>JAFELO010000449.1:1278079-1303164 GCA_017140195.1 Eumaeus atala | reverse complement strand
AAGAACAGCCCGCGGTTTGTTGTGGCCGGTACTAGTGTCCGGACTTCCTACACGGACGAAACTGCAGATTTACAAGACATATATCCGGTCACGCCTCACTTTCGCCGCCCCCGCATGGTACGCGCTAACCTCCCAGGCCTAGCGGATACGCCTGCAAGCCCAGCAAAATATATCCCTACGGGTCATCACGGGTGCCGGTCGCTACGTTCGCAATGACGTGATCGCGCGTGACTTGCGGATAGAGTCACCGGATGAGTTTGTGATTCAATTGTCGAGCGCTATGTTCAATAGGGCAGAAAATGGACCGCATGCTCATCTACGCGTCCTGGTCCCGCTGCCCGCACGACCACCTGATGGGAGACCGTAACCGTGTGAGGACACCCGAGCCCATAAGCCACCTTGGCAAACCCGCAGAAATGCGGCTCCGCTACCGAAGGCATAGTTGTCCCCTCGCGACCCAACCCGGGTTATGAGGTCCGCCTCGGTGCTCGTAGGCCTCGCAGGGCAACCTGCGAAGTTGACTATGAGTAGTAGGTTACTATTTCACAGGAGTTTCAGCTCATATGTTTTTTCATGTCGCGCGGTGTGGCCTCCGTTTCTTAAGTAAACTCCAATAAAATAATAATGTTCTCAGTGTACCTCTCGTTATACAGATAATAAAGTAATACGAAGATAACAATGCGCCTCCCGGGCGCCGGTGTGGGGGGAGGGGAGAGGAGGGCAGTTTGAAAGTGGATTTCATTAGAGCACGCGGAACTATAGGTGCGAGCCGCGTGATTCATATCGTATTCGGGTCATATAGAGATTGTTACATAAACGGATCTGTATTGTAATGGAAACATCTAGAATTTGAGCCACGTATTCACTAGGTGATGCCCTGCTGCGTGGCCAGAGTGGATCAACACGACGGAGGAAGCACACCTCGTTCACATGATAGGTTTTCGCTACTACAGGATATATATACAGGGGACCCTCGAACAAAAAAAAGGCATGTGTCGACTTCACATTAGTCAAGTCCATATTAAATATTTAACTATACTTCACATTGTCCACACCGATATCAGTAGACATTTCATAAATTTTGTCAGCTTCGTTATGGATATCGGCGTCGATACTGATATCGGATCGGCCATGAATCGGATGTGAAAACGCTCTGACGGGTGACGGCTTTATGCTATAAAACATGTTATGTAGATACAGCGAACATTTATTACACCGCGTGCGGTAGGTACTACGCTTTTTAATCTAATAATAATGTTTTTAACCTAATAATAATCTTTTAGACAACTCTGACAATAAATGCTTTGTACTATACACAATAACATTTGATATCAGTACTGTGATTCCAATAATTTCTGAGTTCATAAGAAATGGAGTGGAGAAATCTATAAGGGAAGAACAAATAAATAATGATTTTATATATAGGTTGTTTGGCAAAACACTGTACAAAATCACTGATTGTGATATCAAACATGTTAAAAAATAATAACCTAAAATTTGACTTACCTAAATATACGGTAACTCGCCTGGGGTCTGTGAACTTTGGCCGGAGCCACTTTCTTTTGGTATCATGCGGTGCGCATATTTTCTGTAAGTTAATTCGGTGACGTTTATTGTGTACAAAAGATTTTTTTATTTTATTGGTTACGTAGGACCAGGACGTATAGTGTACTAAAAAAATTTGTTCCGAAGTCGGATCTTTCATTTAGTAGGTATATTACATAAACATCAGTGCTGTACCGCCGGCCAGAGAAAATAAATGAATTAATTTCAATTATTTTCATATTTTATATTTATTATTACATAATTACAGATACATAACTTATATTTACGTATACAAAATGTAATGATGCGTTTAGGAAAACGAAGTGTTGGTCGACCGTTCACCAGGTGGGAAGACGATCTCCGTGCAGTAGCCGGTCCAGGGTGGATGCGAGTAGCAGGAGATCGGTCGTCTTCGCGTTCATTGAGAGGGGCCTATGTCCAGCAGTGGACAGCGATAAAGGCTGACAATGATGATGAATACAAAATTAGAGATAAATTGATTTTACATAAAGTCTATAGGCCTGAAACTGCAATTAATATTCACCATTAACAGCGCGGCACTAGGGACAAACTCAGTATATCTTACTACTTAGTCAGATTGAAAGGTGCTTGTCCCCTTACTATCATCACAATGCCTATATCATCATCAACAGCCTGTTTCTAGGTTTCGGTATTTATTTCACCTTTTGGTGAACCAACGCAGTGCAATTGTGTGGTCCGTCTTACCTCTCCCTACTCCGGTTGCTATTCAATTTAAGGTTCAAGATACCTCAGCAAGAGGTAACTTCTAGATCGTGCCGGCCCAATTCGACTGCAACATGATCCTACCTCTTGGAAGGAAACATACACAAGTACCAACTGCTAACTGGATCCGTTGTATAGCCATATTTTATTTATATAATTTATTATTCCTGTATTATGTATGAATATCAATGAATTTTTGTCATATTTTGTGCAATGTCCGTGCGAAGCCGCACATAAAATCGCAGAAAATCTGACAGGTATCGAACCTGCGACCACCCTAGACAGACAGACGACAGTTTTCATTATTAGTTAATTTTATTTAGCTTTCGCGGGCGTATTTAATTGTAAAACAGCCTTTTAGACCTTGTTCCACCTTTCCCTTTCTTGTACATGTACGTACTTAATGTAAATTAAATGTAAATAGAAGAACACCTTTGTGGCAATAGCAATAAGGCACAAATTCGCATGCGTCAAGCCAAATAGTTTTGTATCTGAGATTATGCTTTGTGAAACAGTGCCATGTTTTTTTCTGTTAATAATTTATACGCGATGTCTGTCTGTCGGTTGTGATTATCGCCGGAACGAATTGTGATTAAATTGTTGAATTAAAATCGATAGAACTCGAATCAGTCGAGAAATTATAGAAGAATCGATTTTTATTATAATAGACATTCGAAATGTGACATGTCTAGACAACTGGTCTGCTGTTGTGGTTCTTTTTCTTTATTGTATAAACTCCCCGATTCTGGGAAACAGGAGCGCGTGGTATTGGGACTAGTGACGTAAACATTAGAATAACCCAAAAAACTCTGACTTTACACTATAAAAAACGATATGCATCATGAGATACGTTTATGGATTTGAAGGCAACACTCAGATTGACAATCATGAAGGTCACTCCTTTGTGATAAATTATATGATACTAAAACGACGGTAATCCTTAATCGCCAGTATCCACTTACCAACCGATAATTAATCTATCAAAAGTCGTCTTTTGTCTGATTAAATAATATTTTTTTAGATAGGGGTAAACGAGCAGGTAGGTAGTGACTACCGCCGCCTGTACACATTGGTTAGACAAGGCGTCTTACAGAAGCGTTGTCGGCATTTAAGGAACAGGTATACTCTTTTCTTGAAGACTTCTAAATCATATCGGATCGGTAATGCCGAGAGAGTCAGCTGGTTCCACAGTAGCGTTGTGGGCGGTAAAAAGTTAGCGTCAAGGTGATGGGCGTGGAACTTCCTACGTTCCATTAATCACCTCTTCCTCTTCTTGCACTATTAAAATATTTTACTTCATCAAAACCAACATCAACAAATATCAATATATTATCAATAACAGAAAGCAATGTAGCGTTGGATTCGAGCTTTGCAATGGATTCGAACGTCCACGTCGAACACTCAGGTGAGTGTTGCATCCAGTGACGTGGACTCGAATCCATTGCGAAGTTGAGTCTCAATGTTGCATTGTATCTTTTGTAGCAATTATGTTAAGAAACTTAAATATTTTATAAAAAACTACATCTGTGACCTCTGACTGTAAGGCTTAACGTTTTGCTGTGTTGAAGAAATGTCGCTATTTTTCCTTTGTGCGATGGTGACGATGGATATATTTAGGATGGCTGACTCTATAAGCCATTCCCAAAGCAAAGTTAAATAGTTTTTTTTCCGCCGGGACACGAATATGTAGGTTACACATTCTTGTCACCATGCATGAATTGTTATTTTATATAAAAGGGTGAGTTCATGATTTCTTGCCGACGCCATATTTAATATCTTGTGTTTTAATGTTGTCTTAATTCTCTACGTGTGCATTTTGATAGTAGTACTTACATGATCTGTTTGGCTATTAATTTGATAGACCGTATCAATAATGATTCAGTTTGAGTAGTATATGCCACGTGTCAAAATTGGTTGTTATATTGTATTTAATGAAACAGAGTTTATATCTTGCCTGATTTTAGTTAGTTCGCGAAGCCAAGAGAATGGGTATCTTATTGGTTGTGTGTTCCTTTTCAGAGCTCTACACGTTTTCTTTCTTTTTTTTGTTTATTAAATTGAAATGTAATATGAAGCTGTAGTAGCACTATATTCTTCAAATACTGAGTATAAGGAATGAAGGACAATCCGTAAGCCTTCGTACCCTTTTTTTTCTTTTTTTTTTGTTGACGCGGGAAAACGCATTTACGCGCCTTCACGGGCCCTGAATGGGGTCCAGTGGTGTGTGGGACTCTCGGTATATGATGCCGAATACCCACAAAAACCACTGAGAGTGCCATCAGTGCCGCTTTTGGTGAGGTGCCGGCTAGTCAGTCCCCTATGAGACCAACTCCACCTCCACAGATGGGGTTGGCCAGCACTACAGGACAACCCCACCAACCTTGGGACCGTGCAATGGGGTGAGGTTCCCATCCTCACCCCTTGCCCCGTGCGCAAATGCGCCACGTCCTGTTGCCCCACCGCCACAACAAGGCTTGAACCATGGTGAGGAAGACTTCATACTCTCACACTATACTAACCAATATCAGAAGCTGTATTGCTAACCATTGTCATAAATTGTCACATATAAAAACTTTGTTCATGATTGTGAATGTGGAGAGACAAGGATGAAATAAATGTATCTAAAACTATTACTAAATCGCGTTAGTCTCTTAACCCCCTATTAATTCCTTTTACAGAATTTATAGAAGCGAACAACATAAATTGTTACACTCTCGTCTATCTATTTTATCTCATAATAATATAACAACATATATACTAACCAATTTGTGGTGATAGTTGTGGTAACATTATAAATCAGATAAGATGTGTGTGGTGCTAGCGGTCCTTTCCTGGTGAGGTATGTTCTATAAACGACAGGACATCGCGAAAGCTATGCTCTGTCTTGCTTGTATCGATGAATTCCAGTCACTTTTTTCTTTTTTTACGCTACATGGCCAACCTTTCTTTGATTAGTCGTTGTGAGATCTGACTTAAGTGGCTAGTGTAATAGCTGCACAGTAACTGCATCTGTCATATGTATAATCTGGAAACAAATCTATGAAAGGTTAGTCCTTTGACGTGAAAAACGAAAAATGGCGAACCAAGTTAACGTTACGTTCACCGCCGGCGTAGAGCTGTGCACCGTTGGCGTTAGAAGTTGCCGTTGATATTTCACTCGGATGTATCGGGGTGTTGCATCTAGTGACGTGGACGCGTATTTATCGACTGAGGCGTCGTGTCCGACGCGGGAACGTCGCGAGAGTGTGACCCACATGTTACGGTGCCGGCTAGTTGGGACAGTGAATCGGAACTGTAATTTTCAATCATTGTGGGTAGTTGTTTTCATGCCATCTCAGTCCACTCCGCTCCTGCTATTAGGATAAGTAGCAGTGAAGCGTCTGGTAGGTGACTATACTCTCCCAGAGGCAACAGCAAAGCTCGAGGCTTTACATGCGAACTTTTGAGACTTAAGCTCAGAGCCAGTATCGTGTACGTGCGTACCAAAGGTGGTTCTGGCTTAACAATTTATGTTGATAATTATGATTCTACATCTCACAAGAGTTCCGTTCGGGTGTTTCGAGATTGAGAATGTCAGAAGGAGGACATCTTTGCGGTATACTCAGACGAGGTCGGGATGACATATGGAGGGCTGTGTTATGACTATGACTAAACTAAAGAACATTTGAGCTGTCACACGGCTGAGGTCCGGTCGAGAGCAGGAGTGAGAGCGACAAGTAAGTTTATCCACCTATACTATAAGAATATTGTACAGAACCACAACGTGGAGCGACCTACAGTTATTCCGTAGCATTGTTGTTATTTAAAATTTCGTGTGCTATGTAAAGCTGGTACCACTCCTTTTCGAATGGAACTATGGAACGTAGGGTATAGCTGAAGCAATGTAAGAGTCTGGTCGTTTCTAGTTACTTATCTTGAGTAGAACTGACTGTTCGTTTGCAACCCAGCTTCCCAGAATAAAAATACAAGCGGTAAGCAGCTAAGTGTTCGGCGCAACAAGGCCGCACTCTCGCTATTGGCGATCACGAACCCCGTGTTCGCTTATTAACGCTACTCGGCCGATATATCACGCCCGCCCTCATACGGCCGTCCAGAGCGTCATACGCTTGCAGCGTCCATAGACTTGCGAAGCTACAGACAGTATAGAAGTATACTGTCTGTAGTCATAGAGGCAGGCCGAGCTGGCAAATTCTAACTGACAAATAAGATATAGTAACTAGAGAAACGAGACCACTTTGTCGAAGTTTTTCAGAATTTGAAGCCCGATTTTGAGTGTGCAGTTTCAATAGGTTCGACGCCGACACATCTCATCCAAAAGTGGGTACTAGTGGAAGGAACGCAAAGGAGAATCTTATAGATTCATGAGTTTTTTTGACAGCTGCTCGGGTATAAAATATGATGGTGCTGATGCTATTAAAAGCAGAAAGACTTTACTTATATTTGTGTTGAAGCTTACATTTTTTTATACTTACTTAAAGGAACGGTCGGTGGTGCGAAAGACACTATTTGCATATTTCATACACATCCTTTTTTTCGGAGGGACTGCTACTATTAGAGATGCTATTGTATTTGCCATATATTTCAACGAACTAGCGAAAACTTTTGTGTCTCCTAGTTTAGACAAGACATACCCTTTTTTTCTCGCAGATGGGAAATGCAGTCTATACATATACATCAAGCTTCGCTCAATTTATACAAAATCGGATGATCTTCTTACTTCTCACATCTAGCCCAGGTTGCTACCACACGGAGCATCTATCTTACGATAATGAATGGTCAACCAATACTTTATCCATCTACGAGGACCATCACTTTTTACACATTTTGCATATTTAAAAACAAACCCTGCCATGTCTATTCATTTGCAAGTCTGTCAAATTTTCTAAGGCATTGTATCGCAAGTAGGAAGTGATTTATTTAGAGCAAGCGCCGACCATATATCTGGGGATCGTGCGGAGCGCGCGCCTATCCGTTGACCATTTACAGCTGATTGTGTGGTCACCCGATGAGCTATTGGCCCCGAGAGCCTTTTAATGAGAATATAGACAAGTTGTAATTTGTTTCAGCCTGTCGTGTCTGTCGTTTACGCTTTACAGGTCCTCTATTAACCTTCTGGTTTTAAGATGTCTCGGTTTTTTTTTAAGAGAATGTGCGGAATTGATCCGAAGTCTAGTATCACACATGTGCTTCATAATATATTACTCTTTTGTCGGCCTGCCTCGTAGTATGGTGGTAAGAATGTTCAATCGCAGTCGTGAGCTTCTGGGTTCAGGCTCGGGTAGGAACAAAGTATAACGGAATCTAAAAAATAATAATAACTGTCTGAAGTCAGGAAGCTGGTGGTGTTACTACATCCTTGTGCCTCGGAGAGTACGAGAAGCCTCCGGTCCTGCGCCTGATTTCTCTCCGGTCTTGTCGGATAGCCGTACCATCGGAATAGAATAATGAGGGAACAGGGAGAGCACATGTGCCTGCGCACTCACTTGTGCCCCAAAATATGTCCAGTGCAGTTGAATAGTCTCCACAGGGATGGCCGCATTGGTCGAAATTCGGGACTACATATAATTCGGGACTACATATAATTCGGGACTACATATAATTCGGGACTACATATAATTCGGGACTACATATAATTCGGGACTACATATAATTCCAGACGGTTAATAACCATAATAGAGTCGTGAACTTAAATTTTTTATGAAGATGTTTCTGCTGATATCGGTTTAGTACAGCATGCTTATTGCCTACCGTATGGTCACTCGAACGGTTGGACTTTACAGCCATTTAATGGTGATATAGACAAGTAGTCAGACGCATCTAAACATCTACCAATAGGTTATTAAGAAGATTTGTAAAACGTAAACGATGGCTCAACAGGAGACCACACAATCAAGTGTAAGCATACAGTACTTTACCGATGTTGGCACAATTGGGCAATTTAAAATTGGCACAACCTCTTACGTCAAGTTTTAGTACGAGGGAGTAGCCATACTGCATTGCTGCGGAATTGTGCCGGCACGATCGGAGAGGTACCTCTCGCTCACTCGACACCGCTGTAGAATGACATCTTTGGTGTCGTCTTTCGTACGACTTGTGAGTAGCCGGTGGCCCATTGGAAGGGAGGAGAAAATTGGAAGGGAGGATGGGTGAATCGGCGTAACAATTATGCAGATGTTCACGGTGTATCTGTAAGAAGGATTCGATTTCTCTTTTGACCCCTATGGAATAAAAAAAGCAATTACAAAAATGAAAGTAAAGGAATTTTTGATTAACTTCGATGTATGATTCATCCTTGTAATGAATGATAAAGTTCGTATGTATGTTTGTTGATGTTCCCATATTACGCAAGTACTTCTAGATGGTTTAGTTTGAAACATGACACAGATTAGACTCTGCCATATAAAAACACTTTTCATTTTAAAAAAGAATCAATTCTTACCCATTAGGTTACAACCATTTAAGTTCAAACAAAAATTTGGCAACAAAAGAACCTCGGGGATAACTTAATTACGACAAAAGTAACCAAATCACGGAAAACTTTATTTGTGGCATGCAAATTTTCACATGACACAGAAAAAATCGTATTTAGATACCGTTAGAGTCCACTTTTAGTATACTTATACGTTACTATGTTGTAGATTAACTGGTCGGATCTGCGCACGCGCATTCTAGGCACTGCATCGTGTTTTCATTAAAATACCTTCCTACGATAACATATGGTTATATTTTGTGCGCGGCGCGAGTAATGGGACTGCGTATTACAGTTGTGATTAGGCCTTTATTGGCGATTAGTTTGTATCGGTTATAAGAAACACACAATGTTCTCTGAGATCGGGTAATATCTTTGTAGTAAGGAAATATATACAATATGCTAAGAGCTGATACAACAGTTGTTTCTTTTATATTCAAAGGGGACAAACGCGCAGTCGATTCCCGACGCCCACAAACACCCGCTTTCCGCCTCCCTTCCTATCGGAGACCGGCTTGACAAATCAGATAATACGCGACACCGAATTTCTGCTTATATTATTCGAAAAAGTAAGTAAAATTCTTATATATTTTCAACTTGTTTACATAAGAGATTTAAAAGACTATTCTGATTACCGTGTTTTGTCAACCTTTGCGTCCCCTATTGCTCAACCGCCACTTAGGTTAAGAGTTAAGCTTGCAAAGGAGACTAAGGAGCGGTCAAAGCCACTGCCACTAATGCGATATGTGGACCATAAACATTCGCTTTCAAAGGGCCACCGGCTACTCGCAGATCGTTGGTAACGCGACATACAAACACGTATGTTGAGAGTTGAGCCTGAATAAACCTTAAAATTCAAACGACTGTTACAATTATATCGGCCGCTACGTATATCGGATTAGTGTGTACAGTACCTATTTAATAAACTACATTTCTATGGGCGTAGTACCATATGTATGTGCAGAGTGTAGTCAAGTGGAGCGGAGCAGGCAGCATGAGGGCAAGAGGCGTGTCATACGAGACGGTAATTATTTATTGCAGCCGCATGTGAATTAATAAGCTATTATACTGACCAGTGCAGTTCTAAGGCTCTGTTCACACGGAGTGAATTAGACATGTTACAGAAGATTGATAACAATAAAACAACTTTACTCCAATTCTCTTATGGACAAATCTGTCATTGTGACATGTGGCATTCGGTTTTCTTTAACTAGTCCCATTAGATGATTCGTAAATTTTGAAAATTTCGTTTATAGAGGCCGACAATGGCAACAATATATTTTTGAGATACAGTATGCTCGTGTGTTCATTATGAACTGATGGTCATTATTGACCCTAATATTCTCCTAACTCTTTTTACTCATCGTGATATTCCACGGACTCCGCAGATTTTCTTAAAAATTTTCCTAATTAGCTTTTATTACCCATTAAGAAGCAGTAAACTGATTGATAATGTCTTAGAAATCTTGCCAGGCGCAAAAAACAACGAATTGCTGTTACATAGGACAATATCTTACTATACAAGTACTAGCATAAATCAACAGAAATAGTATACTATTTCATAGAGATCACTATTTTAATTAACTCAATTAAGGAGTTACACTATTGATTCCCCTATAAACCAATTATTTTTGTACCTATATTCGAAAATAATATTACTGTGTATTCGTTCTATTTTTTTGCTGTTTTGTCAATAGTACTGCATAATTTTAAATAAAAAAAATAATAAAAATAGATTAAGGCCGCAAAATTATCGCAGCGTGTAATCGCTAAGTGTGTGAAAATCCTGACGCCTAGTTGGGTTACTTGTAGCGTTATCTTAATATCTGTATCACCCTCGGCCCAGCGCCAACATGCTACTGCATATCCTTACCGTTTAATGATTGGTTTGGAACAACTCTTATAGACATCAGCTATTACAATTTTAGCCATGATCATCAGCTATGTAAAACAATTTTATAGTTCGAAGGGTCCCATGGGCCCTTTTTATAGTTTAAGGGAGTCCTCGAAGAGGACCCTTTGTGACTACCGACGTCCATGATATTATTATGCTGTCACGTGGTGCCTCCTTTTTTCGTATCATCGGAGTGGTGGTTTATGGGAAACCTATAAGCTGATCGAAACGCGTAGCACGCGAGAGTGGGAGGTACTGCCCCGATCATGGCGACCCCGTTTGGACGCATTGTAGCATGGCAATACATCTAAATATCTTTTTTTTATAGAATGCCAAACGAGCAATCGGGGCCTTTTTACGACTAGCGACGCCCATGAACATCCACAAAATTACTATGCTGATGCGTTGCCTTCCTCCCCCCTCCCTAATGGGCCACCGGATACTTACAAACCGCTGGAAACGCGACACTGAAGATGTATCTTTACAGCGGTATTATGTGAGCGAGAGGTACCTCCCCTATCGTGCCGGCCCAACTCAGGTGCATAGGAGGATGTAGTGTCATGCACTATGCCACTCACAATCTCGTCCTATGCAGCATGGATTTACCTCTTCTAGATCTAGTAAAAATATCTTCTCTAAATCTAATAAAAATATCTTTTCTAAATGTAATAAAAATAGCCCATCGGGAGATCTGTGTGTGACTACGTCACAGATAGTCTATGCGTGGTGCTCAATCCATATGAAAGGTTTTATCATCAGTTTGTATTCGACCAACGCTGTACACTTTTCAAGTGTATGTGACACTAAGCCGGGTCTTCCGTTTTCAGCCACTTTACCTTTATTGTCAATTCAATGGGGCATCGAGAAAAAAAAGTGACAACTGGACATTTATTAATGGTTTTAATAACTCACAACACACCAGCTCTCCCCCACAATGCTTTGGAATACTACATTGTCAGTGACGGACTAGGTTATGTAATATTTTCTAAAACGATACACAATCGACTCTCGATAATTCAGAACTCGTGGGACTACTAAAATATTACGAATTCTTGAGTTTTTGAAATGTGGAATGATTCGAAATTTGTAAGAGAAAATATAAAAAATCTTTTAAATTATTAAGTATTGATCAATATTTATTTATCAACTGATAATCTGTAACTATGTCAAAGTTTAGAGGTACATTCGTGTACATACACGTATTCATAGCGTGAATTAGTTAACGTTTCGAAACAGCTCTGTTATACTGGTTTGCTTCAGAGCCAAATTGCTGATGATCTGATCAGAATACTCAATAAATTTTTTTTAAGAAAAAAAAATGCCTGAAATTCCTTTTCATCACTTTCGCTTTGTAGGTAGAAGGTTTGTAAGGTATCGAATGAGGATCTGGCTTAACTGACACCCTTGCCATAGTTCCTGGTGTACTTATCGTCCTCTTCTTCATCGTTACTTTTTTCATTCGTATCTGGTGCAAATAAGATTTCGCGAGAAAAAAGATTTTAAATTTGCATACATAACAATAAAGAGTAAACAGACCAATTTGTGATAAGTTTGCGTCAAATAGTCAGACTAATTGGCAAAAAGTGTGTGTCAAGTAGTCAAAGTAATTTGTGAGAAGTGTGTGTCAAATAGTCAAAGTAATTTGTAAGAAGTGTGTGTCAAATAGTCAAACTAATTTGTAAGAAGTGTGTGTCAAATAGCCAAACTAATCGTAATAACGTAAAAGCTTTGTTGATATACGTTTGAATTTGTCATAAAACTGTGTATGTTGTTAAAATATATTTTATTTTATTTTAGATCTTGAATAGTCGAGTGTTGTATGACGATGAGTTCAAATTTACGGGTCTATAATAATGTTTTTTCGTTCGAATTTCCAAACATATAAAAATAAATCGAATCACTTCGAAATCCTAAGGTTAGAGAAGTTCGAATTATCGCAGGTTTGAATAAACGAGAGTCCACTGTAGATGATTATGACAATTTTGATGTTGTAATAAAAATGTGAAAAGAATTACAAAGTAAATACTTATCCAGCTGCAGAAGTTAGACAACTAACTGTCACAGCAGACGCTTTTCTCTTAAAAATTAAATTTATTGTTATGGTAGATATAACATGTATGTATGGTAATGCTTATAATGCCTAAATCTTTATATTTTTGTAACTCAATGATACTTTGCCATATTCTGTATAACATCCGTGCGAAGCCGCGACGGTTTGGTAGTACTTTATAAAAAAAACTTCAAGCAGTATGTTCTTCTATCAAAGTTTTGGCTACAATAACTATAGGGATGTTCTTATCGGAACTCCACTGAAATCGTAAGTTCTCACCTTCTCGCACCGGAGAGATATCAAGCGCAGGACAGTATCAGGTGGGTTAACGTGGCATGGGTAAGTAACATGCCAACTTCGGGACTTCGGACAGTTTTTAGAAATTTAAAATCCCAAACTATTACTCGACCCGGCACTCGAATCCTGTACCTCACAATCTATGGCCGAATTTGTTTACCACTATCCTACGAGTTGCCTCTTGTGACTCGAAATAGATGGACGGCAGATTATGACTTGTTTCTACGAAACGTGTTCCACGTTATGTAAAACCTATAATTAACAGAATGAACTAGACGTTAGATTCTGTTTATAAATTCGGTATTGTTATCAGCGTTCTAGAAGAGTATCGAACAATCGCCGCGGATGATTTATTCTCTATTATTAGTTCATTACCAGATAAGCAACGGTGAAGGTAACAATATAATGAGCTTAACAATTTAGTTCGCTACACGATCATAAATTACCACGCCATTACTGTTTCGAACACGTCAGAGTATGAGGTAGTGCCATGATGCATTGGAATTGTAGTCTGCGAGGAGCTCTGGCACACTTGATGTCGTCGCAAAGTGCAATGAGCTATGGCGACCAGTGAGAGTGGTGGCCCAAAAAGGAGGGAAGGCGAAACGACTGCATAAAAATTATGTGAATGTTTTTGAATGTATGTATCTCTACAGATATATCTGTGGTCTTATCACACCACGTTAGCCTGGCACTGTGCATAACACCGTAAAGGCTTGTATCAGAAAACTCAGCTTGCTCTTTTGCTCGCACATGCTATAAAACAAAAAAATAAATGAGATGTATACGTGATATGTCGCAATTATTAGTGGCATGTTCCCGATAGGACACTGATATTTCAGAATACCACGGCTTCCATATCTATATTCGATGGACAAAAAGTTTTTAGGAATATGCAGACGAAGGTCGCCTTTGTCTTCCTATTTCTAAAAAAATCATTTTAACCGAACATGGATTTCATGACATTACAGAGTTAGTTGTAGATCCTAGCAGGCCCAGCCGATTCTTTTGTGTCAGGTTTAGTTTCAGTAAATGATGTCATTCGAGATATTTATTACCTATATTCAGCTGTGGTTGCTCAACTTTAGGACGATGAGAAATAAGTGAAGGGTGATCGCGATAGTAAAAAAAAATTGACGCAATAATTTTCGATTTCATATCGAATAAATTCATAAAAGCTTGGATATTTATAATAATTCATGAGCGTGCGAGCGTCTGAAAGCTAAAAGCGTTTCCCCGGTGTGGCTGGCCTCATTAGGCACAGCGTACGGCCTGACTACTAATTCAAGTGCTGGCCTCGAGCGGTAGATGCGTGCACAATAAATCGAACGGACGCCCAGCAGTTGCGTGCTCCTTTGATTGGTTATCAACGCGGTAGTCAGAGACTTTTTCGTGATTTTCGTACTTCGAATGTCAGTTGCATTGAATTTCCACATTAAAATTTCTAACTAATTCAATTTTAAGTTTGTATTTCTAATTTACCTAAATTAGAAATACATTCCTAAAAGTTAACGAGGAAGCTGACCATTTTTCACAGTATGGGAATGAGATATACCATATGTCCCGGTTCAATGGGAATACTTTACTAGTTGTAAAATGACATGTCTTGACTGACGGAATATATTTCACTAATATCTCAGAAGAAAAAGAGAAGAAAAAGAGAAGAAGTAGAGTTATAAAAAATGAACCTCTACGCACTGTTTTTTATTTGATGACTGTAATTTAGGAACAGTTCATTTGTGAAATTAGCTCCGAAACTTTGTCTTAGAACAAAAATGTAAGCTTAATTGTCTTATCAGGGACTCTGATAAGACAATTAAGCTTAAACTGTCTGCATATACGACTATTACAGATCATCTTATGTAATCCAAAGTTGGAAGTGGCGATAAGTTGCAATGCAACCAAACTTTAACACATTTTTTAATATATAAAATAAATAAAATTAAGAAGAAAAAAATCGTTTGAAATCTGCGAATTCGATACTCCATAGTGATAACAATATAATGAAAGTGAAGATATTGTTTCTCGTATGAACACAATTTTCTCCGAAATCTCAGAGACAACTTTGAAAATAAAAATAATATATAGTACAATAATATTATATTTAATTAATGTTTGAAAAAAAAAAAGTACAAATAATTAAATAAAGTTTTTCGATTTCTATTTCAATAAAACCTATTTATCGAGGAAGGTTTACACACACGTACAGGCTATATGCCACTAGCAGTCCGCCCCTTCTTCGCACACACACATATCACGTAGTACTGAGAAAAATCATTCATATACACAAACATAAAAATCAATAATTCATGATAATGTTGCCTCAATGTCATGGTAACGAGAAAAAATTAAACTTATGACTGGAAAACGTCTGACGGGACAGCTAGTTATCAATAAATTATGAGGCCAAATAAGCGTTTACTTTGATGTTTTCTTTCACAACTTTGATAACAGTATCGAAGTTTCATAATAATCACAGCGTATTAGAGAATGTTATTTAGTTTTTTTTTTTTTTTTTCGACGGGACCTAATACTGGTTGGCGGCGCTAGTCCAGCCTCAACAGTTCGACTGACTACGAAGACTTTTTTGTCTTCAGGTTTAGGGATGTTATTTAGTCATCATCATAAATAATATAGGATTCTAATTGTAAAATAATTTTTCAAGTCACTCCAGTGGTTGCGGAGCCCGTAAAATGCATTTGATTGTTTGTCTGTTACAAACAATCAAATGTTTCCTGTACGTAATATTAGTATAGATGAAGTCTAAGACCAATACGAGCGGCGTTGCGAGTACATTAGTAAAACAATTGGGTGCTGCTGGTTCTTTAACAAAAAACCTGTCTCTTGGTAAACACAGCTCATGGGATTGTAAGTTTATATCCCGAGTTGGACAAGGTTTAAATCCCGAGTTGGACCAGGTTTAAGTCCCGAGTTGGACTAGATCTAAGTCTCGAATAGTCAAAAATGTGTTTATTGATAATTGTCAAATTTCCATATAAGTCCGAAGTCTGAGAGGTCCTGAGCTGGGACTGATTTCACAGTGTCGTGTGAGTACTTCTATCCGAATCGGAATAAGAGAATGAGGAAACATAAAAAAAAAACTTAAAATGTAATTATATCGCCCTAAAAAGTATTTCAATGTTCTTTCAAATTGTCGTGTATATAATTCCAGATTGTCATGTCATGCCATATTATATGCCAGAGTTCATGTAAATCCGTTCAGTAGTCATTGTGTGAGAGTATAATAATATATACAAATTTTATAATATTATGTACACCCGTTGGGTGAAAATGAGGGCCACGCATCTGTGTAATTATGCTTGTGTTCATGGGCGTCGGTAGTAGTTGAAGGGCTCCGATTGCTCGCTTGTCCCGCTACACTTTAAAAAAAAACTAACGGACAAATAGAACCATTTGGAAACTACGTGCATACATTATCTGAAAATGCAAATGTGTTCACTTTTTTCACCCCGTGCCTACTTCGTAGGCCGAGAAAAGTACAATTTGTTGAATCGGTATAAAAAATAGTCTTTAATCGTGTAGCTTTCTAATAGTAAGAAATTCACTCTGTCCGTAGATACAATTACACAAGCGACTTCGTAGGCCAATCTAATCTATTATCTATTATGACATACTATATATAACAAAGTAAAGAAACAATGAAATTAATATGAACAAGAAGATGACTGTCTGTATTTTGTATGTTCGTCTATTTGTACCCACTAATCTCTAAAACTACTAGATTGATTTGAATGAAACCTTTTCGTTGTACAGGTACCAAACAAACAACATGACGGTTGTAATTTGCCTTGGCAGCTGTAATGTCTCATGTAAAATCTTCAGGGTAAGGAATTTGTTATTTCTTCTTCACAATCGAAGAAGTGATCGAAGTCAAGGGCAAGGCAGTACGTATCAAGGGCAAGGCAGTACGTATCAAGGGCAAGGCAGTACGTATCAAGGGCAAGGCAGTACGTATTAGACATAGATAATTGCTAGTTGTGTTGGTCCAAAGCGAAACTAATTTTAAACCCGTATTTCATTCGCGTTACAAATTTGATGCTCCGTGGAATAGGTAATTGTATAAAAAATCTGGTTCTCCAAATATAATATAACGCATAATAAGATTTGTCATAAATTTTTTTAGAAGCTTCTTACTTCATTTACAGATTTCCCCCCCGTCAGATGAAAAATTAAATCACACGTCACGCAAAACCTCCGCATGGAAACGCGTGACGTGACCATCCATCACGCAGCGTGTACCAACTTAACTGTGCAATTTAAAAAAACTTTATAGCGATCGTTTTAGAGGTTACTTTGGTGCAGCTGTAGACCTATGTTAGAAATCGTATGTTACGTGGATTTACAATACTGAAAATTGAAGTATTTGTATTTTGTGTAAATGATCTAAGGTTGAAAATGGCATGACGAATAATAATCGTTTGGCTAATTTATCGTTTTATATTTCGACTCTATGGCAAGGATGTAAGGTTCAATTCTTGAAAATAGATTCGGTGACGTCATACGGTTAGGGTTGGCGAATCGTAAAATTGCGGTAACTATATTTAAAAAACCGAGATTGACGGTTACGTAATATATCATCGGTAATCTTATCTTGTCAACTGATAGGGTTGGTACTGGTTTTTTGTAATATGTTTTAATCAAACTTTGCAGAATTTGCAAAAGAAACCCATGAATTCTTCTGGAAATTATTTTTTGAAGTTATACTTCAATTGGCGCGTTTGGGAAAAATTATGAGAGTAAATTTTCAATATGCACATGCACGTCACTAAAAATCGACAAACGGTTAGCTATCATACAACATACATTTTAGTTCTTTACTCTCAAAGAATTATTACTTCTAACGCGTGTACATAAATACACATACACTTTTCTTTTAAATTCCCTTTATTCACTAATTTAAAATTGGAAACTTATTACAATGACTAAAAAAAATATAAGCCTGAAAAATTTAATCGTGCATTTGATGGTTTTTACAGTTCCATTAAGGGTATCGGTAGTGGAACTTCCGGTATTGAATTTCATAGAGAGATTATCGCAGTCTACTTTTAAAAAAGCTTTTGTGTTGTGATTATCGCAGTCTACTTTTAAAAAAGCTTTTGTGTTGTGATCATCGCAGTCTACTTTTAAAAAAGCTTTTGTGTTGTGATTATCGCAGTCTACTTTTAAAAAAGCTTTTGTGTTGGGATTATCGCAGTCTACTTTTAAAAAAGCTTTGTGTTGTGATTATCGCAGTATACTTTTAAAAAAGCTTTTGTGTTGTGATTATCACAGTCTACTTTTAAAAAAGCTTTTGTGTTGTGATTATCGCAGTCTACTTTTAAAAAAGCTTTTGTGTTGTGATTATCGCAGTCTACTTTTAAAAAAGCTTTGTGAGTTTTGTAGCGTCAGACGCTTGACTTATTTTGACGGTAATATAAAATATACTCCTTACCCCTATATACAATAATATCTCATAGGTAGTTCATTGATTCCTTCACTAAAAAGAACCAGCCGGACGGGAATCGATAAAGATTCGGACTGCCCCATCGGAGTTGTATTTTTTACCTTGCAAGAAGTTATACAAATTTCGAAAGAAAGTGGTAATCTGTTGGAGCAACGGGGAGTACGGATGATGTCTTAGACTTTCCAATTGAAGCTCTTCCAATTTGGTAGCTGTCTGTTGTGTAGTGTGTGGTTGTCGTGAAGCAGCAGAGGTGTGGAGCGATTGACTAACCTAGGTTGTTTAGCCGCCAGCTTTTCCATCATGATTTGCAATTTGTTGACTATAGACATCAGCCGTAATAGTCTAGCCAGATTTGAGGAAACTGTAGTGAACAATACCGGCACTAGTCCACCAAACGCTTACAAGTAACTTTTTTGTGGTTCACTTTCACTACGCGCGGGATTTGGCTGGCTGGCCAGGATAACCATTGCGCTGAGCGCTTCCGTTTATCGCAGAGAACTCACTTTTCATCACAGGTAATGATTCTGTTTCCTTCATTATTGTGCCGGTTTAGAAATATAATGCAGCAGTCAACGCGCGTTCGCCGGTTTGCTACAGTCAATTCGTGAGGTCCACCTTTCATGCTTTTTAATCTTCCCAATTTGCTTCAAGTGAATCAGAACAGTTTTATCACTGCCTGCAACTGGCTCGGATGTGGTTTGCGATGGATCTGCTTCCACAATAGCCTTCAACTCTTCATTATCAACTTGGATCTCTGGCAGTCCTTGGAGCTTGTTCTGCAGGTCGCAATTTCCAGAACGAAAACTTTGTAACAAAAACCGAACTATGTTTTCTTCTGTAACTCTACCGCCATACACATCACCGAGTCGTCTCCGTAGCACTAGTGCCAGGGCGAAACTCGTACTCGTAAATAATGCGATAATTTAGATTCTACATTTTGTAAAATGAGCGACGAAAACAGAAAAAAACAGTAGAAAAAAAATGAATGCTGGTTATCGAAGCATATATACATGAGTACCAAAGAGAAAAAAATCGTGATTATAGTGGCCTGTACGATGAACGACAGTTCCACATATAAGGTCCTAATATCTAAGAACACTTGGGCAGCCAGAGCTTTAGTCGAATGCGACAGTATCTTAATTATTTTAATCCTTTCAGCTGTTCTAGAGATGATGAAAGGTAGGCACGACAAACGTAATTTTCTTAGCAATTGGATAAAATTTGCACGCGTCGACTTAACAATCGCCTCCTTTCCATGGATAAAAATTTTTATTCAAGTATTTTATGGAATTTTACACTCAGTACCTACGAAAGATACAATTTATTTATCATTTATAGTTTCAAGGTTGAACGCAATAAATACATACAAAAATGGTCGACATTGTCGTTTTCACTCGCGTAATTCATCTCACATCCTTTGTTATAAAACGATGTCCACTAACTGATCTAGCACGGAAATAAACTTTAACCTGCCGTTCCTTGGATCAGCGCATTCAAACAAACAAACAAAAAACTGCTCTTAATTTATTACAACAGATGGAATTGCATTCAAGCAAAAGTCGAGTTGAGCATGGAATGAATACTTTTTTGATGTACTCATCCTGTGATGTACCCACTGCTTATTTGCTCCCTTGAGCAAATAACCAGACGGGTCCTTTTGATAACTATCAACACCCATAGATATCCGCATTACTATAATGCACACGTATTGCCAAATTACCCTCCTCCTCTTCAATGGGCCATCGTAAACTACACCAATCACACTTCTAGGAAGAAGTAGTACCATGCTACGTAGGAGAGGGTAGTGCCTTGCATGGTGCATAACACTAAATCCTCCTGTGCAACGGAATTGGGCCGGTACGATCGAGGAAGTACCTCTCGCGTACTTCATACCGGCGTAAAGTGACAGACAGTGTGTAGCCGGTGGCCCAATGGGGGGATGACAGGAGGGCAACGCATCTGTAACAATCATGCGAATGTACATTGGAGTCGGTAGTCATCAAAAGCCTCCGATAGCAATTCTGCCCCCTTTTGCTATAAAAAAATCCCTTTATGGCCATATGATCTCTTATGAGAGGTACCTGGTCATGTCGATCTATTTCAGATGCAGCATGCCACTATTTGTTACAGCTACTGGCTGACGATAATAATAATTATTTACAATTATTTAAAGAAACAAATGACCATCGGATCACTATATGACAAAGTAATCGCATTAAAAATTGAAACAATTAATAGAAGGTAGCCAGTTGCCACACTTTGAAAATAGAAAATGATGACGTCATAGCCGTCACTTCATCACAGCGTTATATACGTAAGATACATTTTCTCGGGTAGGACCAGAGACGCAATGCATTGTTGCATTACATTACCCCTTCTAAGACGCCAATAAGTTCGATTTTCATAGCGTAATCGTAATGATTATGATTGTGATGTTGACAGTAATAATGATAGTCGTAATAATGATGATGGTATCCGTTCAACAAAGAACCTTTGATTTCAATGAAACACGTCGGAGCGAGCCGATACAATCTATACTGCACACCCGGTATTGATTAAAAAAGCAACATAAATTAGCGAATTCGAGGGGGCAGCGGGGTGGGTGTTGTCAAAAAAGTTTTATAAGTGTTTATGTGTACGTGTCCCCCCGCGTGCCCTGGGTCACCCCGCGCCGACACCCTTTCGTGTATACCCACATTCGTATAAAACTGTACAGTCGATAAGAGAATAGCTTGATTGATGACCGTTTAAATTCCGAATATGAATTCGTTTGTTAGAAACGTGAAGTTCTCATTTCTCATTGAATTCGTTTTTTTTTTTTTATTGTAATGGATATATTTTAAATTTCTAATGTAATATTAATTAAAAATATACACATAAACTAAATTATAATCTTGATCTCACAATTGAATTAATTTCTGAACACAAATATTAAGAAGGTAGATAAAGAAATAATTTAATTCTTTTATACATTTATGTGAAATATATTGATCAAAAGTACAATTAAAATATAAAATTGTTATATGTGCGTATTTTTACTTATCCCACTATTGCGACCGTATTTTCTCTTATTCCATTAAACTACAAACAATTTCCCTTATTTTACCTTCTCATATCGACATGTGTTAAAGATTATCATGATTTTAACATTATCTTAAACATTATTAAATTTATAGCGCAAAGAAGGTTGCGAGTTGCAACTAGTCGGTTATAAAACAGACACACGTAAATAAACCAACGCGTTTCCTCGCGTGACTGTACTGTCATACAAGTACATGTAAATTAAACACCACCGCACGCAGACACGCACACAAATAAAAACTCAAAGAAACACCACGGAGAGGAAGAATGTATTAAGAAAGCGCGACAGGGACAGGCTACTAATTAACACAGGGAGGACGAAAGGGACGGAGCGACAGCTAATTAAGAATACAAGAAGAAAGCGTTTTATACGCCATAGTTTATGGGAGTGTGCGTGTATTTTATGTATGTGGTGATGATTTTCCGTTTGCGCGTGTTGTTATTAACTCATTATGTGAAGAGTTAGTACATAGGCTTATGTACTGGTTAATTGAAGGCGTTCTCTGATAAGCCTGGCAAAGGCAGCGGTTTTCCTGTCAATTTATTAACAACTCATTATTGTGCAAACAATAACTCATGCGTTTTTGTCACTTGTGCGGTCTTGATCGGTTGTGGTCACATTCAGAAGTTACCAAGATATTTCCTGTCCTATTTATATTATATATGGGGTAGTTCTTATAATAATAATAATTATTATTCATTTATTGTCTTTGTTAATTTTTCACTCAAAGAATACCGAAGAAGTTAGGGGAATATATAAAACTAACTGTTATTCACAAAAAATATATATTCCCTTGTAAGGGGGCACAGCTAGTTAGTTGATAGAAATAGTGAAAAGAATTAATAAAATGATGTACAAGATGACAAATGAGGCTTTTGTCACTACATAATGTTTTCGATTTTGTGTCTTTTTCTTTATAGTATAGAGGGGCAATCGAGTAATTGCATACATTTGGCTACTATTATCCGTATAATTAAATCGTGTAGATACATCACCTTCCTTTCATCCTTCTCCCTATTGCGCCACCGGCTCCTCACAAGCTGGAGCTGTCACTTTAGAGAGCGGGGAGTTTCCCGGTCATCTCGGTCCAATTCTATAAAGGCTGCATAGTGCAAGGCGTAGTACCTAGTTCTTACTAAATATGTATCTGTTTTTAGTCCGTTAGTGTTCTAGAAGTTGTAGAATAGAGGTAGCGGAGATTAAGGCTATGATCGTTTTTTCACCGACGATACACTTTCTTGTCGTCGGTTTCGCGCGAAATGCATTTACTACCATTGCACGTTTAGGTGGGATCCGTTTGGATGTGTGAGACTTACAACATTCTTTAAAAAAATTAATAAAAAATATAACGATAATTCGTGCGCTTAGCGTTTCATACATGCCTTCATAGGTTTTCATTTTAACTTGCCGTCATAGGTTTGAGTAATTGTCGCCATCAACTGGTTGACCGCCCCTGATGTTTTCAATGAAATTCAGCAACTGCTCCAACATTTCCTGAAGTCATATTTTTTATTGTTTCTAATACACTTTTCTGTGAAGTCAATATTGTTGAGTTCATGTATAAATGTACGCATACTGATCTAGTTAAGTTAGTGTGAAATGGTTTTAGCTCCGATATAGTAAAAATCTGGAGTGGTATAAGATGCAGGTGCGAGGAAATTTTTATTTTAGATATTTAAATCAATGTGTTTAATTTAACATTTTTTAAGATGTTTTACAAAGAAGTAGCCGAATTGGGCTGGCACGACCGGGGACGTAACTCTTACACTCTCGAAACTATTGTAAAGTAGTTTGGTGTCGCATTTCGTATGATTTGCGATTAGACAGTTATCCCTTGGATGATTAGGCGAAGGAAGACAATGGATCTACATATACGCGCGTTAATAGGTGTCCTTAATCATCGAATGGCTCCGATTGTACATGCTATGATCGTAATTTCAATTTCATCATTCATGTAAAACAATTTTTAGATTCTGCAACTGCCCGAAACGGATTACACATGTACTATACATTCAATTCTCCAACATTCAAACTTAAAATAAAAAATGTCCCGAGATATGTTATTTGGAAAGCCAAACGAACTTAGACAACGTTTCGCATACAACTATTAAAATCTTATCAAGCGGCGTACCAAGTTTATTTGTTTAGAGTTTTCAATGTGGAATAAAACAGATGGATCGGATTCTCGAAAACGACTTAAAAGCAACCAAAAAATATACGAATTTGAACTCTAAACATCAAATTTGTGGTTGATTTTCGACAGATTGTGGGATACAAGTTGTAATATCGCCGTCTTGCTCTTGGAAAAAGCTTGTAAGAAAGCAAAGAACGTCGGAAGAAAGGGATGGTAGGTGGAGATGTCTCAGGCTGTGATGAATTAAATTTTTAGAGGGTGGCCCCGGGGGGGGGGGGGGGGCTCATTGCCGCGTCTTCATCGACTTCGACTCCCTAATTTTTGTTAATTATGTTTTTGAACGGGTTTTAATACAATTTCGCCGTTGTACATAAGGCCTAGTTGCTGGTTATTTTTGGTATATTTTGTAATAATATTCTGTTGAAATTTTTAATTAAATGCCCAACGTAATGTTGGTATATACAATGTTTGAGAGGATGTGACTTGTATGAAGGCTAAACTGTCAGGTGTCCCATGGTCACAAATCACCCATACACCCCAACGGGCGGAATTAGTGACAACTGTTTGACGTATAGCTTCGATGCCTGTCGCAAACGAATGGGGCTTTCCGAAGACTGCGCAATAGAGATCTTCCTCAAATTTATGCCTGCGGGTGCCCTCTCTCTGCCTTATCCTCCAATGGATCACCAGAAACTTACACACCCCAAGAAAATCTACTTTATGCAACCATTTTTCTGGTATTGACGTCTTAGGTCGATTGCACTCTATTTCAGAACCTATTAAATCTGGGCTTCTTCGTGAAATAGCTTACTCCCACATCAAGGGCGGCAACGCGCCTGCAAAACCTCGGGTTCTGCGAGTGTCTACGGACGGCGGTAGTTACCTACCAACTGCTTAGTTTGCCCTTAATTATATATATGTAAAAGAAAATGCAGCAATGGAACTCTTAATGGGTGACGCTATTTCTTCTCTGTACTTTCAGTATTGTCATGGACGGCAAAAAAGTGACGTCATAGCCACCACGTTACATCACTGATGCGAGTGATAGCCTAAAGTGCTAACGCACATAGCGAGGCACATCTGCTTTATTATTTTACTAAAGATAGATAAATATTACGCTCACACCGCTTCAAAAATTACATCAAGTTTAGCTTCAAACATAGAAATGTTGAACCCTTCGGCTTCTGCTGTAAGCAGCACCCTTTGCTAAGAAATAATCAAAAATAACTAAATAGGTTTAATTAACAACATAACATCTAAAACACTGTAGCCAGTGGCTCATTGAGGGGGGGGGGAGATGAAAAAGGAGGGCAGCGCCCTGGCATAATAGTCATCGGCAGTTGTAGAAAGGCTCTGATTGCTCGTTTGCCCCCCTATACTACATAAAAAAAATATAATGATATATT
>JAFELO010000449.1:1227193-1277903 GCA_017140195.1 Eumaeus atala | reverse complement strand
TATACTACCTAAAAATAATATAATGATATATTAAACATTGCAAAGCAGTAACGACATTTTCACGCCACAATCCTTTTAGATTTGACTTATTTTTTATTCTAACGATATGTTAAAATATTAGTTTATTAATATTTATTTATTAATAAATTAGTAAATAAATCACACATCTATTTATACACAGTGGCTGTAAATATTAAAGTTTAAATAATTCGGCGCAGTCGGTGGAATTAATAACGGAACTTAAACCGCGCCATGTATGCATTCAACTATCCGAATGAAAAATCGATACCGCGAAACAAAAGAGTAACCCTCGAAAATGCTAAAATCGATGCAAAGAAGTGTCATTAAAGAACCCCCAAAAATTAGAGCCCCACTGTTTACACACACACACGCACACACACAGGCTAATAACACATGCATGGGCTAATGAACCGTGGCGTGTGGGGGACTGCGTTTTTTATATTTTAAAATTTTCATTATCATCAGCGCTACCTGGCTTCATGCGCGTCTCGCTATCTCGACACTAATACGTTAAACGGCCAATTTGACATGTCTCAGACATGCTAAAGGGATTGTTTCACCGGTATCAATTATGGACTTATTGGGAAATTAATTTATAGATAAATTACGGATTTCGTTTCTACGGGTTCCGCATAGAATGAACTGTTCCGAAAAAAGTCAAATTAAGTATTACCTATGTTAGTTGATGTTTCTAGTAGCAACTAGCCTCTAGTCGCATGATTATAATTTAAAAACAAACACGCTTGAGTTTTTTTAGTCGTGTTCTGTAAATGCATGGTGGCTGACATTTGTTATGTAAACATGTTGTAAATATGAGAGTTCTTGTTATTTTAGTTTTAGAAATTATATATTTATACTTAAATATGTA
Organism: Eumaeus atala; assembly: GCA_017140195.1. NCBI lineage: Eukaryota > Metazoa > Arthropoda > Insecta > Lepidoptera > Lycaenidae > Eumaeus > Eumaeus atala. Next base: position 1,277,014 of record JAFELO010000449.1, on the reverse strand, counting down.
CAAAAAAGTAGGACAAATAGTTGAGAGAAATTAATTTTAATACGTAATGATTTGAAATAGGAAAACGACTATGATCTCCGTGCAGTAGCCGGTCCGGGTTGGATGCGAGTAGCAGGAGATCGGTCGTCTACGCGTTCATTGAGAGGGGCCTATGTCCAGCAGTGGACAGATAAGGGCTGATAATGATGATAATGATGAATGATTCATAATGATTTGTAAATTCCCATAGTGATTTATGCAATTTGTAAACACAAAAATTAATTATTTTGCGACGTTGTCAGCTCGTCGAATGTCAAAATTAGATAATTAAAAATCTATAATGGAACTTAGAAAGTTTATCCAAACATTTCATTTAGGTGATACTTAGTGCAAGTGCTAGTAGTCACTGAAGTGATAACGTGTGAAATTGGCCCTTAATTCTCGTGTACCGAACACATACTTCATATTAATTATTTTACGTTGGTCCTGTGAAATCAATTTTGTAACTTTTTTAACTCATAAGTTATACTCAAATCTTCCTCGGGAATTGCATTTCCGAGGAAGATTTAAGATTTATTCTGTCCATAAGTTCATGAGGTCCATGCGATTTAGAGAAAATCGATCTCATACAGAAACATAGTCTTTCGGGACTTTGTTTTACATATAAGAAGATACGTATTCCACAAAGGAAATAGGCGAGCGCACAGCTAATAATGTTTGTCTGAAACCAATTACTTGTATTTATAGAAAAATAAACAAACTTTACGCTCATTTTAACGTCTGGGCAATTAAAGACGAAATCGCGAACGGCCCCATTTTATGGCCCAATAAAGGGCACGCAACGCCTAAAAATGGCCCCAATATAACGGTTATGTGCGTATTTTTAACCGATTTTAAAATAGGACATTAAAGTATTTTATACACGAGGTAACTTAATGGATCTTACCAAATATACACATAAAGTTTGTTAATGTTCTGGATTAAAAAAGTAAGAATTTAGATTTTACGTAAAAGTATTTTTAATGATATAACGGAGTAGCCGTTTGAAGGCGTAGAATTGGTCAATCAGTTACAATATGAAAACAAAAGACCACGACAGCTCATTCACCCTCATTCGCCATAAAAACGTTATGTATAATGGATACCACATTCACAGATATCAATTATCCATGTAATTCATGGAGGGGGGGGGGCAGTACATATAATTATCATTCAAAACATCAAGAGTCAGCATGAATAAGTGATAAGGAAGTACATAACGGTGCAAATGTATGGGAAACGACGGAGATGAGATTTAAGTTTTTAAGGGTTCGAAGATTGCGTGCCTTGATTACTGGCCCCCCGGCCCCCACACACGGAAACACCGCCACCTCCCATTTTTAAGGAGAGAAAATTAAAAGTGTCAGCCAAGATAGAATGGTCTTGATACTTTTAAGACGTGTTATATTTGTTTTTTTATAATAATTAATTTATAGCGAAGATTAAAAACTTTCAAATCAATTTAAGAAAAATTGACTAAGTGTAAGAATCATTCAGTGAAATTTTCTAAACTTGAAATTTCGCAAGATCCTAACATGGAAGTTATAGCCTGCTCCTACACTGTTTATTTTTTACTCCGATCTATACAGAAAAAAACTTTTTGTGCTCAAGGTCTAGTAATAGTTATATTAGAATGTGTGAGTGTAATAAGTGAAATTGCAGATAAATAACCTTCAAGAGAATGAAATGTACAAAACACAAAGTAAAAACGCATTGTTTAGAGAATGGGTGGGTAAACTCAAATAATGACTAAAAGACGTCGAAAATCTATGATCTATATTCTATGATCTTGATCTATGGAAGTTCACTTGTTCGTCCCGCTGTATGACAAAATATGAGGAGTCATGTCTCTTTCACACCGTTAGATGCAGAATCATGTTCGTTCTTAAGCTCCAGTCAAGTGTCGGATCTGACACACAAAGGTCTTCCTTCTTTTATTTAAAAACTCATAACAGGCTGATAAATAAAAATATTTCTTCCTTTTGATTAATATTAGGCTAATGAAAAATAATATAAAGGCTACATTATAAAGTATCAAGATGATTCGCTGGCGGTCGTTTACGATATGTGCGAGCCCCCGGCCGCGCTCATTGGCGCGCGTCTCTAATTTCTTACGAGATGCCCTTGTTTTTTACACATTAAGCTGATGACTCAATTGGAAAATGGCGACACCTCGCTCTGAGACTCTAACATATAGGGAAAAGTTATACATACCGTCAGTGATCGCCCAGAGATTGAAATTCGATCATATTTATAAAAACAATCATTCGACTTTACAGCTTGACTTGGCTGTAAACATTTTTGTAGGTATACTTTAGGAAGAGGTAGTGTCATGCTGCATAGGAGGATGTAGGGCATGCATCCTCCTATGCAACGGAATTGGGCCGGCACGATCGGGGAGGTATCTCTCGCTCACATAATACCGCCGGGGGAGGGGGAAGGAGGGCAACGCGTCGGCATAATAATTGTGTGGATGTTCATGGGCGTTTAATAAAAATAATAAAATGTAATGCAAAATATGTCCAAATATTAGTGTCCTGCACTTCTCCTACATATAAACTATAAGTGTGTCAAATTTCATAGTTTGTAGAAAATGGTCCATAGCTTTTGTTTGACGTGTATATATAGAAGCATGATGGAAAGTATTGTCACTTCTTGATATAAATTCATGTTTTAATTTCAATAAATGATAAACTTTTATAATGTAAATATATACACCGTATTAAATCAGATGATGAATAGTCGAGTCCGGTAGTAATTTGAGTTATTTCACTCAATAAACTAGTGGCAATATAAAAAGTATAATATTTATTCAAATCATTGGAAACACTAGTAATTTTAATTTTTTTCTTTTAGTGCACAAAATACAGATACTTCTGTAAGGATTTGGGGGAAACCTTTGCCCAGCAGTGGGACAGTATAGGTCAGATAAAAAATATATGCGTGCCAATCGTTCCTACAAAGTATACTTCCAAAGTATATTTGAAAGAGAATGCCGTATCTATCGTAATGTGTGCCGTATCTAAATGGCCTAAGAGCCCCGTGGTCGGGACCACCAGGTCGGCCCCGCCTGGTGGGTCGGCATGATCGGGATGTGTCTCTCGCTACCGTTATACCGGACTAGAGTGACATTCGGCGTCGCGTTTCGGGCGGTTTGTGAGTAGCCGGTGGCCAATTGGTTGGGGAGGAAAAAGGTGTTGAAGTCGTGAAAAGGCTCCGATTTCTCGTTTGCCTCCCTATAAAATTGAAAAGGTTTAACACCGCCTAAATTGTCCGTCTATTGATGGCAGCCGTAGCGGTTGATGGTAGATATTCAGGTAAGACGCTGTGGCCATGAGAGGAGGTTAGTTTGTGACGCTCTGTGATGTGTTGTAGGCTATTATAATTTATGGCTAGCATAATTGTACACATCGACTTCATGACCTAGGATAGTCAGCCATCCCACTGGACGTCATCCTGACGTAGGTTACGAACGTTTAGATTACAAAACAGTTTCCTCTAAAGCACTCTTCACCAATAGCCCATTGGCTATCTCCTTGATTATGTGATCAGTCAACTGCCATTTCTACGATCATATCTTTCGTGGTATCAGTCACTGCAAGTCTTACACGCTAACATGTCACAATACGAGATATTGATGTATCTATAAAGCCACTTTGGTTAAAAGCCAGGTAATATGTTTGCGCAGATTAGTCTCAATAGAGACATTAAGACCACATATTTATCTGCAAGTTTGACAAATGCAGCGTAAGTAACCAGAGACGGTATCTATTTATGATTTATTGGTCTCTCGTGGTGATAGAATATACATTAAGCTTTGTTATTAAAGTATCTTCAATCCTCTGTGTATCGGCTTTGAGGTATTTATTAGGGATCCAAAAGAACCTAGGTTTTATTGCAATAATTCTAAATGCTCTAAAGCAATCACGGATGCTATGAGCCTGTCAAATGGTACCTGTATTGCATCAAAAACGGAGATTCCTAAATGATTGTTTAACAACAACAAAACATCGATATAGCGTTACGCTAGTTCTCTAATGGGGTAAGCAGAGAGAACATGGAGTAAAATAATTAGGTACAGTTGATTATACTAACTGTTACTTGTTAATTCTAATTATAAAAACTGTTAAATTTATATACTTAACGAGTATGTATTTAGTATCGGCTCTCCTTTTTCTTGCAGCCTTAAGAAATCCAAAATGTTTGTCAGGTGTGCGGATTTTACTCACAATATTTTCGTCCAAGTCATAATAAATGCCAGTCTTACAACATCCAGGAGTAGATCTCAATAATAAACAAATTAGCCAATATTTCGAGCCTTTGCCTTCAGAGCTTAAATCCAATACTTTTAATTAATTAATAGAGTAATTATCACATTTCTTATTGATTCGTGGTAAAGCAATTAACATACTTTTTGAAAGCCTCTGAAAAATTAATTAGGCATGAAAAGGAAGACACGTATTGATATTGTAGCTTTTCTCTTACAGACGGAAATGTTGAATTAATAAATACATTCATTATTATGATAAATGATAATATTGATTCATCATTATCATCATCATCAGCCCTTATCGGTCCACCGCTAGACGTAGGTCTCTCTCAATGAACGCCAACACGACCGATCTCCTGCTACTTGCATCCATCCCGGACCGGCTACTGCACGGAGATCGTCTTCCCACCTGGTGAAAGGTTGACCAACACTTCGTTTTCCTAAACGCGACCTCCACTCTAGAACTTTACTGGCCCAACTGCCATCTGTTCTTCCGAGTGTGTGATCGGCCCATTGCCACTTCAGCCAGCTTACTCGTCGCGTGATACCGGATACTTTAATAATGATTGTATCTATGTAAATATGTGTGTATGTAGATTGCGGTTCCCTGCTCTTATTGTGCTAAATTATTAGATTAATTTCAACGAGTAATGTGTTAGATTAGCCCTATTAACGCAAGTGATACTGTGTACACCAATTTATATTTTAAGCAGTTGCTAAAACTCAACTGTTGTTTTACAATTTAATGTCAGATACTTAAAGGTATATTTAATTGAGTATTTGTGTGATATTTGATATAGATAATTATCTTTTTTCTCTGTAACAAGATAGGTTTCATAGATGGATAAAAGTGAAAGTGAAAAAATAAATAAAAACGTCTATACCTAAAAAAGCACCTCCTCCCAGGGGCAAAGAACACACCAACGCACACCTCATGCACGCGTGTTGACGTCAATAAATATCCACACAATATTACGACATATTGGAGTTCAATATGAGACGATCCATAGATGGATAAAAGTGAAAATAGACTTCCATACCTAAAAAAGCACTTATCATCTGTGACTTAAAAAAAACCCCGTCAACTTTCACCTCTATGCACGCGCGTCACGTCCTCCTCTCATTTAGCCTCATCGATCGGAGACAAAGCCTCGGCAGGGCCCGATAAACGAATTAAGGAAACGGGAGATTTTTTATCTGGGCCGTGGGGAGTTGGACAGGAGGGGAGGGGGGCATGCGTAACGCGCAATACTTTCTTATGCAAAGTCCCTCCGCGATAATTAGGTGAGGCGATGTGTTTTTTTAACGTTTGTTTTTATAACACCCTCTATTCGGTGTAATGTAGTGTAATGTAGTGAGTATGCTGTAGGAAGCTCGAAGGTTTATTACACACACACGTATACAGAATCACGTACACACACACGTATAACGAATCACGTACACACACGTATACAGAATCACGTACACACACGAAAGCAATATCACATAGTTACCAGCCTTCCGCTATTATTGTATTGTAAATGTTATGACACCGATGTAATTAGGTTTAGTAAGAGATAGTGCCATGCTGCATTCCAGCGAAACGCACGGGATTGGAGTTGTACCACTCGCTCATACGACACTGCCGCAGTGTGACAGAGATGCTGTCGCATGATGTGTGGTATGTGAGTAGGCGGTGGCCCATTGGTGGAAGAGAAAAGGAGAGCACCGCGTCTGTATGACATCGGTGGTAGTCAAAAATCATCGATTATTCATTAGGTAGCATATCTTTTGCTTTCACAATTTAATTGATGTACCCTTGCATTAAATAAATGTACCTTCTATTATTATCAGTGGAATAAACACACAATACACAAGATACAACAATCATTAGATTATTCAAAAGGTTCCATTACTTGAGTTTATAATTCACTCAAATATTCTCTGAATTCACTATGGCCATGTTTTAAATAATATATATACATAACTAAATTATGGAAACTTTAGGTCTCTGCCCTATGATTTCGTTACGAATTTAATCGGACAAAGAAACACCCAACATAGCACGTTCAATAGCCCGCTGAACTAAAGCAAACTTGCGGACCAGTCCTAAATTAAGTGGCCATGTGTCGGCCAAAGCGAAGTTTTGGACGACCATTCACCTGGTGGGAAGACGATATCCGTGCAATAGCTGGCCCGGAATGGATGCGGTGGCAAGAGAACGGTCGTCTTGGTGTTAATTGAAAGAGGCCGATGTCCAGAAATGGACTGATGAGGGCTGATGATGATGATGATAATGAACCTAATTCTGTATATGCCTACAGTCCATACTAAGTACTATATTTTCGTTCCTACTAATGACTACTATCTTCAGTCGAAACGAGCTAAAACTACTGTAAGGAAATTTTAACGAAAAAAGTGATAAAGGCGACCTAGCCGAGTTTCCGCTACTGCCGCCATCTCTATTCAGACAAACCATCTACGCCAGAACATATTACAGTACACGAGTGACTGCATAGACACAAGCGCACTCTCTATTACCCTCATTCTCCTAGTCCTATGGGATGGCAATCGGATACGACCGGAGAGATATTAGACGCAGTACCGACGGCTCAACGTGCTCTGCGAGGCATGGGGTATAACAGTCTACTTTCAGACTCCGGACTGTTATTAGAAATTGAAAAATCTTAAAAGTTCTGTTTCATTTGGCACGACCCGGCCCTCGGATCCTGGGCCTCACGTCTGTGGTTATATGTCTACCAATAGTCCACGAGGCAATCAAGTGCGCAATAAATTACTGGTGTGGTTTGGGATATGCTGCCGCGATTTGTATGTTTTCTGAGAGTCCAGTTAGCCCAACGTAGGAGGTGAAGAATAGCTCAACCATAGAGATAATATAGATGGATTAGAAAAGCCATACGCAGCCCAAAACTGCGCGTATCCATCTTGGTTTACAGAGAAGGAAAATTAAGAATGTGCCACTTTGTCTATCTAATTTCGCATGCGCATTGCGCTGAAAGAAATTAATGAAAATGGAGAGACAAACAGTAAACCATATTTGCTTTCTTATTGAACTAGATAGCCGCTTTTTAGACTTCCCTTCTCTATCTATATTATATCTACAAGTTTTACACATTAACGACAAACGACATATCTCAAATCCTTTTGATGACCAAGACACACATCCGCTTAATGCACTATTATGCACATGTATTTTCTTTGTCCCGTTGGGCAATTAGAAACTCACAAACTCCATGAAACGCGACTGCATAATTGTTGCCTTTTATTTTTTCCTTTCACACTTTAAGTTAGTATGCCGGGCTGCCAGCGAGATGTACAGCCACTTTGGCTGCAAAGCAGCTTGCAATAGTGTCTTGTACGGAAGTCTGTGGACTTACATTGTAGCTTGCTATCTGGTAATTTAACTGCTCCTTTGAATTCCATGCATTGAAACATACTTAACGCTACAATTTCTAACACGAGCGCAAGCAACGGTTTTAAGAATAAGTGACGTCATAAAATAGTCAACAAACTGTTTTAACGCGATAAGGAGCGACGCCTGATTAAGATATCAGTCTCGATGAGCGTGAAGTGTGATCCAGTCTTAAATCTCCAGACAGGTTGTGGATTTTTAATATTTCAGCACAGCAACCTGGAATACATAAAGCTAGTCATATCACAAATGAGAAAGTTTGCTTGTTATTATTTACGCAAAATCTAATGAACGTATCATGTTTAAATTTGTAACAAATATATTCGTGTAAAACAGATAACTAATGAATGTACAAATTAAATGTTCTTATGTTATTCAAGATTGCATTATCTATATCTTTACGTATCTAATTATGAATGAATGGTTCCTTGGCATATTTTTGAATGGGTAAAATGATATTGAGGTGGAGCTGGTTTGAAAGCATTAATTTTTTTTATTTTACTTTGAAATCATGATTATCTCAAAAATAATTAAGCCGGCTTAAACTAGATTATTTGATCTATATCATGCTATCTTTGTACTATCTGCAAATTTTGAGCCTCGCTTGAGAGGGAATTGTAAACGATAATATTACGTGTATATAAGTTGTTACGAGTTGTGTCCCCGCACTTGAAAGCGCAACGTTGAATAGCTCCCACCGGTGGGTTGATGAGATTTCTATAGTATAGGGGTACAAACGAGCAATTGGATCCCTTCATCGACTACCGACGCTCATGAACATCAGCATAGTTGTATCGATGCACTGCCCTCATTTCCACTTCACCCCATCCCAATGGGCCACCGGCTACTCACAAACCGCACGAAACGACACCGTACAATCACTTTACGGCGGTATCGAGTGAGCGAGAGGTAGCTCCGCGGTCGTGCCGGCCCAATTCCGTTGCATAGGAAGATGTAGTGTCACGCACCTTGCATGGCACTACCTCTTCCTATGCAGCATAGCACTACCTCTTAATACATAGCATAAAATCTTACTAACCTGGCCATGATTGCGTGAAGCCACTGGAGGCTAGCAGCTTGCTACCAGGCGATGTCCCAGAAGGAAGCCGTCGAGCGGATGAGAGAGAAGGCTGCCTACGCGGCCTCCCCCCGCTGACGATAAATGTGGATACGAAGGAGGCGTTATCTGCAGCGCCTTCAGTAGTGCCACTGTGTTCCGTGTACTGCTACCCAATTGCCGAGTCCAACATAGGTCTGGGGGTCTACATGGGCTCCCAGGTATCATGCGTAAATGCATTCCCCTTCGTCAACAAAAAAGAATGTAGCAGCTTGTGACCGTGATCTCAGGCGCTTTCTGGATGATGCCTAAGTCCAGCAGTGGATGTCCGCTAGCGGCTGACGAGGACAATAATGTCGTATTGGAGAGGAGGAGGAAGGGTAACGTACTGGCTTGCAATTGTGCGGATGTTCATGGGTCGGTTAGGCGAAAACATGAATTCGTTTCTGCCTCCTATACCATATATTTGACTTTTAGACTATAAAAAGCATTTTCGTTTTATCAAGTTTGGAATTATAATATTGTAAAGTTCAAAAAGCAAGAAATAAAGGCTTCCGTGTTGCTACACGCATGTCATACAGCAGTTTGTCAGAGTCGCAATCAGTGGTACTCGCGGCGTGTCTCCAATCCATGATTAATGCGTTTCTTAATTACCAAGTTATCGTTGCCAAAGGGGTGGGGGAGGGGACATGTGTTCCCTTTAATTTATTGACTTTCGTTGTTTTAAGGGGGCGAATGCGAACGTGTTTTTTATCCATGTTTACATTTCTTCGCGGTTAATGGTTTGAGTTACGCTGCGATGTTTTTGTTTGATTAAAAATACTATGGTTAGTCGTTTTAGACTTCATTATCCGCACCTACGCGTTTTTTTAGGCTTTGGCGAGCACCGCATCTACGGGTCTAAATGGTAGTTGTCGTAGCAAAACACAAGATGTCGTAGCAGTGCTACGCAATCGTAGCATCGCTACAAGTTACATTATATTAATGTCATGGAAGATGAAATTCGAACTCAAAGCAAATCGACGAAGCTGTATTGTGCTTCACTTCGCTTCCACAGCACTTATGCAGGTCCGAGAAAAGTACATACTAATCCGAATAATATATAAAAATATGAAAGTATATAAGTATTAAGTTAACACTTTGGAACAACATAAAATATTACCTATCCCGTAGAAATAAATTGCTATCCTGTATAATTAACAAAAATAAAAACTAGTCTGTGAAACGTGTTGGTGTGCAATTTAAACACGCTCGACGAAAAATTCAATCCTACGAGTTAATGACATTTTAATCCGACTTCAAATTACAACTATTCTATTCGAGTGGCGCTAATTGTAATAAAATACATGAGAGTATTGAAGATATTTTGCCATTATAATGCGTGGGCGGCGTTCGTACCTATAGCCGGAGAGCCCATGACCAATCGATAGATGAATACTGTATAATGAAGAACAGAATCAATTCGTTCAGCCTCCGATCACATATCGGCTACCACGTATAATGCGGAAGGTTTAGTGCGATAATTTTCCCATTTCTAGTAAAGATTATAATTAAAAATTTTGTTTCCGTATGCTTGCATGCTAGCAATAACTTAATTTTTTTGGGCGTATACTTTAAATTTTCTAAGCATATTGCCATGCAGAATTGGGCCGCCATGAATGGGGAGATGTTTCTCCCCATTTGATGTTTGTTTTTCGCCTCAAATTGATAGTTGCACGCTGTCATGCTTGGTGTAGTTTTTGAGTTTCCAGTGGTCCATTCACGTCGGGGAGGGTAGTGTATCTTCCGAAAAAGTCAATGGGTGTAGTTAGTCAACATAAGACAATATACACATACGGACACACGCAGATTTCAAAGATTTACTAATCACTCGTACATCCCTGAGTAAACGTAAGTATGTTAGAATTAGAATTAGAAGAACTTTATATATGTTTTATATATGTGTGTGTGTGTGTTTAATATAAAACAATCACATAAGGCACACACTTCCGTACTGACGTTCAAAACACTTAACTCGATAACATCGCACAACATTTGCCCCAAAATTAGAGCAACGTTCTCACCTCAAAGGAAAATCGGAGGTAGTTTCACAAAAAGTTGTCTTCTCGCGACATGGCCCCACTTTCCACCGTGTTAAGGTAGAGTTTTGGTGTGGCAGCGTGTCTGTATGTTTGTGTATCGACGTGAGGGAGTGGACGTGACATTTATTGTTTGACAGGCATCGATCTGGCCTTTCGCTATGCGAGGCGCGAGGGATGAACGGTGTGCGGCGTATGTCAACAACTTTTTTTTAACGATATTAAGTTTTTTGCGTTCGCTTCTTGAGGCAGGAATTCTAGTACGAAGTAATGTCATGCTGCATTGAGACCCAAACGGGCCGGCGCATGGGAGATTTCTCTCACTTGGATGCTACTTGAAGTGGCAGTTTTGTCACTTTTGTGAGTTTTGGGAGTTTCTGGTGGCCCATTCAAGGAAGGGAGGCATGGAGGAAAACGCAATGGCCGTTGGTCACGAAAGGCCTCGGCTTCTTGTATGCCCTCTTAAAATGTTCAAAAGAACGCGCTAAGATAACACCGGGATGAAACGATGACAACACTTGAATTCGTTTTCAAACAACTATAATTTCAACAACGGGTAAAAAAAGGGTTATTAAAAATAAATTATAAAATGAGGACGTGCTCTTCTCCCCCCCCAAGTGCCGACTCATCATTATGAATGTCGAATGTGTGAGGTGCTCAAGTCCTCCCTCGCCGATCACGTCGATGCTCAAGTGGCTTTGTCATCCTGTTTACTTAAATAAGTTAAACATGGACCAGATGTAGATGTATGACTCGTTAATGTCTCCGTGAAGGCTTTCCACTATAAGGCCACTACCTTCAGTAATGAAGATGGCGACACAGAAATATATTCACGAAATATGGCAAAAATTCATTGATTTACGAAAATATTAAAAAGTATGAATTTTAATTTTCGCCTTATAAACATTACACGTTACAATGAGAAGAAATTAAATTCATGACTGAAGAACGTCTGTCGGATCAGCGGATTGTCAATTATTTCTGCAGCTAAATAAGGATTTACATTGATAATTTTTTCACACAACGGTCATCGAAGTTTTTTTTAACCAACAAAATTGTCTTAGAAAATGTTAAATAGCATATGTTCATCACTGATAATATAAGATTCAAAGGGTAAGATAATTTTTCGAATTGGTTCTTTCGTTTCGGTGCCCATTCAATGCAAAGAAACAAACAATCAAATGTTTACTCTTTCAAATGTAATTATAGATTAATACGTGGTTGCTGTTTGCGTGAACTAGGGACGTTACCATTTTCTATTGGTCCATTGATCAGACTACTCAATTGTTGAACATGGAAGTGTCAGTGTAAAGGTGTAAGTGTAGAGGCCAAAGTAGGTCCGATGTTTCGGCGTTTCTCTTGTGTCTCGAGAACTTTGGAAAAAATAGACACTTTTTTTTACTGTGATATAAAAGATCATTGGTCTTTCTACAATTTTTACACTTTATACTTTTTCCAAGTCATTTTACAAATAAGCGCATTGAAAATTTGAACTTAACAGTTTAAGTGATTTTTCTATGTAAAGAGTGATTTTTCTATTCGCGTAAATTTAAGACATCAATGCAGCCTAGTGCTGAGAAATTGATATACAATAAATTTTGGGAAACTATCACAATCATATACCTTAGTTCATTATTAAATATGGAAAATTTGCATGGATGATGGATGTTTGCTTACTCATCACGCTTCAACTGCGGATTTTAATGAAACTCAGCAATATTGTAGCTTATGTACCAGAATAGAACAAGAAGAAACAGAAATACTAACTTTTGCCTGTGGTCTTGTCTGTAGTCCACACAGACGGAGTCGCGGGAAACAGTAACTAATACGTATACAAAGTAACTTCATATGTCGTTGTTTATTACACATTCCATTCCCGTCTGTAACAACACGACACAACGTAACCATTATTGTAAGTAACAGTAAAAATATAGGACAAATTAACTACAAAACGTAACCATTATTGTAAGTAACAGTAAAAATATAGGACAAATTAACTACAAAACTCTTCTCGGCTTTGCGCAACACAGTCGCAAATTAATTTAACAAACACTTTCCAAGTAAAAATTCACTCGTGACACGTTATTTAGATTTTTCCTTGTTTTTCAATTAGCACAGGTAAAACAGCTATAAATTCCGTGGCTCATATTAAATCTTACACGCAACCTACTTATTTAAATTTCACCAAGACGCATTATCTTCATAATCCCTGTATCTGCCGCGTCCCGGTATAATTCGACGAAAGAATCCAGGAATAAGGGACGCACACACTTAGTGAGTTACACCCCAAATTAATAGCATCCTAACAAAAAATGCCCCCCTATCTTATGAGGGTGGGAGGGGTTCATTTGCATATATGTCTCCCCGGCACCCTAAGGAGCGGGCGAGGATGTATTTTTAATTTCATTCTTATCCCTGTGCTTAAATCATGAGAGCGGCCATGCGTGCAAACTCCCCAGCCCCCCACCATGGCCGCAAGCTTGCGTCATACGTCGCTAACCGCGTACAGAGTAAAAAGAAAAGAAATCTTAATAAGTTTGTTAGGGTGTGTGGATTAGTGTGGACATGACTTTTAATAAAATTAGGTGGCAACATGTTGAGAAAGAAGAAGAGAGTGTTCCAATTATGTGTAGGCTTTAGCAAGTTCTACTTAGTTTTGTGTTTTCGCTACAATGAAATTCAGATTGATTTCTTTAATGAAGTTTGTTCTATTCTAAATATAGTATGATTAATGAAAATACGTTGTATTTTGTAAATAACATGGTCAATGCGATAAATTATTGCGAAAACTATGCTAAGATATGTTGAATGCCACTGTATTTCAGTTTTTTGGATTAGAATTTGTAATATGAATTTACTTAGATTTAGCCATCATATTTGGAAACAAAATAACATAATTATTAAAAACTATTAGTGGCTCGTAATTTCATATTATTTTCGAGATTAAAAGTATTTTTTGTGTTACAAAAATGTAGTTTACGTTTGTGCCAAAAGCCAGGCTGCTGTACTAGGCTGTGCATACCAGGCTGACTGATAACTTCCTAAGCGACGAACTTAAGAAAAAGATAGGCAAACAAATTTTTTTACATTATATTCTATTATCTTCTTGAAAATAGAATGACAAAATTGAATTTAGTTGAACTGCTAAAATTTGTGTGAACTAGAATTTTGGACCTAGAACTTTCTCTGCCGTAAATTTTCTCAACAATGAAAAGAAACGAAATTCTTGCGGTGATGAAGTTTTTCGCTTACTCACACCTGGGTAACTGACTTTAAACGTGGGAGACTGAGCTGCAAAGACGCCAACAGGTCTGACCGTCTAAATGAACGAATCTGGACATGACCAAAAAGATTCAAAACATCGTTTTAATTGATCGTCGCTTAAAGTTGTGACAGATAGCAGAGATGGTAAGCATTTCCTCTGAACGCGTTTTTAACATTTTACACAAACCAACATTTGCGAATGAAAAAACTTGGGATGGAACGCTCACAGTTATCCAAAAGCAACGTCGAGTAGACGATTCGTCGGAGTATTTGGCGCTGTTTTGGCGTGATAGTAACGTTGTGGTAACTCCTGAAATAAAAGAACAATCTAAGCAGTTGACTGAGAGCGAAAAAGTGATGGCGACTGTTTTTTTTTAGATGCTTTAGAGATTACTCTAGTGAATTATTTGCAAAGAGGAGAAACAATAATAGGAGAGTATTATGCAAGCTTACTGCAAAAATTTTGTGAAGAAATCCGGAAGAAACGGCCTCATTTAGACAAAAAGAAAGTTTTATTCGAACACGGCAGCGCACCTGTGCACTAATCAAGGGCTGCAGTTGCCAAGCTCCATAAATTGCGGTTATAATTTTTAACGCATCCCCCCCATTCCTCAGATTTAGCTCCGGGCGATTTCAACTTGTTCCCGAATCTCAAGAAATGGTTAGATGGCCAAAGACTTTCATCAAATGATGAAGTCATTGTGGTCGTAGACGATTATCTTGAGGGGTTAGAGAAAACATTTTATCAAACTGGTGTGAACTACGTTGAAAAATAAAATTGTTTTAAATAGATTATTAAAGTTTTTCTTTGTCGTTTTGGATACTTACCAAACACCCCAAGTAGGATTAGTCTTGTAACCGTAACGAAATAAAGGACTGAACTGTTTTGATCGTTACAATTTCTAAATTCATTTCAATTTCAGTACACGATTTTATCGTTTAATTATTACACTTATATAATATTGAAAGGTTACGATTGAGAGGTTTTTTATTGAGAGGATTGTCCAGCATTTTTCCATAAACATTAGAAGGATATCTAATGGAAATGTGACAAACTAGTGAAAATACAACAAGTATTTGCTCGTAAACAGATCATTATTTAACTTAGGACGTGGTAGCACCAGGTTCAAAGACCTGTTGTCACCACATTCAAATTGTTAACATATTCAACATCTAGATATAATTTTAGCTCGCTTACATTATGTTTAATAAAATCTATGTACTTTTTTCCACCTGACCATACCTGAAATGGAACATCGCTCTTCAGCCAAATCTCATCAATCTTTGTGTGAAAGATTAGGAAACAAAGATACCGACTTTCGTCTTTATATTAGTAGGATAACTAATTAGCCTCTTATCCACAATTTGCTAGCGGCAAATTATAATACGTACAAAAAAAACAAGCGTCGTCATTTGGGTGAGCAAATTTGGTGGAAGTTTTCCGTTCTCCGTATACCGTGGATATTTCGTCCTGCGCTCACTAGCTGTTGTAATTCTGCGCTAACGTCGTCACAGCGATGAATATATTTCATCAATTTCTCCATGAATTCGCTTATAAGTTACTGGCTACTTAACTTTACGGAAATGTGAAGACATATCGTTAAGTTAAGTAGCGTATACTTCGAACATTTTCACGGATTATATATATAATGATATATGAGAAACGACCAGTCAAAGCCTTTTGACGACTAACCACGCCCACAAAGATTCGCACAATTATATCCCATGAATCTTTAATATATAAAAGTATATTATTAGACAAAGGAAATTGTATAGGTTAAAGCATTCGATGCCCGTCGCACGAATATGAATTTAGAAATAACACCTTTTCTTTTAGATTTCACAATATGTCTTCATTTCTATATTGTCAATTATCATCAACACCTTGTCAGGTCGACAAAGCGAATTCGAATTAAATTTTAATTTGCTCGAATCGTCAAAAACTCTTAAGCCGCTCCAACAATAGCAGAAACAAATAGGAAGTATGAGATAACAGACCTTTATAATCGTATCAGCGTCGCGGTCGTTAATTATTGATAGAATGAAACTTTTATCAAAACTTCACGACCAGAAGCCAAAATTATTTGAAGGCAAGGAAACCCTTCATAATGCCTGCGAAAATATTAAAACAAAGCCAAGGTGCCCACCCCGCCTTCCACAGGACAAGGGTATCTTTGGTAATTATATAGAGCCGTCTAAATTTATTTATTGGAAAAAAAAATGACTGAATACATTCATATCACACTTAAAGTTGGATGCCATTAGTGGGTGTTAACTCTATACTTACTGGAGGCATATATCCAGCATTAGTAATATAAAAGGTAATGATGTCATGGGCGTCGGTAGACATTAAAGGATTGCTCGTTTACCTCCTTATGCAATACTGTTAACAGTTTGAAATGTATTATTCTTGTGAAATTATGTTATGTGCATTCGTATTACAAGTAAGATCTAATAAGAGAACATAAGAGTATATTTGAAAAATCGTTCTAGCTAATGTATATATTTTTAGCTAACCATCAGCATCCGTATAAAACATATTTTGTCTCAACAAGATTTTATCTGACTTCAGCTTTACTCGGGTTCTAAATTCAAAAGAAATCAAAAGTATGTTCAGAAATAGCATAACTAATATATTATTTCACTTTAAAAATTCTTATCATAAAAAAATACAGTAAAATTATCATACTATAACTATTATTTTATTACTTTTTAATGTATAAACAGCTCCATAGAATCCAACAGAAATCCTCGAAGACGACTGCTAGCGGGTGGTGATTAATACAACGCATCTCCCCAACGGTTTAATCGTTGGCTGGCAACATTTTTACCCAATTTTTGGGGATCCACCCGCCTCCCCACCCCTTTCTTTCGTTAAGATAAATTATCTTGTGATCAGGATAAGAGTGTAGGTTCAAATTGCCGCCTTTAAAATTCGGCGTTCAACCTATTTCTTTGAACAACGGACACCCCACGACTTTGTTGTTTCTTTGTTAACGGGTTTTGTTAAATGAAATAGATGATGTTACAGCTCTATTATTATATCCGATTTTGTGTTTGCGTTTAAATGTCGAGTCATTTTTATATTTTTAGAATATCACAGAGACCTTAACAGACGTTCCAGCCAGTCACACATATGCTGAGAATTATTCTGCTTAATCTTAATGCGTTCGTTAAATGCACGGCGATATGTAAGAGATGTGTCATTTTTCATAGCAGCTATATTGGGGTGGCACAACCTCTCGCTCATACGTTACTGTTGCCAAGTAACAGCTACGTTTTATTGAGCAGCCGACGGCCCATTGGAGGGCAGAAGGAACATAACAATTATGTGGATGTTTATGGGTATTGGTAGTCATCGAAAGGGTGCTGGTTTGTTCATTCCGAACGCCCGTCTGTCCCCTTATAGTATAATAAAACTCTAAAACATTAGACGTGTCCCGCAGTTTCTCCCGCGTAAAACTAACTCATCTCAAGGGAAGCATTAATCTTTTGGGACTAAAAATAATTATAACATTATACTAGAATGTAATCTATAATTATGCCAAATTTTAGACATAAAAAATTTGTGGCTTACAAAAACAACATACAAACTACCTGCATTTGTTATTAACTAGGTGCGAATTGATTCGCGTGGACTATAGACAAAACCACAGGCAGAAATTAATGTGCTTGTAGCCTATGTTAACACGTATAGAATAGCTTCTAGTAGCGATACGTACACAAGTTACAATCATCATCATCATTATCAGCCCTTATCGGTCCACTGCTGGACATGGGGCTCTTCCAATGAACGCCAAGACGACCGATCTCCTGCTACTCACATCCATTCTGGACCAGCTACTGCACGCAGATAGTCTTCCCACCCGGTGAACGGTCGACCACTTCGAACACTTCGTTTTCCTCAACGCGGCCTCCACTCCAGATATTTATTGGCCCATCTGCCATCTGTTCTTTTGAGTGTGTGACCAGCCCAAAAGTTAAAACACTTAATGTAATTCCTAAGTTTAATTAAAATCCGTTTAGTAGTTTTGGCGTGGTGAGTAACAGACATCCATAAATTACTACAAACTTTCGCATTTATACAATTAATCAGATATCATTTCAGAATATTCAGAATTTTCGTTTCACGTCGAAGGCATTTTACAAGTAACTTGACACCACTTAACATTACTAACAGGTAAAATGTTATAAACGCGAAATTAATGAGGAAAATGGAGAACAAAAGTGAAAAACTAAAGAGAAAATGTTTCATTGGCGGCCTTTATTGGTTGTGTATGTACACGGACATACATTGCCAGGTGGAGCGCTTAGTATGCGAGTTGCGGCGTGCAAACAGGGGTCGTGGAGGCTCAAGCGGCGTGACATGTGAACTTGGCACGCTCTCACGTCCAATAAAACGCTTTTTATTTAACTTAAAAACTTGGCTTCAAACTTTAGGTTAATCGTCACTGGTATTTGTCTGAATATAGTGTCTGTATATTGTCTGTACAAGTGATAATCCTTTCAATGTTTATGGTTTACTTCTGTTAATGCAATTCTATAAAAAAACCTATATGGTATAAGTACCTATTACATTTGTGCCAGCATTTTATTATAGTGAATTCATTATCTGTATATTCGGTGCAGGATGAATTGATGACATGAATCATAAGATAAACAAAAAAAAAATACTGCAAGAAATTTAGGTCATTTGTTATGTTCACACTGATAAAGACAAAAAACATGTTACTATCATATATAGTATATGATAGTGACATGTTTTTTTTTTCGAGTAACAATTTCGAGTTGATCGAATACAAATACTTTTTATAACTATTTCCAATAATATATTAAATTTCTGGAATAGTATAAAAGAGTGAGAACACGAAGTGTGTTCTCAATCTTTTATCGGGTATCAGGTACATTTTATAGAATTGAAGGGCTGCTTTTACGAGCACAATTGCAAATTAAGCGGACCAGGAATCGGTCGCCTTTTGGTGTTTTGTTAGCGGCACAATGCCCATACTACACGGTCACATTATCAGTAGACCTCATTGGAATGTGTAGCACCTTCCTCGTTCCCCTTTCACCGCCCCGCGCTCGCCCTGTTGCGTCAGTACATTGACGCGCTGTACCAGTAAAGCTAATTTGACGTCATCGACATCAGGCCTGTAGATATTGTAACCGAGTAGATATTGTAGCATAGACAACGGTCATACTGATATGTTGTTACTTAGTATATATAGTATACAGTCTCAAATTCGTTTTCATGTCTATCACAAGCCGCTTCATGTGCACGCGAGCACCGTAAGATCCACCTGTGATTCAGCATCGGCACACATTTAAACAGTTTACGAGAACAAGTATTATGACTTTACTAATGTAATTGGAATCAACATTTGAAGTCACTTCAAAAAAGTCCACACTAACAAAAAAATCCGAGCCACTTATTATATTTTATTTCACAATTAATGTCATGTTCTACTTTAAAATAGTAACCGCGGACTTGAAATCCCGCTGAAAAATTACGAGCACCACTCGGCAGTCGGTACCCCTAATTGGCTGACGGTTGGACCGGGTTGGACTTAGGCTCTCATTCCGTGTAGTGCTTACAACTACACTACAGGAGGTAGTGCGGTTTAATGTGACTTAAGGACGAACACAATTATTTTTACTAGTGATCGCCCAGAGATCGATATTCGTTTAAAACTATAAAAGAATCATTCATACAGCTTGACTGTAAAACCATTTTATAGGCTTGTAATACAACATAAATGTTGTAAGTCCAATTTGTTTGAAAATGTCACAAATCGTGTATTAATGAAGTTTTAACATTGTGTGCATACCGCAGTGTGGGTAACGCATTATTTAAACAAAATGTTATTAATTAAATGCATATTAGGTAAATATTCGCTTCACTTCTCCGCCACATTGGTGTGCCAACTTTTTTACTAATATAATAATTATAATATCAAATATCCTCCTAGCCGAATTTCGGTGACGTCAGTATTTCAAATAACCAACTGAGAGGGAGAAAAATTGCGATCCATAAGTGTGTAAAAGTGCATTCTCTATTCTAAAATCTCCTTACCCGTTGAAACCGTATTCCGGCACGACTGGAGACGTGTGTAAGGCCAACGCTTGCGTGCTCTCCGAGGCATGAGGGGTTAGCACCGCCAACTTAATGACTCGGGACCTGTGGTACGAGACATTGAAAAATACGTTTTTTTTTTGTCGGACACGTTATTGTTTGTGAACCCGGGACCTCTCGTAGCCGACTATTAGCACCACTAGACCACAAGGCCACCACGTGAACTAAATGTCAATGACTACACGTGTAGTGTGCTATGTATTCTATTAAAAGGAAAGGAACATTTCATTAAAAACTTCTTTATAAAGGCTTATTGGTGAGAAAAATAAGAGAATGTATTAGTCACAGGTAGTGCCATGATGCAGAAATGGGCTGGCACGACCTGGAAGATATCTCTTCTCGCTTACATGATACCACTTGATGGTTATGCTGTCGCGTTTTATGCGGTTTGTGAGTAGCTAGACCAAGCGAGGATGGGATAGCACGAATGGTTATGCGGATGTTCATAGCAGTGCGTGGTGGTGATACAATAGCATATATTTTTCGTTTGTCTATTTAAAAAAGAATATTTGACGGTCGCCGATTCATGTCGTTTACGACGGACTCATCTTTGTGAAAAGTTGTGCATAAAGCAGCGTTTTCCAAGAAGTCATCTTGGCCTTTTTTTTCAGTGATTCTATAGTGAAAGGTTTTCTTGTTGTTTGAAAGACATTGATTTTACTTTATTATCATTTCCATTGTCATTCGTTTTTTCGTACAATTCTCTTATTGCACACCGAGACCGTATTTACCGACTAGTACTAAATCTGTACAGGCGACTGTGCGATTGTCGTCCAAGGTACCACATTAGCTTAGCAACGAGTAGTGTTCTGCTGCATTGCAGAGAAATCGAGCTCGCACCTCCAGGTAGGTTCCTCTCGCCGACATGACGGCGGCCCATTTGGGGGAAGCAGGAATGAAGGGCAACGCATCGGCTTAGTAAATGTGCAGATGCTATTAGGCGTCGGAAGTCGTAAAAGGCTCCGATTGTGTAATAAAAAAATGCAAACAAAATTCTATTCCAAACATGATGGCGATGATGAAATTATAAAAGTAAGTGTCCCTTATAAAAGTAAGTGTCCCTTATAAAATGTCAATCGCTAAATTGAAGAGTGCTTAAAAGCTCATCAACGGAAGGATTAAAAAAACCAATATAACGGAATTAATTCCATAAAATAACACTTAACCCACCTTCGTATTCTGAATATTGAACCAAAACAACGGACAATGGGAGAGCAGTAGGCCGTATAGCGCGTTTGCGCGGAACACCCCAAAGGGAGGCCAAGGGGGCCCCTACTTAAGTCCTACCCTTTAAAAGATTCCGTCCTCTCATTTTTAAGACTTTACAATACCAACACAAGCAACATATATAGGGGAGCTTAATTTGTATTAGACATCTATGTGTTAGTTGAATTTCTTTAGGGAATTAAGTGTGTGTGCGTGCCAGATTAGATTTTTCCGTGTTCCCAGTAATTACTGACAACATTCATTATGGACAAGATGTGGGGATGAGGCTTAATGATCAAGTATCTTTGTCTCAATTTCATGTGTATCGAATTAAAAAGTAATGTAATCTTAATTAAATTAATGAAGCATTTGGCTTGTATATACCTTGTCAACGTTAGCAATGCCACTGTTAAAATTACATTGTTCTGATAATAAAGAGGCGGGAAAGTTTAAAATATATGACACAAAAAAAGATACACATAGTTATTTGCAAACAAAAAGGTGGGAAATTTTAGTGTGTCATTGTTGTTTTGATAAATTCTTTAACACACGATGCAAAAAGAAAAGAAATAAAAATAAATTATATAAGAATATTTATATAAGACATTAGGATTTCACAATAATACAATTATTTCACTGCACTTTCTTTTGTAGGGCAAAATAACTGGTCAGAATATTTTCATGATTTTTGCCTGCAATAAACACAAGGTTATGTCCCTCCTCCTTTGTGTTGTCTATGTGTTTGACAAGCGCATCAATGCGCTTTGTATGCCTTTGTGTTGTCTGTGTGTTTGACAAGCGCATCAATGCGCTTGTCAAACACACAGACAACACAAAAGCAGCGTTGGTATCATGTGAGCGAGAGGTCTGGCCACCAGGTTCTGGAAAAGACGATGCGATGATGAATGATGATGAGCGAGAGGTACCAGGTCCTGTCAACCCAATCCGGTTGCAACGCAGCATGGCACAAAATATTACTAGAGTATATTGTAATTATATTCATTGTGTCTCTCATTAGTCTGCCAATCAGCAAAAGGAGACAAAGGCGAACTGTTACTTAGCATCCACTTCCAAGCGCCTATCACTAAACTATAACGTCCTGTTTTTATATACAGTACAAAATGTCTTCCCCTATTTGACCAACTCTGAATTTTATCGTCGTAAAGTAAAAAGTTTGCCAACCGGACAATGGGTCTTTGAAAGTGTTTTTTTTTTCAAGGTAAGGGACCTTGCTTCTTGACATGAATGTGGTCAAATGAAAAGCATATATATATATATAAATCAAAAGTAGTACTGAATATTAAAGGACGTAATTTTTCAGGTAATTTGTGATGGATTTCATCATATCATATGGTGTCAGAAATTCAACCCTTGTGGGGCTATTTAGCCATCAAAAAGCCCCTTATTTTTAACTTATATATAAGTTAATTATATAAGTTATATATATATATATATATATATAAGTTATATATAAGTTATATATATATATATATATATATATATAAATTTTGCCAACTTTAACATACACACAATAAGACAACACCGTCAATATTAGGTCCTTCCGGAAAAAAATACACACAAAATAAAATACACATTACACATGATATAACTTGTATCTCATTGTCGACGACACATAAACCACTGCTGGACATAAGCCTCTTTCATTGAACACAAAGTCATCTGATCCCCAGCTACCCGCTTCCACCGTTTAAACTGGGTATTTATTGTGAAAAGTCACATAAAAAATGCAAATTTTGTGAAACTTTCGTACATTATGCATCCTTAAAGACCAAAAACATTATATACCGGCATCATTGTCACGCACGCTAAATTGCGATTCCATTATAGAACTACGTAATAACCACGATAATTCGGCAATAACAAACGCAACGTTAAAACAAAATCGACTTTCTTCCATTAACATAGAGCCGTGTATTAGCTACATACAACGCAAACATTTTTTGCCTCGCTATACGTTTAATGACATTTATTAGAAGTCGTGTTCTGTACATGATAATAATTAAAATCCATGCACGAACCGCAGTACCACACCGTGCCTCGTACGTGCTTGCTTAGCATATTATTAGGTAACAAATTATTGGGTAGACGACGAAAAAATATTCCAAATATGCAAAGGTTTGCCTTCACCGCAATAAAATGGCGCGTAAACTACACACTTGTGCTAGTTCACGAGCGGTACATTTAAATTTAGAATGTTAGTTAATGTTTATATTTTTTGAACCTTTTAGATTTGTGTCGAACATTTTGCCAGATTGACTTCATTAATAAGGAAGACAAGTTTACACCTTGATATAAATAAAAGCCTAGCTGCTATGATACTAAGTCACTTGCTCTAACTTTTAAAGGATTATATTTCTTTTGTGTAATGAGGTATATTTTGGTAATGTACACTAAAATTGAAGGATTGAATAACGATTTATTTTTAGTTCCGTTGCCTTGTATATTGTGATATCATGATATACTAAAACATTTTCAATTATGTATTTAAGTATTCTCGCAGAATATACTTTACACGCCAATATCTTTGATAAATAATCTAGCAATGTAAGCCTAATTGTGTAATAAATATGTGTTATTTAGTTGAGCGGTAGAAAACATGCCAATAGTGATATGTAATGAAAAGTTATTTCATGATAGGATATACCTCTTTCGTTTTACTTTATATTTGCAGGCATATGATACATTTCTATTTGGAACACGAAATTATTTTCGACAAAAAAAAAAAGAAGTAATGACGCGAAAAGTGGCGATTAACGTCACCCATCACAAATATATTTAAAAATTGTCGTGACGCCTACGGAGGCCTACTATAAACCAAAAATGACACCGCTAATGCGATCGCTACTCTAATTACAACCCAACTTCGCCCAAATTCCCAGCACCCCTTCTCTATCTTAACCCATTAACGGAAAGTTCAGAAAATTCTTAAAAGCCACAGAATCAATTTGCAGAATATACGCGTAGGCAGATTTTGTTGCTTTTCGATTTGATATTTTAATTAGCTGTCCCAGCAAAAGTTGTTTTGCCTGTTTGAGTGAACATCCCTCATAACTTAGGGGTATGAAAATATCTATTTTTAATATATTAGACGATTCACACACCTACTAAATAAGCATGTAAAATTTGGTAAAAATCGGTAAAGCCGTTTCGGAGGAGTAAAATGAATAACATTGTGACACGAGAATTTTATGTAGAAGATGATGATAACAGCTAATATATCACAGCTACCGTCACAGTAACATGGACCACACGAGTCGGTGAGTGACTCTGCCAGTATGTGTGTTTCTAAGTTTTTACCTTTCAGTTGGAAAGAAGAAATCACAATGAGTTTCAACACAATTTTCATTATTATTTCGAATTATTAAACTTAAGCTTATTTTGTTGTATAACAGAAGAAATTTCTATATAATAGAGTAAATTAAGCACCGTAAAAAAAGATTTCTCGGAACGGTACCGATTTTATCGCAGTTTATTAAATTACTTATGTAGCCCGACGTTTAATAATTTAATAAACCGCGATAAAATCCGTAAAAGTAGTTTTATTGTAATGTCTAACATTCGCGTCAACTTAAGACATCAGTACCGATTTGGTTGTCACTTTGGGTATGTGTGTATACTTTCGGATTTCTTGATATTGTGAGAATATAATTATGCCCGATTGGTGATACACTCTCTTGTTATCGTAATGTTAAATTACTATTCCAGGTAGGACAAAGTCTGCCGTTTTTTAGTAGGTGTTTATTTACATACAAATCAAATGCGTAACGCCACTAAGAAATTGATATCAAAAACATTTTGAAGTGTCACTTCTTAATTATGTTAAAAAAGTGATTTTTTATAGTACATGGCGGTAAAGGAGAATTTGGATCCTTTTGACGTCTACCGACGCCCCTAGGCACCATTGTCATGCAGATACGTTATCTTCCTTCTTTCTTCGCCTCCAGTGGGCCACCGGCTACTCATAAACCGCAGGGAACACATAGCAATAGCTGACAGCTATACAATCGCGGTCCGTGCGGTTTCCGGCTGTCGGATAGTGTCATGTGATTTGCTTGATGATTGAATGTGGTTGAAACCGTCGGAATAAAAGAACGAAGGATCAGGGAATTCCACTGTGACTGCGCACACACTTGTGCGCTGTAATATGTCCTGCGCGTTTGGCTGCTCTCTATAGAGACTATATTACGTCTACGAATTAATTTCTTTACGTTTTACTAAAATTTCACTAGAAAAAAGGTTTAAATAGGGACGATATTTAAAGTATTTCTTTGTTCATATTATATATTTCTTTTAGATATCGTTTTGGTTTGAAAGATGTCTTTCTTATAAAAAACCTGTTGAGACTGTTAAGACCCGCTGTTTCAGTGAAAATATCGGAAAGAATATTGTAATGTTTAATTACACATATAATTGTACTAACAAAAATTCTATTTCGGTCAAGTTCTTTGAGAGGAGTTTGATTTCTAACACCGCGACACGAGAATTATATATGTATTAGATTAGAATACATATGAAATAGGCGTTTTGTATGGGAGGAACAAAAATGGAATATTGTTTAATATAATACATTTAAGTAATCAAAGTATGAACCATTGTTTTTATGCACTTTTGCCATCTCGTACTTAGTTCATTGATCCCTTTACTAAAAAAAACATTGATTTGGCCGCACCATCGGAGTTGAATTTTTTCCCTTGCAGTAAGTTATCGAAATTTAAAAAAAAAAAAGGTGATGTGTTGTAGTAAGGTCCGGGGAGTGCGAAGGATGTTTTATACTTTCCAATTGAAGCTCTTCCAGTTTGGTAGCCGTCAGTTGCGTAGTGTGTGGTCTAGCGTTGTCGTGATGCAGCAGTGACGTGGAGCGATTTACCAGCCTAGGCTGTTTAGCCGCTAGCTCTTTTATCATGGTTTGAAATTGCCGACAATAGACATCATCCGTTGGTCAGTCTGGCCAGAGAAAACTATAATGAATTTTTGGGGCAAGTTTTCGCATGGGGAGGGATTTGGCTGATGGTTAGGATCCGCACATTGCGCTGAGTGCTTTCTATTATCGTAAATAATCAATTTTTCATCACAGGTAATGATTCGGTTTAAAGTACCTTCATTATTGTTCCGGTTTAATACTCTAACGCAGCAGTCGACGCACATTTGTCGGTTTGCTTCAGTCAATTCGTGAGGTACCCACCTCTCAAGCTTTTTAATATTCCCAATTTTCTTCAAGTGAATTAAAACAGTTTTATCACTAACATCGCAGCCTGCAGCTAAATCGGATGTGGTTTGCAGTGGATCTCCTTCCAGAATAGCCTTCAACTTTTCATTATGAACTTGGGTCTCAGGCCGCCCACGGGGCTGGTTCTGCAGATCGTAATTTTCAGAATGAAAACGTTGGAATCAAAAACGAACTATGATTTCTTTTGCCAAACGCCCTCCATATACATCATTCGTCCTTCGAGTCGTTTCCACAGCACTAGTGCTACGGCGGAACTTGTCCTCGTAGATAATGCGATATTTTAAGTTTTAAATTTTGTAAAATGAGTGACGCAAACAGAAAAGAACAGTAGGAAGTAACATATAAATGACGATCATCGAAGCACAAATACGTGAGTAAACAGATGTACAAATTTAAATTTGGTATTACTTACCAAAGAGGAGAAATTTGTGATTAAAGTGGCCAGTGCCAAATTCATATGTAGGGAACTAATATATACCATACCAATTGCCTCGCAGTGCCACAAATAATTAGGCACAAACAAGGAACAATGAAACTCTTTGACAGCTGGAATAAAGTTTCCATGGATAAGAAAAGTGTTTTCTCGATTTTTTTACTCGTCAGCAGAACTTGAAGATAACGGAAACCGCTCACATTATATTGGCGTTTGCTAATCTACTTTAGACTTTATCTCTCAGCGAGAGAAGCCAGACGGAGAGGCGACGAGAGGGCTGAGGGCCTGTGAGTGATGCGCATTAGCATAGTGTGTACGTACCCTAATGAGGATGTTTTTTCACCTGGGGTCTGATTCTAGGGTACTGATGTCATTTTTATTGCCAAAGACGGAAAAAGTCACGTTACCTGATGGTTCATAAGATACATTATAATGTAGAACTGTGTCATGTGCGCGTAGACAAAAATTTTTTGTGTCTATTCTTTCATTCCCATATGGGAGGGTCAAACACTGGACAGACAACTTGACGTGCTCTTGGGTTGTAACACTCCAAGTTCCCGACTTTCGACAAGAAATTGGAAAATCCCAATAAAACTTCTTGGTTCGGCCCCGGACCCAAACTACCATCGACCGCGGTTTTTTTTATAGTACAGGGGGCCAATGAGAAAAGCCTTTGTAAGCGAACTGTTCTCCTGTGAAGATACACATAATCACTATGCCGATGGGTTGAGCTCCATTCTTCCTCCTCTCTATTGGGCACATTACGGCGTCTCGATACCAATGATGTTACTTTAAGGCGGTATCATGTTAACGATAGGATATCTCCTCGGTCGTGCCGGCCCAATTACGCTGTAATGCCTCATGGCACTATCTTCTACTAAAAGGTTGAACGTTCATACCACTAATTGTATGTAAGATTCATTAAAACAGGTGCGAAGCCGCATGTAGGAACTAGTGTCCACAATACACTCGTGTGCAGTGTAGGAGTGAGCCCCAGCGCACACACGTGGCGTGCAATGTGACGAGCACACGGCCACGACCTGCATCTGACGTGACGGAGACAGATTGCCTCAACTGTAACGAGGATGGAATAAGACTTTTATGTGAATATTTGCATTTTTTGTAAATGGGGAAATTGTATGACAGTTATGATATGTTTTCCTGGATAATTCATATTAAATTTACATTTAGGGGCATTTGACTAATGAACCTAATGTAAACACTAAACTAGTAACTTAGGCTAAAGCCTAGATTAGGGTCTGCAGTTTTGAGAGGACGAGCAGTGGAACTTAGATCACATAATAATGGGATATGGGATATATTCAGATATACCTTCCCTACTCCAATGAGACACCGAAAATTCACACATCTCATAAAACACACCTACGAAGCATAGTTTACGGTGGCGTTATGTGAGCCGGGTAGAACGCTGGTAGTGCCGGCCCAAATCGGTTGTAATATATGGCACTGGCATATACTAGTTTATTACTTATAGTTTCCAAAAAGGTTTATAAAAAAATCTCATTCCATAATTCAGAGCCCTTCCTTAAACGATTGTGTGGGACACGCGTGTCCTATCTCAATCGTTCCTAACTCCATTTGTACAGATGTGATTACGCTATAATTAACCTTGTTTTTCAAGCATTAGAGCTTAATTTAGTTCGTACTTGAATATTAATTATACTATATATACGTATAGGGAGATAATTAATAGTTAAGCCACTAGACTCACTTTTTTGTGTAAGGGGGAAGGAAATCATGTGATGGTAAGCGAATGAAGCTTGCAATGGCCACCCACGGTTGTAAGAGGCAGTGCTATTGCTACATTGCAGCTGAATCAGCCAGGAACGTGATGTTGATGGACGTTGAGGATCATCATAAGGCTGAGATTGCTCGGTTACCAACTTTTACAATAAAAAGAAAAATTTGCCAACATTATAAAAAAACGCTGTTTTCTTTAGTTGACTACAAACGAAAATCAACTAAAGTACACAGCGTCTGCCAAATACTGTTATACTGCATGTAATGCTATAACAGTATAATGACAGGTAGGTACAAATTTAAGAGACAACTGAACCATAGAGAAACTATTGCCCTACTTATAAAACCCATACATATATTATACTCACTGGTACATATTACCAAAAAAGGTTTTCAGTCAAAAACGTTAACACCAAAGGCAGTATTCAATGTTCTACCACGATTCTTGCTGGCAGTTTCCCACGAAATTAAAAAAAAAAACAATGTTCGAGGGAGCAATTACTTTTTGCCCTAGAAATTTGAGAATTACGAAATTGGAATCGCTTAGTGAGAGGTATTATAGAAAAAGCTTTGCGCATCTTCAAAGGTGGGCCAACCCTTTAAACAGGGGGACGGTTGGGGGAGACGTACAGTAATATAGAAAACTTGTGTTAGCCCAGTTCCGAGTCTTTGTAACATCATTTTGGCTCTGAATGTAGTGGGATAGATACATCTTGACAGTTTCAGTTTGAAGGTTTTATCTATATGTTTGTTTGTCTAGCTGACATCACTGAGCTGTCCTCCTTTCCTCCTCATCTTCAATGGGCTACCGGCTACTCACAAACGGCACGAAATACGATAGCATGACTGTCATTACATGCCGGCATTATGTGGACGAGAGGTTCCTAATCGTGCCGGCCCAATTAAATAGACGTAGATAGTGTTTACATCAAATTCGTACTTGGAACTTAATGTTATGTACCTCTGCCAACAGCTTTAAAATCTGTGAATAAATAAATAAAATAAATAATAATGATATATTATAAAAAATAAATATGAATACATTTAGTTTCTTTTTATTTTATTTTTTTTTTATTTATAAAAAATATTTTTCTACTGATGAAAATCAAAAATAAATTTTGATCTATTATAAAGATCACGTTTGTAAATAAATCTATCATCAAGGTAGCTTAGATTAACTGGAACATACTGATAATGATTGAACTATATAACATGATACTATCTGTCTGTGTAGTTCATTCATTTTTATGTAATAAAAGAAAAAGAAGACCTTCGTGTCGATGGCACAAGACATTTTAAATAATACATAATAAAATACATACATTTATTTATTAATATGTGCCCGCTCCAGTGATTAGCTAGCTCTACGCCTTTGGCGTTAGCCATGACGTGTTAAGATGTTATAAAGTGCTAGAACTCTATTACGCCTATGTCCTGTCATCTATCACTCAATCATGCCAGCATAAATCAGGAGCAGTTGTGATATCTACATGCAGTGTAATACTCTAATTAATAGAATAGCAGTTCATAAACTATTTTTAGATGATACAAGCAAACGTAATAGCCATTCATAAACTAATATTAAATAATCGTACAAGTAGCAAGACATCACGAGTCACGTAAACTTTTATAATTTAAGAAGAAGAAACAGGGCATAAGAAATAAATGTAAAGAAGGAGAAGAAACGTTTGTATCCAAAAAGGGTTAAAAGGGGTGCGAAACACCCCTCCTTGTGTGTACGGAGCCGACTTTATATATAAAAAATGTTTTAACGACTGTCTGTCCGTTTGTTGAAATTAGATTTCTCATTTGAAACTTATGCTAGTTTTCGGTTTGTTCTTTATACGTAAGATGTAACATTTTGCTGTATTGCAGCTGAACTGGACGGGCAACATGTAGGAGGGACCTCTCGCACACACCACACCGCCCTAAAGTGACAATCTTTCGGTTTGTGAATAATCGGTCTCCCATTGGGAGGAGGTAGGAGGACAACGAATCGGCCGAGTAACTATGCGAATGTTCATGGGCGTCGGTAGTCATAAAAGGCCGCGAGACGACTACTTTGTCCCCTTATGGAATAAAAAGGAAAAATAAAAATAACCTCTTGAAGTGTCTCTCTCAAACGAAATCTTTCTTAAATAGTAAAAATAATACAAATTATATAACAATAGCGAGTGAAACCGCGCTAAAATCACTAGCGCTTTGCGCTAGTGTGAGTGAGCGCATTTGTGTGGCCAAGTGAAATTTTTGCTTACGATTTATTTCGTAGGAAACATGTACCCATTTAGAATGCTTCGCGAGTACCCTTTGTTTCATTAGGCCCGGGTTAGAGTTTCTCCTAAATTGTTTTTACAGTCCTTATTGATTGCCCCGCTGAGATTGATTCCGCTATGTGTGTTATGCTCTCCTGGTACATAGAATTTATGAAGGCAACATCACTTTTAATTATATAGTAATTAAATCGATGAGGAGATAGGTATGTGGACTTGTAATCACACTTTGCTGGTGTGTTTAAGTCCACAGACAGCTTAAGCATCGTGCTAATACAGTAAAGGCTTGTGTTACGGGTACTAGACTACGGAAATAGATAATTTAAGAAACAACATCATTAAGAATGTTATGAAGATAAATACATAGATAAACATCCATGACCTGGGCGGGATTCGAACCCGCGACCTACTTCGCCACATGCACGATCTATCCGGGTTATGTTACCACTGTGGTAGCCGTTCGACGTTACCTACAGTGGAACTAGTTAATTTCATGACAATGGCACTTTTATTTTAGCTTAATTTTCGCTTAAGAACTGCTATTATAAATCCTACAAATATTATTGATGCGAAAGTTTGTACGTTTGTTATTTGTTCAAGAAAAAACTATTGAAGGCGTTTGAATGAAGTTGGTTGTCGATATATATTATATTCTAGATAAAATGATTGGTTCTCTGGTGAAGGGTACACCAATACTTCGTTTTCCTGAACGCGGCCTGCACTCCAGAACCTGACTGGTCCATCTGCCATCTGTTGTTCTGAGTGTAGGTTCGGGATGGATGCGAGTCAGGAGATCGGTCGTCTTGGCGCTCATTAAAAGAGGCGTAGGCCTTTGGACAGTGGACCGATAGGGGCTGATAGTGATGATGATGATATTGGACACTAGATTTTTGTTTGTAGAGATTCTAGCTGTGGAAACAACAATAGAGTTTTATCTTACGATGACAAAATGAGACAGTTTTTTTTATATCAAGATTTTTAAATTGATGTATAAGAGGTAGAGAGAGTGAGAAGAGAGAGAGGAGATGTGGCATTGTACCTGAACTGGGCCGGCTCGACCGGGGAGGTATCTCTCGCTCACATGATATCACCGAAAAGTGACAGTTCCGCTGTCGCGTTTCGTACGGTTTATGAGTAGTCCATTTGAGAGGAGGAGGCAAGGAGAGCAATGCAACTACATATCAACTACATATCAACTACATATCAACTACATATCAACTACATATCAACTACATATCAACTACATATCAATACACCGGACCTCTATGTGCGTCGGTAGCCGTTAAAAGGCTGCGATCGGTCATTTATCTATGCTATATTATAAAAAACAGTTTATAAAGATGATATTTTTTATTTTTTTTAACTACGGGCAGCACTTATTTGTAGTTTAAGCTGCGCTGATAATTCCTGTTCGCGTGGAAGAATGTTCCAGGTTCACAGAAATTGCTTCGTTTTAGGGAACGAATCGCGTTCGTGAAAACAATTCATGTGAGGTCCTTAAGCCGTGTTTTTTAAAAATATTTTTTTTCAATAGTATAATGCTGGTAGCCACACCCTATCTATAACTACCGACGCCCATAGACATCCACCAAATTGTTATAAAAATGTGTTGCTTTCTTTCGCTTTTCACCTCTGATGGGCCGTCAGCTTCGCACAAACCGCAAGAAACATGATTGGATAGCCCATCACTTGATGGCGATATCACGTGTGAGAGAGAGCAGAGATCGCTTTCCTAGTCGTGCTAGCTAAATTAGTTTACAATGCAGCATAGCATTATGACTCACTAAAGTAATGCCCAAATGATCTAATAAACTTTTAAAATAATAAAAATAATGCGAATTATTAATACATATCATTTTATCAATTAGTATTGTTCTATATATAATCAGTTTTCATTAGTCGATATATATAACGACGTCTAATTATTTTCAGTAAAAAAAAAGAAAGTTATACAAACGCGCACAGCCTGTAGCCAACCCTTTTTCCCACAAAACGCCACTAACTTGATAAATGTCCCAACTGTACCGTTGATGGGGTAAAAAAAGGAAAAAGTCGAAGTATCTCCCAATCGAAATTCAATACCAATTAAAATGGTCCATTCCCCCCACTTCCCCTTGTCAGTGGCCCTCGAGATAGTATTTAAATTAAGGAATATTCTCATTGAGACGTCCCAGGCGCCTCATTTAAATTAAGCTTTCTGAAAAAGTCTCATATCTTCTTTACCCGAGGCGCACCGGTACATCAAAGGAGGTGGGTGGGTAACGGGGTAAGGTATTTTTCTTGGGGGGAGGGGAGGGGGCGAGGCAAAAATGCGTAAACTCACACACTGGTGCGTGAGTAAATACCGGCGCACACAGCCTCGTCAGTTGTATGTAAAACACTTTAAGAAGCGACGAAGAAATGCGAGAAGCTTACCAGCTACGGGCCGGCTACAGGATGTTCTATAAATATATTGTAATAAACAGGATATTACTTTATAATTTAGAGATTGGTAGTGCTATGCTCTTTTGCACCCGCAGAGGGCCAGCACGGCTGTGGAAATACATCAAGTGTATATCTCGCACACAAGATAAGAAAAAGATTTTAAGTCTGTAGAAGTCTCTGCATAGGAATCTATATAAATGTAAGAAGAGGGATAAAATCTGGGATAAAGCTAAATATGTCAGCGCATACCAATTGTAAAAGGAATTGATAAATTATCACTGAATACTATCGTAATACAGAAATAAGAATAATAACAAAATTTAATTAAACATTTTAATTTATATACATACCTTACTGCAGTCATAACTTATGAGATTTAAAATTTATGGTAGTATTATAGTTGATGGGTTTGGAAGAATCGGTTGTTACAACTTAAAGATTTTTTATTAATTATTTATTATTATTTACGTTTTCTTGAACGTCCTGTATCGCGGGGGTAAAAGCGAAAGGGTTGAAGGCGATCGCCTCCCCGGTGGGGTGTCCACCGCCTTCTTACAACCTTTTTACAGAGGGGGATAGAGAGTAAGCGATGACAGAGGCTGTGCCTCAGTTGGCGCTTCCTTCACAATCTTAGATTATTATGACTTTATATTTCTTTGTTAAAAGAATGAAATATTTAATACTAACCGCGACAATATGCCCAGAACAAAGTTTTTTCAGAATTATAAAGGCTGGGTTTTATAGAGTGGAAATCTTTTTTTTTTAAATCCCCTTTCATACTAGCGCCCCGAGTGTAAATGCTCTGTATGAATTTAAGAGCGCCTCTAGCGACCGTTAGGCGGAACTATTCTATAAAACCTGCCTATTAATTGATCAAACATGGTTAGAACTTGTGAAGTCGAAAATGACTAGAAATAACTGGGGATTTGAAATTGGCATTATAACACTTTTACTGTACAGACATACAAACTTATCATAGTTTTCCAAATATTCCAACTTTAATTCAAGCTGAGTGAAATTTGGAAATTTAACATTAAATAAAGTGGTTAGCTTAGGCATTGAAATATGCAATTTCATAATAAAGTAGCATATTTCAATCGCAAATCTAACCACCTTCCTTGTGTGGTAATTAATGATGATGATAAAATTTACAATTAACAAAAATTCAAATAATTTTCAGAATCATTTCTGTTTCCTTGTTGGATAGAATGAATTATGAGCAAGGGAATCTTTTTTCGAACTCGTGGCAGAATCTAAGGACCCGAAGTCTGCCATCATTGGAGTGACGCAAATGGTTCATTTTGAAACTATTGGTATGAAAAAGCTAGTTAAACAAAAAGGTTTATATGCTTTATCACTATCATGAAATCACGTTAATTACGTATAGATCCGAAACATAAGCGGGTAATGGCATATGAGATATATACATGATATGTTCTTTCGAAATCGACGTGTTTGTATGAAGAGAGCAATAAATACGGAGGAGGCTCGGCAGGTGTGTAAGGATCGTGACATGTAGCACTCCGTTCTCTCTGCGTATCCCATTAGGAAGCTGGTGCGAAGGTGTTTTGTTGTTGTATCTTTCTTACAAATCTTTTTTCTACGCTGGGAAAATGTTTCACCTTTCTTCCAGCCCCGGACCGGCCGAAACGGTTGGACTTTGCATAGAGTGTGCCGCTACCAAGGAAAAAAGTGTTAGGTTGTCTCGGGTCTGTCTATACCACAGATTAATCTAGACGTACAACAGATATCGGTAGCACCTACTGCCTAAAACAAAGTTATCGCGCTTTTATGAACATATTTTTATTTATTCATACTAAATGTTTAGGACGAGACTTCGGCTGCAATGTAGATTGTACTGGCCATTCTGCATTGCAGTCTAAATCGGCCGGAACGACCATGGAGGTACCTCTCGCTCACATGCAATAGACCGCTGTAAAGGAACACATATTATCTCGTATCGTGTGGTTTATAAGTAGCCATTGTAATTAAAAGTAATGCGGACATCTATGAGCTATCAGTTGTCGTCATAGGCTGCAATTTCTCGTTTGCCCTTCTATATTATAGACATTTAATTTAACCACATTAACAAGGAGGCGAACGTTCCACTTTTAGAGTGAGACCCACGGAAAGATGCCCCAGTTCACAAGGACCATAGAAACCTGATGACAGTGTGTTCTAGATTGTATCCTACCTAAGGGGAGGACATGGATTATAATCGGAGACCATCCTATAACAGCAGCCTATCAAAAAGAGGGACGTCACAAATGTCATACTGTTTTTCAGCGCGTGTTTCTAGAGCTATGTTCTCAATGCCTATAGTTCTTCGATGTAGATGTCAACTTTCCCATCACACGTAGCCCAAGACCTGGCGCAAGATATACTTCGGTAGAGGCATTAATTATTTACCATGAATTTTAAATTTATCCGTCTCTGTTGGCGTGCATTCTGTCAAGAATGTTTAGAGGCGTCGTCCGAGGTGGGGGAGGTAGGGGGGAGTATAATTGCAAAATAAAATTAGCCGGAACGGGTACGTGCTCAATTTGCGCCTCCCAGCACTGATTTGTTTTCGCTCTGTCGTGTCTCTGTTTCGCTGCTCTGTGCGTCTTAGCCTATATATTGATCGATCTTCCATATTGTTTCTGGCTTTGAGAATGGAAGTGGCTGTATATGCTGGACCTTCGCCTGTTCCATTCTAAGATGTCTGACTCCCTGCAAAAAGACAAAAGACACTAAATTCGAAATTGTAACCTAACATTGTGTTTCATGATCTTGATTGTCTATGAATCTCTGACCAACAACTAAGTTATGTTAGCGAAAAAATTTAAGGAACTCCAATGAAATTCCCTCTGTACCTCGTATTATAGCTACTTAAGTTTAGAAACAAAAACTATAGAATAGGACAATTTACGCTTATATATATGCAACTAAACCTTAAGTCACAAATAATCTAATACTTAATTTAAGTAAGGCCAAAGACTTAATTTTATCTATCTACCACACAAAAGTCACAATAAATTAAAGTCAACAATGAATTATAAAATTCAATATTTATTATGAATTTGCATATTTCAGAAACAATGGACTAAAAATATTCCAATGAAAATAGATGCTATTGTTCTATATTTAAAAATGATCCCTTCATTTTATTTGACTTGTGTGAAGTTCGTAAACTATTTTCCCAGCAAAAAGTATTGAACAGGTTCCGCTAGTCGGTTGACAGGAATAATCCCGAATCCCCAGGGCGAAAAAAAATGCCCGCCGTTCCGCGGTGAAAAAAGGGCGAAACTTTCAGGGCCCAGAGTCAATGGCTGCGTTTTTATTTTCCACCGTTTTCTTTCCTTTCCGGTTGAACTTTCGCAAAGTTTTTCATTTGAACAACTTCCACGAGTGTCAGTTTGGCGTCCGCCCCGCAATTTTCCGATAATTGCGGTCGCAGGTGTTCTTTTTTTAAATATTTTTCATTCCGTTTCGCTGGCTCTGACCACTCCCATAGTAGCATACGTAACGCCTACCGGTGCGAACGCCTACCATGTGCCACATATGTGCCCCAGTTATGTGACGTGTTCACACATGGGCGTGACATGACTGCGCATGTCTGGGCGGAGCCAGCTACGTCACGTGAACGTGAATGCCTCTGTGTGCGGCAACGTGACAGATATTTATTCAGCGAGCGACTAACGATAAATGAGTTATAATTTATTTTTACTCGAAAATGGAAGGGTGTGGGGGGGGGGGGGGGGCTGAAGTAATTAATGGCGGAATTGGCTATTCCGAGTATTCTGGAGTTAGTAATGAGGTGAGATTGAGATTAAAACTCGGCTAAATGAGCCCGTGAAGGATTAAGGGAAAAATAAGAGCAGGCCAAGGCTTACGCGTGCATTATGTATGACTTCCTTTTTCAGCTCCGAAAGGTTTCTGCGAGGGAGGAATATAAATAATTAAAAGTAATTTAAAAGAACGGTCTATTCCATTTAGTTCTAGGAGTATGGCTTTGCATATACAGTTTTATTTTAGTTAATGGAATGAAAAATCTGAATAGAATTCGTGTGATTCCGTTTAAGCCAGCGGTTATTTCGCGAAGTGTTGATATTGTAGGTGTTCGTACTACTGGCACATAAATATAAACCCAATAATATATCTATACATTTGCCTCTCATCTTATATTATAAAATAAAGTCCACAATTTAAATAAAAATAAAAAAAAATATTTATTATTTTCTGCATAAATAATAGTACGTATTTTTCGTAAACAGAATAGACGTGCAAGTCTGTGTATACGTATGAGTGGAATATTTTCACCTCTGTAATACAAAGAGACTCAGATTCCAGGTTTTCTAAGTCAGTTGTATCGGATTTTGTTTCTTCTTTATTATATGACTTAAAAGAAACCTGTTATTAGCTTTAATATTGCAATTACTTGATTATGTTATACTAATAAGATATGATATTGCCGAATACCCACAAAAACCACTACGAGTGCCATCAGTGCCGCCCTTGCTGAGGTGCCCCGGAACAACAATCATCATGGCACCTCGGCGGCTAGTCAGCCCCCTAACGGATCAACTCTACCTCCACAGATGGGGTTGCCCAGCACTACAGGACAACTCCATCGACTTTGGGGCAGTGCAATGGGGTGAGGTTCCCATCCTCGCCCCTTGCCCCGTGCGCAAAAGCGCCACCTCCTGTTGCTCTTGGTCCCCTCTTTTTATAACAGGGGTAACGAGAGCGATTCCTCCTCCTGATCTTTAAGCCCCCTCTTCTTATAAGATCCCCCTGGTTTCAAATTGGCTTCGCCTAGGTTTACCCCAGGCTACTAAGCTCCACCGCCACGACAAGGCTTGAACTATGGTGGGGTGGACTGAGGCCTCTTTCAATAAACACCAACACAATGTTTTACATTATTTATCATTATTATTTAGTTGCCTTCATCTGTATTACAATGGTGTAGGATTACGGGATAGAAATATTTCTATTCTATTCTAAATTGTGATGTAGATGAGATGCCCTCCTTTCCTCATTTCTCCAATGAACCACCTCATAAACAACAAGAGACGTGGCAATATGGCTGTCACTATGCGGCGGTATTTTGTGAGCGTGAATTAACTCGCCCAGTCGTTCTGATCTAATTGGGTTGCAATGCAGCATGACACTAAGTATTTCCTGTATAGCCAAGGAGAGAAGAAGAACTTACACAGCAAAGAAGAGAAGAAGAACTTATATAGCAAAGAAGAGAAGAAGAACTTAAATAGCAAAGAAGAGAAGAAGAACTTTCATGTCAAGGGAGGGAAAAAGAACTTACACAGCAAAGGAGAGAAGAAGAACTTCCATAGCAAAGTAGAGAGGAAGAACTTACATAAAGAAGAGAAGTAGAATCTATCTACGACTCGTGAATGTATATAACTAATGTTCTCTAATAAGTTACATAATAAAATTGTTATACCCAGCGTCACGCAGGCTTTACAGCAACTATGATCACGGGTGGACTCAGATAACAGATGTACAGATGTCACAAGTTATTAAAAGTACACTAAGAATTATAATTATTTTGTTCTTCATTCTAACGCAAACTGTACTTATTCTGACTTGCTGCATTGAGGTGTTATGTTTAGTTTTTGATTATGTTATTTATTATTTATTAATTTATTCTGTTTAATGTGACAAAACAAAATACACAACATACAAACATATATAGTGTGGGGACGTGCTACGCCTGCGTCGCATCAGGTTTATTAACAATTTGTTGGATCCCAAGCAGAAGGTAGAACCCAGCGAAGGCTATGATAAGAAGTTATCCATTGATATTTGGATGTTTTTTTTTTAAATTTCTATAGTCTTACTTAATATCCTTGGAATCGATGTTCTCTAGTGAGGATTTGCGTTTTATCTAATGCAATGGCGGGGGTCAACTTTAACATGCTTCCGACAACAAAGTCAGGCTAGTTAAATAATTAAATAAACCGCGATTAAACCCGTAAAAGTACTTTCATGTTACTGTGTATTTCCTGTAAAATTGAGATATCGATATGAATCAGGGAATAGTGACGAACCCATCGCTACTCCGTCTACTTGCTTGTAAAGTTGATGATTCCACAGCATATAGCCACACGAGAGACAATGTTTTAATAGCTCAGCATATTCCATTTGTAGGTTATTATCCTCTAGCTTTCTTGTTACTATTGATGTACGCTCCTCCCCACTGCGCGTAAGCATGTAAATTGGCTCACTAGTGGACGTCCAATTGCTTCCAAGTATAATCCGTGAGGCTATTGAGAATAAAAGACTTCCAAATTTCAATAGAGAAGATGACTGGGCTCTTCCCTCTACTTGAGACCCAGTGTTAAACATAATCAAATCAAAACTAAACATAACACCTAGCAGGTAATATTTGCGTTAATCGGAACAACCAAATAATTATAATTCTTCGGGTACCTTCAATAACTTATGACATCTGTCACCTCAGTGCACCCGTGACCCTGGTTGCTCTAAAGCTTCTGGAACGTCGGGCTAGTAATTAAATAAACTCCTATGAAATGCGTAAAAGTAGTTTTATTGTAATTAACAGTTACATCAGCTAAACCTGACTGTTTGCATAATATAAAAAATAACCTTATCAATCAAACCCTCATTTAACCATTGATTAAAACAGTACCTATCTATGCTTATCTATAAATTTCTGGCCGCATGATGCGCATATTCGTATGCGGATAAATGGCCGCCCAGTAGGGTGTCCATTATGCCTCGCCCCTGAGGCACGTGGTCCTGGAATTCAGGTACAGTCCTTGACGGATGGACTGTCCGCATTCGTTCCGTTATGCGGCTTATAGAGGATGTCTCGGAATTGTTCCGATACATTTAGAGATGTTGAGAATTTGTTATCATTTGATTTGAAATCCGATGTAATAACTGGTTGTATGTAAGTCGGCTTACGGGCGATATAATTTTACGTGATAAAGGTTTTCAATTTTTAATTTTGTTGTGAACGCATCGCCAGATGGAGTGAATGAGGCGACTTGTTACTCTCTCTCGCACGCAAGCTCCACACATTCGAAACGTCACTATTACTCAGAACGTTACTATGACGTCATAATTTTTCGTGCATGCAACAATTGATTTCCAAGATTTTACGATAAACAGGCTGACAATTATCGGTATGTTTTCATCTTTATTACTGAAGAATGATGGTTGAAAACTATTAAAACATATATTGACCTACGTCTTTTAGTATATATTAATAATAACTTAAATAAAAAGTATACTCTTTATACTATTTCCACAAATTTATCAATTCAGGCGATTTTAGATTAGCAATCCTTATGATTATAACTAATAAATGGAAGTATAATCTTTTTTTAAATAACATAAGTGGGCAGACGAGCAATCGGTGACTTTCGACGACTACCAACGCCCATCATCCAACATTCGCAAAATTGCCGACAGTATGCCGACGCCTTATCCTCCTTTCCTACTCCCCTAATAATCTACCGACCACTCAGAACCTAAAGATATCATTTTACGCCAGTGTCTTGTGAGCGAGAGGTACCCACTCGGTCGTGGCGGCCCAATTGAGCTGCAATGTAGCATGACACTATCTCTTAATACACTTCGTATGCTTAAACCTCTCCTTGATACTGAGTTACGTTTCCGATTTTGTATAGAGAAAAAATAATCAATACTGAAACACTCTGTATAAGATAAGATCGAACTGAATGATATATTAAAGTTCGGAAGCGACTAGCTAGCCACGCTTTCCTATCTACACGCTACATGCACATTTCATAAATCACTAGCATTCATTATCATCACCCCTTTCTCATCTGCTGAAAGGCCTCGAAAGCCAAATCTATCAGACAGTAAACAAGCCTACGGTTTTGTTTTGCCCACAACGAAGACAATTGCTTCTCATTTTTTGAAATAAGTAGGCTTTTAAAGCCATACGATACAATATATATTAGACAGCTTAGAGGCTTTTTTATTTATAAGAAAAGCGAAGACAAGGGCCTGAGTAGAAGACTACTTATCGCAGATTAACGTAAATAAAAAAATTACTTGTATGTTTTGTCTTCCTTCACGTAAAATTAGTTAATACTCCTGTAAAATATACTTCACATACAAGTTGTAATTTGAAATAAAATAAAAAAAATATATTGTCCCGAAACGATTGTTCCTTTGGTTTTGCGCGTATGAAAACCGAGGCGCAGATAGTTTGTTGTGACAATTTAGGTTAAGGAGGCCACGTCGAAGGGAAAGAGACTGACATTTCTTCGACACAGAACACACCTTTAGTCAAACAATCAAAGATGATGGATATACTTTTTTACAAAATATTTATTTAGCAAAAACATGATTGCTACATTGTTAGAAATCCTTTAGAACCCGTTTGAACTGGAGATACTTTAACAACATATAGATAGATCTATAAACTATGTGGACAACCATGTTCCATTTGGACGCATGTTAATACGCGGTGTAAAAGCTCTCGTGCGAACGAAAACTTCAAACATATTAGTTTTGATGCAAATTCGTCGTCCTATATCGTATATCGTCCTAGCTAAATTTGGACTACGAGGACCATCTCCATAGAGACCAGCCAACGGCGCAGGACATATTTAGGTAATGAAGCTGTATTGGTCCTATCTTCGGTACCACAGCATAAGCTCAGGTAAAAAAAAGACATATTGTAAGGCACAAGTGGACTCCCAGTTCCCTCGTTCACATTTTCCGATGGGACGGGAATCCCAAATGACCGGAGAGAAATAAGGGGCAGAACCGAGGCAAGGGGCTGTAACACCGAAAATTTCCTGACTTCGGACTGTAACTAGAAAAATCTCAATAGCATTTTGGTCCGACCCGGGACTCGAACCCAGGACCTCACGACTGTGGCTGAACATGCTTTCAACAAGACCAAGAGCCAGTCAAGTTTTGATGTAATACTTTTGCTAAGCGATTATTAAGCTGATCCAATTTGGAGCGCCGCCACAGGGAGCTATGAAATAATTAAGCAGAGCGTACATTACAGTAATTACTCAAGAGTCGAGCACATGTCGTGACAGTACCACGCTGCGCGGTCCCATAGATCGGTACAGATAAGTGACATACACACAGTTAGATGTGACACCGATGGATTAGTGAAATTAATTATCTGTCCGTTATTGAGTTTATTTGATTCGTATGAAATTACTACAATCATATCACTTGAATATACAAATAAGATTTTTTTTAAAGTCGCTATTTTATTGGTAATAAATTCATAACATTTACAGCTACCGGTTTCGATTTTTATTATCAAGAATATTTGCTTATATTTCGTAATAAATCATAAGTATATTCTGAGATTTTGATGAATCATTTATGACACATAATCTGCTCAGATTTCAATGGCATTATTTTCAAGAATTGTTCCATATTAACAGTTCCATCAAAATCTCACAAAGGGGTAAATTAATTACAAAAAAGGTAAGTCAACACGTAGCTAATTCATTCTTCCTGTGCGGACGTGTGGAAAGCACCTTCACGGAACATCTTCTTTCATCCCGAAACCAAGTAACGCAAGACCAGCGGGCTACATGTGGCCCACAGACTTTCTAGTAACGCCCCCCCC
This sequence comes from Eumaeus atala, assembly GCA_017140195.1. NCBI lineage: Eukaryota > Metazoa > Arthropoda > Insecta > Lepidoptera > Lycaenidae > Eumaeus > Eumaeus atala. Next base: position 1,233,839 of record JAFELO010000449.1, on the reverse strand, counting down.
CCCGTAGCTTAAAACCGGCCAAGTACGCGTCGGCCTCACGCACGAATGGTTCTATAGCCTTATGTTTAAAAAACGGCCAAAAAAAAAACTATTTGTTGTTTGGAAGTCCCCTTAAGTAATGAATTTACTATATATTTGTTTTGTTATAGTGGCAATAGAAATACAACATCTATTAAAATTTTAACTACCCATTATAGTGCATGAAATGCAGCCTGGTGACAGACGAATGAACATTCAGAGCGGCGGAAGGAGAGTCCTAGTATCTAATAAAGATCATGTCGTAAGCATTTGAATACTGTGTATTTGCTGTCCCTATTTACTTTGCTATGCCACACCGTAGCCATTCCATGCTAAATGTCGATTTCTGTCGTAGAGCGATCTTTACCACCTGACGTTTGCTGAACTCGCTCCGATAACGGTACTTGTGTCTCATATATCATCCTAGAGGCTGGCTTATAAATTTCCCGAGAACAAAGATATAATATCCAAGTATCGGCCATTCATCAGACGATGCATATCTCGTTCCTTATCAGGGCTGATCTCTGTGATTAGTATTCTGTGGATTTTAGTAAACCTTTTCGTATCGGATTGCGTCATGTTATATTTTAGGAAGAGGAAATATCCTGCATTACAGCAGGTATTTCCTGCACGGCCGTGTTGGAACTGTCTTGTCGCGAATTGTAGGGTTCGTGAGATTTCGCTGACCCATTTGGGTTTGGGATGACACATATTCATAATTTGATAAGTGGATTTACAGTGTGAAAATTGTGTGGTAAATTTTGGCTAGTCTTTGTCTCTAAACAGATGAACGTGGTTAATTTGCGCAGAAAAAGCTGGCCAGTAACCAAAGGAACTAGGTAAATATAGCCAGGGTGTCACGTTTTGCATCAAACAGAACGATTTTCAAGGATTTATTGCCGGTGTTAAGTGATTTTATGCGTGCTTCTCGATTATGGCAACACGGTTCACCACCAACACGGTACAGTACAAAAAATTTTATTAGGCTAACGTAACCCTGTAGTATAATTTCTTCCGTCTCCTTGTCTATTAGGCAAGTGAAGGTCCAACGAAATCGCTACTATTTAAACGAGGTAAAGCCGTCAAATTTCGTCACGCTTCCCGATCGTGGTAGCACGATTCTCCAGCAATGGATCCAATGATAATTTTAATACATATAAAACATAAAAATTGTACTAGGCTAACATAACCATATAGTCTCACTACTGCTGTCTCCTTGCCTATTAGGCAAGTGTCTTTGTTCTGTCGCGTGCAAACAGGTGGGGCCCGGTGGAATTCCGTACTGCTTTTCATATTAATTGACGTATCGAAAGCGTGAGATGAACTGATACCGGCTGCTTTACTTGTACCTCCTTTTTGAGTATAATAGTTAACGCCTTGTATTTATCACCATAGACATATATTTGTGTACTAGATTAATAACAAAAAAGCTGAGTTATTATTTTTAACATTTGCAATGTCAATGTTTGAAAGTTTCAAGTGCGCTATAATTTTTTGTTTTGTTTTAATTTTTTTTCATATAAACTGGCGAAGTGAGACGAATCTATAAAAAAGACAAAAGATACACATTTGTTGTAAGGAGTCTACTTTAAATTAGCTATCAACTTATTCTAATTTTTAGAATTTGTTGTTACAGATACCGACAGGCAACAGACATATTATTTTAATAGTCTAGCTGTCGCGGTTTATGAGATAGACTCTGGTGATAGATAGACAGAGTCGTAGTAATGGGGTTCCGTTTCCCACAAAGTCCCCAAACGGTTCTGGATACGAGACACAGGAGTGTTCTTAGGCTTCTTCTCTAGGGTCCTACCCCCCTAGGAACTTTATGTGAAAATGTGGTTTTGTTGTTGTTTTGAGGCTTTAAGATCAAAATTAGCTTACGTTCAGCAAACAAAGTTTATTTAATGGTAAAGGCGGGCAAACGAGCAATCGGAGTCTTTTGGCGACCATTATTTTCATATGCGTTGCCGTCCATGCCGTCATCCATCATTTCAGATGCGTTGCCGTCCTTTCCGCCGCCACACCAGTGGGCTATTGTCCACTTACAAACTGCACAGAAACGCGTCAGTGTATCTTTCATTTTTCGGCAGTATTATGTAAGCGTCAGATATCCATAGAGATAACTGATAGAGAAGGGAAGCAAGTGTGGTTACACTTTCTTCATCCATTTCTCTTTGCGCAATGCGCATGCCAGATTAGATAGACAAAGGTTACTATCTTGTCATGCTCTTTCATCTTACTTTACTTTTCGCCAAATTGACTCGCAGTCATAAAAATGCCTATGTCCTATGGCATCGCTTCTCTATCTACATTATATATATATATGAATATACCCCGGCTATAATATGCCGGCCCAATTCTACTGCAGTGCAGCATAACACTACCTCTTGCTAAGGGTTTAAACATTGCCTAATCCAAACTGTAATTTAAAACTACATAAGTTACCGAACGCCACGGAAGCTTAAATAAATATGTCATTAGACCATTTCAAATTAACTGAACAAAGTTTATTAAAAAGATGCGTCGCGCTAACAAAAGAGCGTCGTAAAATGTTATCTGTGGATCTCGATGCGACACGCTCTTACTAGATAGGGATAAGATTTATCTCCGTCCCACCGGGCATGTGGACCGTGACGGATGGTTATTTAAAACCCGAACACGACGACACACGGAAGACGTTTAAAAACTTATACGGTCACATCAATTTTTATTTCCAGTGTTGTCAGTGCGAATGTGAGATTTTGTATAATATGTAGTAGTTTTCTGAGGATATTTATAATTGGTTATCTTACCAATATTTGCTATGTAATGTACAGTTTCTCATAACAATATAAAGATAAGGGAGAAAAAGAAATAAAACTGTTATAATAAATACAAAAAAAGATTGAGGAGATCTCGTCCTACAATATCCCAAGTAATCAATTTACGAAGTAAATTATAATAATCTTGGTAAACAAAATATAGTATACTTTCCCATAAGTATTGTCCCACTTAAATCAAAGCGTTTTATAACAATATATTATATTACATATTTCATATTCGTTTACTCTAACTTAATAGATTAGTGGTTTTACGAAACACTAGTGCAACTTGTAACATATCATCACAAAACACGTCTATAATATGGGAAATTTAACAACCTAGCAACACTGGATCCGATGATATTTATTAGATACGTCAAGCGTAGGAGGTAACTAAAAATTAAACATGAGCACAACTACCGCGCTTGAGATTTAAAATTTCCCCGCAAACTAATAGCCAAGATTAAGAGCATCGCTGCCTCGAGACCGAAATGGATGCTTATTAGAATTTATACCTAGAATATGCAGTGGTTCTTAACCGGTGGTGCCTAGAGCAATGGTGATCTGGCACCCAAAGTGGGTTGATCTAATGCATTGTCATTGTCAGTCATTGTTTAGTCAGCATTTATTTGTGATACATACAATTTTTTACACTTTATTAATCAAAACTTGGTAACCATTTTAATGGTTGAAATAATATACTTAAATAATTATTTCACATGGGTGTATAATATAAAACAAATCATTTAAACGTTGTAATGCATGTTTCTCCTTATGTTATTAATAACAATTAGTAGCGTTTTTTAACTGTAAGTGTACAATTTCTTTAATCATGTCTGTTTTGTATGTATTTCCTTCTTATTGGTATAGTCTGTTCCCTAAAAAAGATTGCTTTACTGTTATTATAAATTGGTCTATTGAACGATTAATATTATCTTTTATATCACAAAAATTTGGTAACTCGTAGTCATTATGTCCGCATACATTTTGTCAAATGCTCAATAACTAAATGGTTAAGAACCACTGACATGCGATTTTTTTTAGAACAAGCTCGTTGAGCTGGGGGCTAAAGAGGTAATTCAAGCTGTCGTCGCGAAATCAGCCCGTGGTGACGTGTGCATCCCATGTAATGATTAGCAATAAATCCAAGGTTACCGGTAGCTAGAAGGGACCTGGGCGGGGTAATGCCGGGGAAAGGAATTTGCGAGTGGGGACGGAACGCCAATTGGCTCCTGTGGCTGACACGTTGATATATTCGATAGACCTGTGAATTATTTATGCTTAATAATTAACATGATATGGACCGGTTGAGAATTGAATCTATTGAAATGAAATAGAAATGAAAACGTTTTATTCAAAATATTATTACTAGCCTGGCCTGTTTAGAACTAGTTCGGGACAGTCCTGCTAAAGGAATCTAGCACATCTCGTCATCATCGATTATTTAACGTAAAATTACTTTTTGAACGCCACCAAATAAATTTTACACTGGTTCAACGCTAGCCCTGTTCTAAGAAGAACCGGCGAAACAAACTCAGCGGGTCTGTCATATTATATATAACCCTTACGACTTGTTATATAGGGAACTTTATAAGGTTCCTTCATTGCTAATAGTAACGTCCAGATAGAGTCACTTTCTACTATTTTAGACTATGCTGTCGGGTTTCGTGCGGCCGTGATTAGCCGGTAGCCTATTGAGAGGGATGGGGCGATGGTGGGTAACGCATATGTATATGCTGATGTTGATGGGCGGCAACAGTATCCCAACGATCCGATTGCTTCTTTGTCCACTTCTGTCTAAAATACTTCTACCGACTTTAGCTATATTGACCATTTGGTATGTTGGAAACGATACACACGTATCATGTCATACCAAATAATACTCTACTCCCCCAATCTCTTTTGTTTTTGTTTAGGCTGAGAAACGCATTTACACGCCTTCACCGGCCCTCTGAGGGGACCAGTCTTGTGTGGGGCTCGCGGCACATCACTGTGCCAAATACCCGCAAGAACCACCGCGAGAGCCATCAGTGCCTCATTTGATAAGGTGCCACCGACCAATAAGTCATCGGGGCATCTCAACGGCTAGTCAATCCCCTAAGGGACTGACGTCTCCTCCACAGCCAGGCTGCCCCGCACCACAGGACAACACCACCAGTCTTAGGACAGTGAAGTGGGGAAACCTCAGTTCCCATCCTCGCCACCGTGCTCAAAAGGTGGAGGCACCACCTGTTGCTCATTTCCCCCCTTCTTACAAGAGAGGTACAAAAATTATCTTCTTGAGCTCCGCCTGGGTTCGCCGTAGGCTGTTGAGCCCCGCCGCCACGATACACATCATCAGAGTGACGCGATTGGACAAAAACAGGCGCAGAATAGACTTAACGTGCTCTCCAAGGCACAGGGGTGTAACGTCATCGTTCAAGACTTTGGACCACTTATATAAGTTGAAGTTCGGTGCTGGATTACGAAGCCGGGACTTAAAAGCTCTTAAACATGCTAACCACTAGGCCACGAACAGCTTTCAACGACCAGCACTGCAGCAATAACTTTATCCCCCCCCCTGATTTTAACATGATAAGAACCATGTCTACAAAGTCTATTTTACATATACCCCCATTTCGTTATCAGTACTATAATTCTTCTTGTAAGCTGTGTTAAGTGTCACTGCAGCTGCCTTTATCAGCTGCATCCGATAACGCGAGACATACTATGTTCAATTATTGTTTATCTCTTTATAGATATAGTCCATTTTCATATTTATTTTATATAGGTTTGATTATTTGTAGGTGTTCTAGTATATCTACTGGACTTACGAGTTGTGGATGTGCCAGCACACCTCTGCCTACCTCTCCGGGGATAAAAAGCGTGATGGTACTTTTTTCTGATTATTGAGTATACTTTGGAAAGGGGGCCAAGAAAATATAAAAGCCTCAGTAGTTAGCGCCACGCACTTTCACTCGGGTGTTCCAGGTTCGTACCCCGCCATGTACCAATGAGTTTTTCCATCGTAACTACATTTTCTGAGTGGTCCCACGGCGATGGAAAGATCGTGAGAAAACCCGGACTCGTTTATTTGAATTTGACCTAATTTGGTGTTGGGCCTGCTTCCCATCTGGGTTGCAGAGGTCATATCACTGCACTAGTTCTGTGTAAAAACTGGCGCTCCCGTCAAATCAACTAGATTTGATTGCAGACCCCGACATAATGTGATGTAGAAATGGGATAAGACTAGGATGAATTGAGAAGAGGGGCAATGGAAGTGTTCTTTTAGATTTAACGAATGGTAATATTTAACAGGTGCATTTCAACCGCACCACCGAGGACCGCCGCAAAGTGACAGCTATATTGTCGCATTTCGTGCAGTGTTTGAATGACCTATGCCTCATTGGAGGGTAAGGCGGAAGGATGGTAACATTATTGCATTATCCCTAAGCGGGCGTTGTTCGCACACTCGTTTCGCCCATCATATAATAAAAGGAAACATTGCCTTTCTAAGAAAAAGAGACACTATGAAAAACAATGATGAAATACACATTATTATTAATTATGTATTACATTTTTACGTAAAACGTATGATAACTTAGACAGTCATAAAATTTTAGGTGTGCCCATTAACAGTCGCACGGATTTCTTGCTTTACCCTATGCATTAGCCTCCATAGTTTATGCATTACCTTCCTCCAAGGTGAAAGCTACTCGTGAGGTGTGTTAGTAGACCTTGGCCCATTGGGCGCGAGAAGAAAAGGCAGTCCACGCAAGTGTCCAACGATTATGTGCATCGGTACTCGTCTACAGGCTGCGTTCATCGTTTGTCCCCCCCCCCCC
>JAFELO010000449.1:1184863-1227177 GCA_017140195.1 Eumaeus atala | reverse complement strand
CCCCCCACCTCTATAGTATAACAAACCAAGTTATCTACTCAGTAGGCAGTGTCGCTAGTCTACTGTTAGGTGTGACCATTTGCAGGTTGTAGTTGGCTACAGCTAATGACTGCTGTGGTCCTAATTTTTATGCTACAGACGGGTTGGTGGGATTGTACATTGGTCACAGTAATCACGAAGGTTGGGTTATTTTTTTATTTGCACCTTGTCCAAATTTCATACTTGTATAAATCACTATCACTTCCTCAAGTCAAGATATTCAATGAGGCTAAACGTCAGCCGCCATATTGAATAAGATCTAGCATTTATACCGCCGCAAAACAAAACGGCCCTGTTTTTGTAAGATCGCTAGCTGCAATGTAACAAAGCGACTTATTCAATATGACTACGACATATATATTTAGAAACGAACATAGGCGGGTCAGAACGAAAGTAAAAGCTGTCTGGCAAAGGAAACGGCCCATTATAATTTTCATCTGGAATATATTATATAAACGTGTTTCAATAAACGTTGCAACTGTTTATATTATTATTATTATTGTAACATTACATTTTATTGTTTGTTATTTTATATCTGAGTTACTTTGTTACGAGTTTTATCTGCCAAAGAAACATCCATTGGGATAACATGTGTTTGTGTCTATCGACGCTCACGAATATTCACAAAATCAGAGTTAGGAAACGCAGACGTGTTACCAACTCCTATATGTTTTATATGCTGCATTGGAGCATAATTGGGCCGGGAGGGGTACCTCTCGCTAGGTACACCGCCGTAAAGTAACATCCATGCTTAGTGAGTGGCCGGTGTCTCGCTGGAGGGGAGGAAAGGAGAGCAACACATCTGCATTGCAGTCGTAGAGACGTGTAATCGTCCGTCCGAAACGCGACGGCATAGCCTTGCGGCGTTATCAGATGAGCCAGAGATACCACCATGATCTTTGTGCATAATTAGTCTGCACTTCAACAAGGCCCCAAAACAAAATTAGGTACTGACTTTGGTGGTTTCCCTAATTCATCATGAACTGGAAAATCAAATTAAAATGACCACACCACGCTGGTTATCTATATCACGGATAAATGGATATTATCGATTCTGATTTCTATGTCACCATATCTTCTAATATTTGGAAGCCATTGTGCTTCCAAAAATGGGGGCTCATTGGGGGGGGGGGGTGATAAGGGCAAATCGGGAAAGGGAAACGCATCGGTATAGCAATTATGGGGATGTCGATGACCGTAATTTTTCGTAAAAGGGCTTTAATTTATCGTAAAATGTAGTAGAGGTAAATGTAATTCATTACCGCTGAGTTTGTTTCGACCGTTCTTCTCAGGTCAGGGTTAATGTCTTGTTGTTAGCACGTGTTAATAAAGAAACGACGTCCAAAAAGAAATTTGTAAAATCCTGTTTTGAATAATTTGAATTTTTGAATTTTTGAATAGTATACATGCGTAAGTTTGAGTGAATATTATTATTCATGCATTGCAAAACTAGTGAACGGACGTGATTGATTTTAGTTTTTTTTTAAAAGATTACTTGTTTCATAACGTAAGGGGGGGGGGTGACAGCCGTGGCTTTTCATTGACTACCGCTGTATAAAATTGATGAGTTTCAAGAAAATTCACACACTGCATGTGACGACACAGCTGTAATTTTGCGACGGTAACGAGTGAGCGAGGAATGTCCGCTCGGTGCTGCTGCGCTGGTGCATGGCACTCGGACAATATCTTAACATTCAACTCAGGTGACCTAAACACATAGCTGTTGTGCCTACGTGTAACCGTGCTACATATTACACACACACACACACACACACACACACACACAGACAGACACACGCGTATGTATCCGGCCCGGGCACCAATCACATTCCGTGCACAAGGTCTGAATTGTTTTCGTGCTTTACACAGATTTCGAAACGCTAAAAGCTAATGCGTGTTTAAAATAAAATGGACGCTTGGGCCTCTTAGTGTAGTCCATATTGTAAATAAATAGTTTATAATACTAATGTATGGTTAATTTTATGGGGCCACTAGCTGCACCTCGCGGTGATGCACGTCATGCTGATGCGGTAAAATCTACGATCAAAATAAAAAATACCCGTAGGCTAAATTGTAAACGTTTATTTTTTAATTTTTTTATGGTAGTGTTTGTAACGAAATACACAAAAATACCAAGCACACACAGTTTAGCAAGAGGTAGTATTGTTACCATGCTGTATTGCATACGAATTGGGCCGTCGCGTTTGAGGTGGCTCCCGCTAACAGGATATCTCCTTAAAGTGACAAATATGGCGTCTCGTTTTGAGTTTACGGTGCCCCATTGTAGAAGGAGAAAGGAAGGAGTGAAGATTTTTTATATAGAATAGGAGGGCAAACGAACAATCGGAGCCACTGCTGGACATAGGCGTCTGTCAAGGAACGCCAAGACGACCGAACTCCTGCTACTTGCATCCATCTCGGACCGGCTACTGCTTGGAGATCGTCTTCCCACCTGTTGAACGGTAGAAAGTCTATATAACTTTACACAATCTCTATCTGTATGTGGAAAGAGATTTGTAAGGCCTTTGCCCAACAGTGGGATGCACCAGGCTGTCACGCATCTACGGATGCTTATAAGTGTGGATAGTCACCAAATGTCTTTAGACCCTCCATGGCCTACGCAACTTAAACCTATTATTTGTTCATTTCAATATAATTTAATCGTATAAAATCGCTCAACACATCTTATTTTTATTCACATATTCCGATTACATTATAACATCGATAGCATCGAATGAATAATAAATCGTTTGTAATAATCGCTTCCGGGACACGGAGTTTTTGCATATTAACCACACAGTCGGCTCGGTACAATGACATATGGATGGACCGGATCACCGTTAGGCCTGTCTGATGGAATATGTCATCGCGGAGCCGCGGGCGGCAATTACAGCCCGCTGTCCACCGATCTGTAATTTACATCTTATCGTACGCCCAGGGCGAGGGAGTCTCAGCAAACAAGCGCAAACTGTTGTCCTTGCCTATTGGATTAACCAATTTTATAAGTCGCCGGACCGTGGGCTGCTCGGACAGGCCGTGGCGAAAAGTGGACAGAGAAAAGAGATGGGAGACCATGTTTCGAAAAATGCAAAAGAAAATAAAATTATGTTTCGAAAAATGTATAGTGAAAGAAAAGAAATAGCACATTGCGGAGGGGAGGGGAGGGGATTTTTGGCCATTGGTACTAATGGAATTACTCCGACTGCTCGTTTATTCCTCGTATTATATAAAAAAACATAACATTTGTTGTTATGTCCGGTCCTAGAGCGCACCAGGCTAATGCTCAATAAGCTATACATACTTCTTTCGCTTTCAATCCAACGCTCTAAGATAGGACATGGCAAAAAATCACAACACTAATATTGAATTGGGTCTTCTATATGATAAAATATCGATATCGATACGAAGTAGCAATTCCAATCAGGATTATCGATATGCGGATCCGCAATTACCCCTTCAATACTGATTTATATGATAATGATAGTTCACATGTAGTGCGGAACCCGGGAGTCATGTGTTGTATAATTACGCGACCAGGCGATACGAAATGTGCCTAACGGTGCCTGGTCATTCTACTACATCACCCGGCGGCTTATTTACTATTTCTCACGAGGTGACCCGCTTCCCTTGACCAAGAAAATAGTAGTTTACTTATCCTAAATAACTATTGGGATGCATTCTTCCCATCTGCGGGCAGGGAGGTGTGGGGCATGTCCTCCTATCGACCACAATCTTACCTAGACCGTCGTCCGACGTGTCTTTTAGGAAACCATGAAGCGTTATGTGGTACTGGACACATCTGTCAGTATAGAGCAGTCAAAAAGGAAAAGTATTTTACAGGCGGTTGGTGTCGCTTTTTGTGCGATTCTGGTGTCACGTATCGTTCGGTTTGTGAGGAGCCGGTGGTCCAATGGGGCTGATAAGAAGGGCAGCGCATCGGCATAATTATGCTGATGATCATGGGCGTCAGTAGTCGTTGAAACTCCCATTCCTCGATTGTCCCCGTAGACTATTAAAAAAAAAACAAGCTTAGCCACGCGGTTGTACCAGTACAAAATACCTCAGGAGACCTATAATTATTTCCTTAAGGGAGACCCTCCATGGATAAATGAACTATTCAACATGTACGAAACTATTCAGCTTTATACCGTTTGTGTAGACTAGCGATCCGCACCAGCTTCGCCTGTTACGAAATTATACACTAATATCTTCCCCAGTAAGCGCTCTATCCATGATTGAAAACTGCATGAAAATGGATACTGGCAGACATCTTTTGGGGACTTTGTTTTACACGTAAGAGGTAAAAATAAAATACCACTCGCTGATTAATCACTAAATCTCATAAACTTTACCCACCCACAAACTTGAAATTTGGCAGATAGGTTCCCTTTAGGATGCAGACATATGTTAACAATTTTACGAAATACCATCCCTAAGGACGCGTTTTTGAGGCGGAGTACGTGGGCGGAACCACGAGTGACTATTCCTTGTATATATTTAGGTTTTTATGTTATTCCTGACATAAATCTCAGCCAAACTCGTAACTAATCCGTTAAGCAGGGTTTGGATACAAGAGTAACAAAAATGAATACAAACTCTGCTCTACAAATAACCCGGTAAATATTTTCCCATCGGCAGGAAAACAGGGGAGTGGTACTTACAAGTATATAATGGTCCATAAATATCCGAAATACCAGAGGGACGTGCTGTCTCGATTCAATTGAAACGCAACAATGACTGTCTCATGAATGAATGTTTACTGTCTCCACTTTTTATATTCCAAGGAGACAAAAGCGCAGCTGGAGCTTATTGATGATGTCGACATATGAGTTCTTCTTCTCTCCTCTCCGCTAGAAACACACAAACCGCACAAAAAGCGACGGTGTAGCATGTGTTTCAAAACGTTATCTTGTAGTTGTGCCGGCTTAATTTAGCTGCAATGCAGGTTAGCACAATGTTACAATGTCTGTTTGTTTATCTCATAAACACGTAGAATGGCCCACCAGTAGTATTTATAATTTGCAGTTGCCGAGGCTGTAATGAGACGTTTGCTTTGGTTTATGTCGTCCGATCAGCGATTACGCACAATCACCGGGCAAGTTTGGTAATATCCACTTAAATACCTTTAATTTAACACAACCCAGGCCGTGTCGTGGCAACCTGATATTCAATATATAATATGTTGCCTCCATATTCTATATTGAATATCATTAAATAGTTCTTAGACGACTTGGTCAAAGTGGCAGAGATGCACGAGGCTCGTGACCGTGGCCTATGACCCTATGGGGAGGCCTATGTCCAGCAGTGGACGTCGTCGGGCTGATGATGATGATGGCAACATAGTTCTACATATTTTCTAAAGGCTCACCACTGGCTCCAGTGCCGACAGCGTCGACCGCTATATTTGTCTATCTAATCTCGCATGGATTTGCCTACTGGAGATAATATTTATGGAGATAATACTTATGACAAAATTCCATTTGAAATATACGAAAATGTGTTGCCCAGTAGCCAAATTCATCGATAGATATTAAAAACTAAATCGAGTGTTACGCAGCAATTTTGGGCTTGTACAAAGATTTTCTTTCATAGTTATAGCGATACGCCTCGGCTTTACCCGTGAATAGAAGGGGCAGGGTTATATACTACTTTCCTCAGGAATCGCTCTGCCCCTGTGAAAACCGCATCAAAATCAGTTCAGTAGATTTGGAGAAAATCGATCACATACAGACAGACATATTTTGGTCACTTTACTTTATGATGTGCAGGGATTTCTTTCCTATAAAGTAGAAACCGGGATAAACAACGATCATAAAAGCAAAACCCCTTTGAGTAATGAATCTTCATATATAATATAGTTGCTTATAAGAGAGTTATGAAAGGCAGGAGGAGGCAAGGCAGGTATGTAAGGATCGTGACATGTGGCGCTTCGTTGTCTCTGCCTACCCCGTTAGGGAACTAGCGTGATGATGTGTTGTTGCGTATATTTTTTTACAAAAACAAAATAACATTACAGAAATACAGAGAAATAGGTCACACAATCCTATTGCTCTGTAAATAAGTCTGATTATGCTTAACTTCCTCACTATCATCACATTATTTATAGTACGCCGCATAGCGCTATGCTGTCGCGTTTCGTGAGGTATATGATTTTCCAGTGGTGGAGGACGCGGAAGGTGGGCAACGCATCTGCATAACCGTGTCGCGTTTCGTGTGGTCTGTGAGCATCCGGTGGTCCATTGGGGGGAGGGAGGATGGCACCGCATAGGTATAATTATGCCGACGTTCATAGGCGTCGGTAGTCGTCTAAGGGCTTTGATTGCTCATTTGTCCCCAAATATTATGTAGAAAAAATAATAACCTCTTTATTTTTGTCTACGGGCGTTGTCAGCCGTCATGAAGGTTTGCTCATTTGCGCACTTACATATATAAGTAAGGGGGCAAATGAGCAGACCCTTAGTATAAAAACGCATATAATTAACGCTGAATGCTCTCGCAATAAACAACAAGACGGCCGATGTCCCGCACTAGCTGGAACCCCGCCTTTATTCGCTAATTGATAAACTCAATGTTGAAAGATAAATATTCCGTTTAATTAAATCCGCGCTCACTTAACGACACAAGCAGTAAAGACTAGCGAGAGCGTACGGCTTCGTCTGCCTTAAATTATATTATTTTACTACTGACCAGGCCACGCATTGCAGTGACTCTTAGTATTTGTTTTTATTTTTTCCATTACCTGTGCGGGATTCAAACCACATATCTCTTGATTTATGTGTGCGATGTGCCGGCTATTCCACCACTGTGGCAAACGAGAAATTGTAGCCTTTTTTCGAGTACCGACGCCCATGAACATCCACATAATTACTATGCCAATGCGCCGCCATCCTTTCCCGCCCCCAATGGACCACCTACTACTACTCACAAACCGCACGCAAGGCGACACTGAAGATGTCGCTTTACGGCGGTATCAAGTGAGCGGGATGTACCCCGGTCGTGCCGGCCCAATTCCGCTGCAATGGACTGGAAACAGCTAGTACCATTTTGGGCACTATCTCCTTCCAGTACATAATAGATCATGTATATGATAGATCTACTGTGACAGTAGTGGCGCGTGTTACGTCATCGTAACGTACAGACAGATAAATAGATAGACTTTCCGTTTGTTTAATTTGTAAAGACATTGTTTTGTAAAACAAAGAATCGCAATAATTAAGATATCGGTTTCAGATAAAGGCCCACTACACGGTACGGTATATCGTTAACTATTTTAATACCTTCAGGATGGCGAGCAATCGGATCGGCTTACACAAATGCGATCCGACATCTATAAAGTCTACATATCAAAAATTATTCATTATAGCATTACCTTGCGTCTGGCCGTTTAAATGTCCGTGATGTGCATTCATAAAATTGTTTCACAAATGACTGCACATGTCATATCAACGGCGAATTGTTTGCAACCATACCATCGGTTCTTATTTTTTTTTTTATCGCAGGGAAAATACATTTCTGCAGCATCACACCGGCCCAGGGTGAGGGGCGTGTCGGGCTCGGCACGAATGTCCACTACCGACTGAAAGCCACTGTGAAAGCCTTCGGCCTCTGTGGTGGAGTCCTCCGGATCTATCAGCAGCAGGACGCTCCAACGACTGACCGGTCTCAGTGTACCGGTATACTGTGGGTACTCACCACAGACCAGGTGGTCCCCAGAGTTTTTTTATATCACAAGGGGAGATACGAGTTATCGGACTAATTTTTCAACGAATATGAGGTAAAAATATGAGTTACAAAACGTAAACATTTTCATCCGTGTGAACTGTTACAGTTCAGTGTACACATGTGTAGGGACAGACAGCTGGAACAGATCGTTCTCTATAGGACATCGGTCCTACAAGACCGGAGATAGATCTGCTTCTGTATCTGATCTATCTTCGGTCTAAATCAATAGCTAAACGTGTTCTCCAAATCACTAGGATTTTATAACGCCTACTCTGAACTGAATCGGTTTCTTTCAGAATACAATTTAAAATCCCAATAATACCTTTGGTGAGATCCGTCACTGGATCCCAGGACATCATAGTAATGTTTGAATAACTATTACGTGTTTACTATCAAGCGATTAGTGACAATCAAGTCGTTACGAAGTTATACGGCAGGGAACTAAAGTATCCGGTATCACGCGACGAATAAGGTCGCTGAAGTGGCAATGGGCTGGTTACACACTCAGAAAAACAAATGGCAGATAGGCTCTGGAGTGGAGGCCGCGTAGTGTTCGACCGTTCACCAGGAAGACGATCTCCGTGCAGTAACCGGTCCGGGATGGATGAGAGTAGCAGGAGATCGGTAGTCTTGGCGTTCATTGAAACACGCCTACGTCCAACAGAGGTCCGTTAAGGGCTGATAATGATGATGGTGATATTGATCAATTACCACAAAAATGTACAGGTGTACTTTTTAATCTCCACCCACCGCACCCACGTAAAGCATTCGGCAACACTAAAATACCACGCTAATAAGCTAATAACCGTCTGCGCACTGCTAATGACAGTTAGGTAAGACGGCCGCGCGTAGGGCGGACACGCGTTATGCTTTCACGACGTAACCGAAGTGCTTTCTACTAATCTGTGACTGGATTATTGAATACATATTGAACAATAACAAAACGGTAGTCGGACCACGATCGAACTGCAAACCCGGCGCGCGGATATAGAACCGTACTAGAAGTGACAGATAGGAAACCTATTTCTAAATTAAACAAGCGGTTAGATCCTTTAGGCGAAGTCCATAAAGAATCACAGAATTTATGCAGAGGCGTCGTTCCCTCTTCACTTTTCCCTTTCTTATATTATAGAGAATATATAGAAGGTTTTGACGACTTCCTATGCCCATAGACATATTCGCATTACTGTCACTTCCAAATCCCATTCCTTCCTGTAGCATTTCATGCGGCTCATGAGTTTTCGGTGGCCTACCTAACTTGGAAGTAATGACATATCACGTTTGAATGAGATCTATGTGAATTTTTACATTTTTTTATATATTATAGAGTAAATAAATAGATCAACTGTAGAAAACTACGCATTACGTATTTCTGTTTCGTTAAATCTAACCTTTTGACACGATGACGTATTGGAAATCAATAACGCTAACAGTATGCATTAAATCTCCCTTACCCACACATATATTTCATCCGTAATCCAGCTATCACATATCTACTTTTTGTTTCTCACAAACACAATTCTGCTAATATCTATTTATTCTAGTCATTATATAGCTCGTGTGCACACGTTTGCAATATACGTAAAAATATGAAGTGTATAATATCCGTAGGCAGTTCCAGCGAGACACACCTCGTGGTAATATTATTTCCAATTGATCGCGAGACGTGACGGTCGTGGAAGTGAAACTCTTTTGTAATTTACTGTGGGACTGTTTTTTTTACGCGAGAACGCAATAATATTGCGAAACGCGTGTCAAATTCGACTCGCAACAGTAATGTTGTATAATTGTATCAGTACGTACAATTAGCGGACCATTCTAGAATTGTGCTTAGGGGGCGTGGTTGTCCAAATTGGACCGGCAGGAAAGGGTGAAGCACCTTCCACGTTCGCATACTGCCTAAAAGTTATGACTATGTTGTACCGTTTCGTGTTTTTTTTTACAGCATAAGGCGGCAAACGAGCAATCGGAGCCTTCTGATGACTACCGACGCCCATGGACATTCACATCATTGTTACGCAGATGCGTTGCCCTCCTACGACTTCCCCCCAAAGGGCCACCGGCCTCTCGCACACCGCACGGAACGCGACAGCGACGCTGTCACTTTACGCCGGTATCAAATGAGCGAGAGGCACCTCCCCGCTCGTGCCGGCCCAATACCGTTGCACAGGAGGATGTAGTGTCATATGCATGGCGCCACCTGCTCCTATGCAGCATGTCACTGCCTCTTCCTAACTTTGTACTTTGTGAGTAGCCGGTGGTCCATTAGGGACTGGGTTGAGAGGGGAACATCTGCATAACCACAGGGATGGCAATGCGCAAAGACACCAAATTGCTGTTATTGTTCATTTGACCAATATACTACACAAATATGAAATCGTTGCGTCGCTAGGTTGAGCTGATTCTATCAGAGAAATAGCTCTACGATATAACTAAAATGGATTTTTAACGAGAATTTGGAACCTCATGACGACTATCATGCAATGGCCCATGGGCTACTCACAAATCACAAGTTGTCGCCAACGTGTCGTGCATAGCATAAGTGTATAAGAAATGTTATTGGTCCAAGCGTATAAATGCGTATGAATTATAGTTCATTATAAATTTTTACTAAATCAAAAATTTTGATCCAATTGTTCTGAACTTCGATTAAACTTCGAAAACAATAGGTCATATTACTAGATCTTCTGTGACTATGTTTAAAAGATATATGCAAGACACAACATTATAGATAACAATAGTGTGCACAGACACAAGCGTACGCTCTGTGCTCTACTTCTCTTATTCAAATGGGACGGGAATCCAACAAGACTGGAGATAAATCAGGCGCAAGACCAACAACGTCACGTGCAAGCACGGGAATGTAACACCGCCTATTTCCTGATTGTGGATGTTATTAGAAATTGCAAATTCCTAAAATTTTTGGTCAACCCCGGGACTCGAACACGGGAGCTCACGATTCGTGATTAAACATACTTAGCATTAGACCATGAGGCTGTCGGCAATACAACTAAAGCAACATTAAAAACTACAATAACTTGTACTGTCAACACGGTCGTACCTAATAAGGCGGTGAGCACAGATAATCAAAAGATTCATAAACAAGCGACGCGCGCGCAATCGCCGATCGCCGCCATTTGTCAGCCGCTGTCAATTACCGCCGACAGGTGACAAATTGACACTGACAGCTGTCAGTGATGACTTTATTATCTCATTGTGCGCCGCTATCGCACTTACTTACTATCACTATTACTTATTACTGTCACTGTGCGTATAGTAATCTATGATTACTATCTGCTTTAAGATCTTTCTTGTTTTACCTTAAGGAGATATGGATATCTGCACGATTGTTATGCGGACGTGACCTTACCTCACCCGCCTAACCACCACAGGAAATTCTCAAACCACACGAAACGCGACAACATAGCTGTCACTCTGCGGCGGATGTGAAAATATATAATTGGAGAACAGAAGTACTTCCAGGTGAAAAGTACTCAAAGTAGTCTGAAAGCCAACAATAATAAACAAAAGTAGACGGACAAATTTTGATAATGTCCATCGTAACCATAAAAAATGTATTTGAACTTGATGGGAGCATTAATAGGTAGTGTTTAGTCTACATACAACCAACTCCCGCGGCTTCACCATGATGATGTGATAAAATTTCGTGCTTTTGTATGACGCACCAGATTGCAATCTATATCTGTGTAATTTTTTATCAAAATCCGTTGAGTACTTTTGTGTGTGAGGAACATAATCGCTTTTGTAATTTTTTTAATTATCAAATAAATAGATTTGAACAAGACCAAGACCATTAAGAGAGGCCAGCAGACAGGGGACTCACATTAATAAATCAAAAGAAGCTGAAGAAGTTCATCATCACCACCGCCTTCCTGGTGTATAGGGTTGTGAAATACTAGTAGAAACTAGTAGAAACTAGTAGAAACTAGTAGAAACTAGTAGAAACTAGTAGAAACTAGTAGAAACTAGTAGAAACTACTAGGAGGTGCCTCCCTGGTACTGGCCCGATTCGAACTAGGAACTAACAGAAATTGAAAAAATTCGTCGTCTTCACCACTCGGTTTTCGAGATACATCGGAGTCCTAGATCGCATTTGAGTGGCATTCGCTCATGATTGCCTCGCTCAGCCTCATGGTATTACTTGTGTCGTTATTTTCTAATAGTCTCTCACGTAACGACCAGATAATACATGTGCCGATAATCTCGGCCATTACAAAGTTATACATCCACAATATATAATCAGTTAATGCGTCCGTACGTTTGTAATGATACGGCGTGTGTGCTTAGGGCTGTATCGGTGAGTGAGGGGAGATTGGGCTCGAATGTAACTGCAGTGTTTAAAAAAGTCTGTGCTGAAGAGTTACATCAAGTAGCACGTCAGAATGAAGCTGGACGCCCTCTATTCTCTTATAAAATTGCTTAAATCACATACTGTACATAATACTTTATATATAATATATTAAGAGTTTTTATTTGCATACTTAAATACGATATATATATGAATTTACGTAGGATTCCTACCGAAATACTAAGTTACAAGTATAACCTGTCTATTAGTTACAGCGTCGCAGTAAGTGGCATGTGACCCTCCTCGATAAGTGACAAGTCAACACGAACATGATTTTTCAATTCAGGCGTGTACTTCCTGAGATTAACGAGTTGGAACAAACAAACAAACTCTTCAGCTTCATATTATTAACTTCCTACATATAAGGAACTGGGAATTAATATGAAAACAAAATTATTTGGTTTTATAGTTTGCGTGTGCCTCTTTGTTGATCTGTCATAATATACTAGTATATACATAGTCACGCAAACTCTAATACATATTATGTTATGCAGTTTTCTATGTATTATTTCATCTATAATCATCGCTTAGATTTCTTTATGGCATAGGGCCGCAAACAAAAAATATGCGCCGTTCGGTGACACCCATTAACATCCACTTATGTAGTTTATCACATCCCTGTAATGGGCCTCCGGATACACACAAACCGATAGTGACAGTCACTTACAAAGTGATACCATGTGATCGAGATGTGTTGTGTCGGCCCAATTCAGTCACAATGCATCCTGTACTTGTTACTAGTTCACCAGTGCACAATAATAAACAATACGTAGGCAAAACGCAATAAACAATTTCAATTCCAATAAACCCCGCTCTACCCAGTCGCTTGACACAGATCTATGTATAATTGTGGCAATTTGCACAGGACACGTCAAAACACATCGACGTAACATTGCTCAACCTTGATTGAGCCGTTCACATGCTCGCACCAACTCCGGCCCAATCGGCCCCACGTCCCTTTAGGACATTACATTTGTTATTTTCGACATATGACAGGCGATATTTTAAAGGAAATAGACTTGCAATTGCGCACTTAAACGGCTTTTTGCTTTGCGCGTGGTTTTGTGTGGGAGTGACGTAATAGTTTGCTATTTCCAAAAGTTACATTATCATTATCAGTAGCTATTGACCAGCTCATTAGCATTCTACAAATGAAATATATTCAGCCCAACATTCCCATTCGCAAGAGATAATTAGTTGTAATGCAGACTTCCTGCCCCGAAACGATGGCAGAAGTGCCTCTCGCTAACTCGAAACTACCTTCAAGTGACAGCCACAATTATGCGTTGCATGCAATTTGTCCCCCTCCAATATACCACACATTACAGGGGGACGGAGGGCAACACATAACGACTATGCAGATGTTTAGATGTTTACGGGTGCTGGTACGCCTCTCTTTTTGCTTAATCAGTGACACTAGACACTCAAATAAAATTTGTTCAAATTTCTATTGGCAATAAAGTAATTATACATAATAATAATGTCACCTTAACCGAACTTCAAATATAAAGTAGCCAACTGCGCTAGACATATTTTTTGTGCACAGGCACTGATGCCCTCACCATAATAGTAATAATAATAATATCCGTGGACTTATCACACTACATCACTCTCTACTTTGCATAGGCGGCAGTCCGTCATGACCAGAGACAAATCCAGCGCAGGACCGTCTGCCTAATGTGCTCCCATCCTGATAAATGTGCCAAATCCTAATAAATATTTTTCTCTGATCCGAACTGGATCCCAGGACCTCACAAACAAGCACATTACAAGGCATTAGCTATAGTCCTAGTTATACATTCCCAGGACCTCATAAACATGCACATTACAAGGCATTAGTTATAGTAATAGTTATACATTTTACTTACCGGACCATAAAATATGTGCTGATTCCAAAAACATATTGTGTTACGTTTAATATACATAGTTTAATCCTATCGCTAGGGTCAATTTAACTTTCGCAAGCGCTACAAAACTAAAAAAGAATTCGCGAATTCCTCGTCTACTGGCATAGATTGTGTCAATCGTAAATGGAACGGGTCACGTGACCGTAATGGACACGCTGACAAAAGATTATTTGTGTCACGGTACAGCACTGTGCGTGATTTTGGCCGACACAGATTAGATTTTCGCACACAAAAGATACATTTCAATTATCCAAGTTATGCCTTACAATATTCTCAGCAGAACTTGGACTTACATTAACCATGTGCTCCTATGAGTAAGTTAATTTACGGCCGTTACAAAACATAGCGTTCCTTAACCAATTGAATCAAAAATGGAGGGCACTATATTACGGTGTTATATGAGCGGTAATTACCTGCCGTTGGTGCCATCTGTATTCGGCTACAATACATACCACTGCCTCTTTTCCCGAATGCCACCATCTCATATCTCCAAGGCAATAAATATCAAAAAAAAAAATTGTAACAGTTCTAGAACTGCTAGTAGCGGTGATGATGCGTAACACAGTGGCGCGGTGGATTTTGTGGAAACCTATTTCATGGAGCATTGTGTGAACTCGGTGAAAGCAATTACAGGAGCGAGTTTTCGTGGTAAATAATTACTAATACCCTATAGTACCCATGCCACGACTTCTGTTACAGATATACAATTATATTATGTTTTCGATACATACGCACAGGGTAAGGCCAGCGTGGTGTGATAAGTCCACAGTTATTATCAATATTGATTTTAAATCCTAATTCAATCAAAACCTTTCTGATGATTAATGCAGTTACTGACTCACTATGATTTCTTATGATGACGGTGTATAAAAATGAGAAAAATGGCCAGGACCACCGGGGAAGTACCTCTCGCATACACGATAACGCTGCAAAGCGACAACTACAAAGTATGAGTTTCCATGGCCATTGGAGGAGGGAGTAAGGTAATGTACGTGTTGTTGAACAACAGTAGATATAATAGGCGTGGCATGACCACCAAAACGGTTGAATTTCTCGTTTGCCTCTTGTATTATAGAAATTTTAATCATTCCATGACCAGCTTTATCACTCACACAAGAATTAATTGAATGAAAACAAAACGAGTGCGGTCAATTTCATTGCGTAAATATGTATGTTAACTGCGATTGTAAATCTAATTACAAAATGTAATTACATTCCGCTATATTTAAGCTCGACTTGTAGCGTTATTTTTACTTTAGTTTATTTTAAGTTCAGTTTATTTTGTTTGGCGACTAGATTATTTACTTACTTGATTAATTTGTGAAGTAAGAGAATTCGAAAACATTGTTAAATTCCTGTCTACAGAATTCATAACTACGTGCTGTAATTGGTGAACATAACATGGACTTTTTTGTATTTTATTTTGTGGTAGTGACATGCTGCATAGGAGGAGGTATTGGCATGCATGGTGCATGACACTACATCCTCCTATGCAACAAAATTGGGCCGCCGTGGTTTGTGTGTAGCCGGTGGAGCGGGGAGAGGTGAGAAAAGGAGTGCAACGCATCGGCCTAATTATGCTGATATTCATGAGTGTCGGTAGTCGTTGAGAAGCTCCGACTTCTCCGAAGCTCCGATACTATATAAAAAAGCTTTTTTTGTACAATCATTTCACTTACACACTACAACTTATTAAAATTCATCTAAAATAAATTTAATATATAATCAACGATTATCCTTAGCTTTTATCGTAGAAGAATTTTTGAAATAAGGGTAAAACGAGCAGTAGTTTGGTGACCAGACCATTGACGCACATAGATATTATTTTATTTCATTTATTTGGATATTAGCTTATTAAATTTTCCGAATTACAGCATTCCGGAAGCCTCGTCACATTCTCACGCCTATACCGCAGATCTTGAAAAGAAGAAAAGTCTACAACCAATGCGTTCTACCCGTGATAACCTACGGGGCCGAAACAGGCTCTCTTAATTTAGGACTGGTCCGCAGGTTTGGGGTAGCTCAATGGGCTATTAAACGTGCTATGTAGGGTGTTTCTCTGTCAGACAGAATTCGTAACGAAGTCATAAGGCAGTGAAATAAAGTACCCAATATCGCGCGACGAATAGGCCCGCTGTAGTGGCAATGAGCTGGTTACACACTGAGAAGAATAGGCGGCAGATGGGCCAGAAGGTTCTGGAGTGTAGGCCGCGTTTAGGAAAAAGAATTGTAGGCCGACCGTTCACCAGATGGGAACACGATCTACTTACAGTGGCCGGTCCGGGATGGATGGGAGTAGCAGGAGATCGGTCGTTTTGGCGTCCACTGAAAGAGTCCTATGTCTAGCAGTGGACCGTTAAGGGCTGAGAATGGTGAAATGAAAATGATGATATTTAAGTTACAATAATATAATTATGGAATCGGACAGAACAGAGCAATTTAAAAGTGAAGAGAGAAAATAAAAAATAAAATAGAGTGTAACGCTCTTAAGGCTGACAAAATTCAATACACTACGTTATCATGAAAATACACGACGTTATCATGACAATACACTACGTTATCATGACAATACACCACATTATCATGACAATACACTACGTTATCTTTACAATATTATTCTCCATGCAAAAGTGATTTGGTCAGCGTTCGCTTTAAAACTATTAGTTTCCGAATTATGGTCCGCATAATTACTATGTAGACAGTAGACGTGTAGCCTTCTTTCTTCTCCTTTCAATTGGCCAACGTAAACGCACGAAACGCGACAGCACAGCTATTGCTTTAAGGTGATATCATGTGAGCGAGAGATAGCTTCGCGATCCTGCCCACCTAATTCGGATGCAAATAAATATTACTAAAATATCACTCAATAAGGGATCATTTACCGCTGGATGTGGGGAGGCCAATGTCCAGCAGTGGACCTCGTCCAGCTGATGATGATGAAGCCTTCCTTTTAATTGACTTTGTTCACTCACTTTTTTAGTGTAAGGGGCAGACGAGGAATATAGCCTTTTCACAACTACCGATGCCCACGAACATCCACACAGTAACTATGCCGATGCGTTATGTAGAAACCTAGTATGATATTAGCCAAATTAATAATAATTAAGTATATTTCTGTTCAAATTACATCTCGCTCCATCGTGACTATTCGCGCGCTTCTCCGTTTATAAAACACCACGATATCACCCATCCTCACATGTCATCTCATGGCGTTGCTTAACTTCGGCTCGCGACCACTCAAGCGCTTCCATGTTAATTGCAGTGTAACATGAATGGCCCACACTCCTGATTCGATCACGAGTAGAAACAGGCGTGACGGCGCACTCGGCTGTAAACAGTGTGTTAAATGCAACATCCAAAGACATACACACAAAAAACTCGGACCTCAATACCTTCGGGTTTATGAATGAAATAACTTTTTTTTCAACCGCGTCGAATACGTGCTTTCCTTTCCCGTGCATTCATTTCCATCGCACCTACATCCAAAAAGTAGTAACTAAAACTAAAACTGACAACTAAACATTAATCCGGTATATATAGAGTTCAAAATTCCTCATACTGTATATAAAGGTGTGTACACACTCGTCAGATCGTTGGACATCTCTAGACGTATTAGATCGCTGGAGGGACAGATGTGGTTCGAGTAACGAGGTTTTCTTTTATACGGAGTGTTTTTTATTTCCATCGCTCTCCCGATTTCTATTTTTACGTTTGTTAATTAATGTGACTTTATAAAGTGTGATTTATATTTTACCCTCGATATTGCGTAGGACAACATTGCAGATAAAGCAACTTTTATTCTACTATTGTAAATGTTATTATACTATTATAAATGTTGAAGTCTGTATATAATTAATTATCGATGTTACTATTAGATTTGACGCAATGAAAGGTTCAAAGGTGGTATCTGGTTTAGTAGCCACGCAGTAAAAAAATAATTGTCAATCAAGTCTTCTTTTCTATCTAGGTTCTAGTTCAGCTGTGGGCTTTTTTTAAAGAACTGATGAGTGACCTTGATAAAAAATTGAATTCTGTTTAAATGAAATATGTAACCTATAACCTATTTAACCAATTACGATTCATGTGGGTGTATAATATGCTTTTTACAGACCTATTTCTAAGAAATATTAGTTATGTTTAGCCCAAACTAATAATTTATACATGAACAGATATTTTATTGATTAGGTAGGATTTCACCGGTGGTAGAATTAATTTACGTCCAAAGAGTTTCTAATTCTTTTTGTATTAAATACTATTTCGTTTTCAATATTATTTTATTACATTACCTGCATAAGGTATGAAATAAATAGTTTTCATGACATACCTTACATCACTTGAACAAGTTGTAATCACTATTTATAATGTGTAATGGTGACTATACACGGTCCGATAAAAAGTATCGGCACTCGTGGGAAGTCAATTACACGACGCGCCGGTTCACGCTTCACTTACAATTGCTAAGGAGCTACATTACAATTAATATTCACCGTGAAGTAACGGTTAAAGCAGACTTCATTCAGAAAAAATATTAGTATATTATCGTCATTTATGACTCACTGTTTATCGGACACCATACGAGTATTAATGATAATATTAATTTATAAAATGATGACATTTTATCGGCTTTCTTGGTTCTGTTTTTCATATCCTGAAGCAAACCAAAACTTTTATCGTGAAACAAGCTAACATTATTATGAAAAATCTACCATGATTCGTTTTGCCTCCCCTAGAGTGTAATTAATTTTATTTTGCATTATTACATTTTCAAGTAATCCTATTTATCTTTTAAAAGGGTTTACAAAGTTATTGTTTTAAAATTTTACCTAAATTAGTATACTATCATGTATTCTTGTACTTTACCGCATTTATGCAAGAAAACAGCTTGTTGACCAGGAACTCGGATTGAAACTTATAAACCCTGTTATACGTTATATTTTTTGGTTCTGTTTTTCATATCCTGACAGGAAAGCATAGGACTGCTGCTAACGAAAGCAAAGACACCTGAATTTTTCTATTTTCCTCCCACCCCCATTCTATGTCCTCTTACTTTTGAGTGCAACTAATAATCATATTTATAATACTGGTCTTTGCAGTTGGAAGCTCAGTACAACTTCATCTTTTGTAAAACTCGTCAGGCTGTTGTCTACGCCCCGATATTCTCTTCTAATACGAATATAGCACACGTAGCAATCCTGGAATTTAATGATATACTCGTTAATGGTGTAATTACAGTGCGCATGCTTATTATGTGGAACCGTAAATGTTCCCCCGGGGAGGAGGGGGGGGGAAGGTCACAAGGAAGGCAATGCATATGTATGAGACCAATACAGATGTTTATGGGCGTCGATAGTCGTTATGAATTACTCATTTCCCCCCTGTACTTTAAATAAAAATAATTTTGCATCTTAAATTTTTTCCTGGCCACTTTTAAGGGAGTGAGACGACAGTACAAGTGTGGTCTATCGCGTCAGCTGATCACTATAAAATGCCAATCGCCAGAAACACTAAATCTTTTATGAGGTTTGCAACCAGGATTACTTTCGCCTGACCGCATTTTAGGCATTTTTAAAGGTGTTTTGTTTTTTATAGGAGCCACTATAAAAATCGTCGAGGTAGAAGACGAAATGCTTTACTATGCGAAAAGACGATCCTCGTATAGTAGTCGCTCCGGCATGGATGCGAGAAGCAAGAGATCGACGGCCTTGTCCATTCTTTCTTTGAATAGATCCAAGTCAATGTCCAGCTGTGGATCGATAGTGACGATTGTGGTGGTGATAAAAAACCGTTACAACGTAAAATATTGAATGTTCTAAATACAAACGCATACCAAATAAGATCAAAAGCACGCATTTGCGACACGAATAAAACAACCAGAGCGAGTTTCCACAAACAGCTTAACTTTCGAATGGTAACGCAATCGAGATCACGACTAGATCCTTTGTGCGGATCGATACGATCCATCGATCTCTGCGGCGCGTCGCGGCGTGCGTGCGCGCATGTATTATGTACTCACATTCTTCGAAGGCCCAGTTGCACTGGCAATAAATCTCAACTTAACTATTCATTATGTTAAGTAAGGACGTGTCCTTATAATGATTATTGGTTGCTTGAAACAGCTTAATACCAGTATTTTTTTACCAAGTAATTACGTTGTATATATACATATTGTATATAGGTATCGAGTAAGAGACCATTTATTTAGTAATATAATTAGTTGTGCCTACGATATGGTTGGTAAATTTATTTTCATCTTTTTATAAGTAATCCTCGTTCCATTTTTTCAGATTTTTGTGCCTTTTATTTTCAAGTACAATTCATTTTCTGGTGATAGGTTACGGTTTAAGATATTACAACGACTCTTCTTGAAGCAAACCAAAACTTTTATCGTGAAACAAGCTAACATTATTATGAAAAATCTACCATGATTCGTTTTGCCTCCCCTAGAGTGTAATTAATTTTATTTTGCATTATTACATTTTCAAGTAATCCTATTTATCTTTTAAAAGGGTTTACAAAGTTATTGTTTTAAAATTTTACCTAAATTAGTATACTATCATGTATTCTTGTACTTTACCGCATTTATGCAAGAAAACAGCTTGTTGACCAGGAACTCGGATTGAAACTTATAAACCCTGTTATACGTTATATTTTGCTATATAAACCTGTATCACCTTTAGAAATTAAAATTGTATTGCTTGATACATTTTAATTATAACCTAATCTAAAACTAAGTTTAAGCCGACAATGTAACCGGCCCCATCCAAGTAGAAACCCGATAGGCATCCAGCAATGGGATCGTTAGTTAGTGCAACGCGAAAGCTATTGCGGGCATTTTGCTTGAAATTAACAATTATGGCTTTACACTCGATTTGTATGTTTGAATGTTAAAATGGACGTGCGCTGGAACGTAACGGGAGTTTAAGAGCAATTGTATGTAAGTGTGGAATTAGAATCGCATACACATTTGTTTTTTGTTTACGTTTCGAATCGAGGCTTAGCGAGTCAGTTGAGGTTGTTACGCCGGCCTGAGTAGGACTGGGTTCATTATAGTACTGTAAGATCTTATGATAAAAATATATATATATTTTTTTTTTTTTGACCGTACATGAAGATGTACAGCATACCATATATTGCCGTAGCGGCCGCAACTGTTTGATGACTACCGACTCCGATTCACATGAGGATATGCAGATGCGTTGACCTTGTTCATCCGTGAAAGGACTTCAGCGTATCTGTCTTGCTATGGATATGTTAAAAATGATGTCTATCTAATGAATGAATCTATCTCTATATAATGAAGCTGCATTCAGCTTCTTCTCCAATTTGGAATTCATAGGACGAAAAGAAACTGGATATGAGAGTGTCAATTAGCTTCGACCACTTGCTGTGAGACTTAAATGCTCAGTAGAAGTTGTAATCAATATTTGTCTAAGTTATCTATAGAAAAATGTGTATTGATAATATTATAGCCAACTTTTTATGGATTTGTTATTAAATACATCACAGAAACACAGAGAGCCTTACAGGCATAACGTCAGACGCCAGAAGCTCATTTCATTTAAGTTATATTACACGCTATTGGTTGTTGTGCTACCCGTCAGCCAAGATAATAATAGTTACTTCAGCTAGTCATAAAGAATTATCGGGATCCATCCTGCCCATCTGTGGGAAGGGAGAGGTCTGTCTTCCATCGACTACAATCTAATCGTCGCCCGACGTGTCATTTAGTCATAGATGAAATTGCACTGGGCACTTCTGTCAACATAGAGCCAAAGAAACTGTGGTGACTGACCACTCTCGGGATTAGAAGAGGATCTTCGTGCAAAGGGACCTGTCGAGAAACGATCCGGTAAGGACCAGTCCTTATCGTTTCTGGACACCTACACCAGTGTTGAAAATGATGACACCAGATGCCCATGGATGTAAAGCTACACTTAAGCATACGTATGCCGATGCTTTGCCGTGGTTAAGCCTGCTCTGTCTTGCTGGAACACACGAATGACACAATGAAACGGGATCGCGTAACGAAATCACACCAAAGTTTTATTAGAGGTATTTTTGCCAGCTGTAGCTGTACAAAGGAGTTAATTAGAGGTATGTAATAAGAAGTAGCACCATGCCGCATAACAGCTGGAAGTCAAGCTATATGAGATTTGCGAGCGGAGCCCGGAACATGAGCGTAGAACATCATACCTTACTAGTGTCTGCTTCGTGGTCTGGTGGTCATGTTCAACTACAGAGTGAAGTCCCGAGTTCGAGCACTGGGTTGGAGCAAAGTGTTATTAGGATTTTCCTATTTCCAATAATACTCCGGTGGTGTTACACCCCCGCACTTCGAAGAGCACGTTCAGCCGGTGGTCTTGCGCATGATTTCTCTCCGGCCGTGTCAGACTACCGCCCCATCGGAATAGGCGAATGAGGTAATAGGGAGGGCATTTGTGTCTTGTGCACAGCAATCCTCCAGTTGGCGAATTCTATGGTGATAGCGTAGCCGAAATTTGACCAGGACGTCATTGAGGGGATGGGCAGAATGAAACCGCATCTACTTACGCGGACGTTAATGGGCGTCGGTAGTCATCAAATAGCGAGTTTTCAATGCCCCGATTTAAATTTAAAAATGAACTTGAGTCTGGTTGTTCCTACAACAAACCAGCAGTGATCCCCTGAGAACCTTCGTCTGGGTTCTCAAATTTACGATACGCTTTAGTAACACAACAAACAGACGACTATTAGTGTTGTGTCCGATAGCGGAAGAGCACAGTTCGCACAACAACCTTCGACACACGACGAGTCTAGTGCAGGGCTAACGTAGACTCGATAATACTTCGATTTTCAAAATAATCGATTGGACATTTTCTTTTCACTAGATAATTATGTAAACAACCAATGTAAAACAATGCGGTGTTACAGCTGAATTGTGCTATCAGGACCGACCAGTTACACAACGGTTACGGAATACCAGCGCGTAGGAACATCTATAATATCGTTTCCCGTGCAGTTCGTGTGTTCAGGTGGCTCGTTTGATATGAAGCGGATTTAGTAATTTAGTTCAAGTATATAGGCATAACTTGTGTGAATGTCTCCCATAGACATCTCTTAGACTGTTTGTGTGTTCTGGTGGTTATTTGAGATGTACGAGTTAGAACCAATTATAAGGATATGTAAAAATTAGGCAATATCATTAATTTATCATAAATAATTACTGAAACTTTCTAATACCTGCGCAACTTAAATATCTATTAAACGATTAAACACAAACAATACCTGTCTCATTTACTCATGGTGCCGACCACCAGAGCTCCCAATATAAAAAAATGCTAACCGAACTAACATCTCTCAAAAGCTATTAAACACCATTCCATTCCCACCCCAACGTTCTTAACTCCGATAACTAAGTTCTGGACCTTAAAAATAATTAAAAACCCCCAAAACCATTTAACCGTGGTACGTTAAATCTCATCTTGGAGTTGATAATTATCCTGGCGACAGGCCAAAGTGTCTCATTTCAATTAGCTCTCTTAAATATTCAATGTCTTTAAAATAGGCTTCCCGATTGCAAGCCCTACTAGTTGAGTTCCTGAGGTTAAATGTTGGGAGTAATCTTTATTTTACGAGTTTTAGCAGAGTGAAATTTTTATAAGTACTCACCCCTATTTCGATAATAAAAGATTTGTGAATACTTTGTTTTTATGACGCTTTTAAAGATTTTCATCCTAACCTTAAAGTTTCGATTTAATTATTCATGGCGTAATAAGTTTAATTTTACTGTCCTATACAGGCAAAATCTGTGGAATAAAATATGAAATTCTTACTTAGGTGATTTTTATTTTATAGTTTTACTAGTTGCGCAAGCTGTTTAACAGGCGTACAATCTACCCCAATCGAACGGAAACCCAATTTTATGGAAGAAAAAGTGATTATTATGATAATCCAGATAACATATATGATCCGAACCAAGCTTTGTCCACATCTGCACCGCACTTTTTGTGTGAAGAAAAATAAATATTCCAACCAACTTTCGTCAAAAATTATATTCGTAGGAGAGTTGGGTTTGTTGAACTATTGGCTTGCAGTCAAATAGGCATGTCAAGACTAGAATTGTTGAACTATTGGCTTGCAGTCAAATAGGCATGTCAAGACTTGAATAAGAAAGTATTGTTTTTTCTTTTAATTGTTTCTATCATCCGATAATGTTCATGGATTTATGAGTAACTAAGGTGATACAACGGCTCGTTTTAATTTCCTAAAATACGTGTGTCGGTTTGAGTATAGAATCATACGAAATATTTTTACACTATTATGACATGACCTTAGGTAGAAGGAGAAATAAGCAAGAGAAAAAAACTTTGTTAAACATCATTACAAGATGATTAATTACTAAAAGTGGAAACATACATCAATGTATAATCACAAAGTGCAAACTCATTTATCAGAAAGCGTATCATTCCATCGGATGGTCAGTCGATGTATCGATAGCCGGCAGACGGAATGCCGACCCATCACTAGACGCACACGGACTGATGATCATTGCCGGCGCATGCGCTCTATAAATAATATGTTGTAAAACGATTTTCGATAGATTAATCTGAATCGTGCAAGCGGTCGTGCGCCGCCGGGGCAGAAGAGGGATCTATTGTAGATCGATATTGCGCATCGAATCTCGCAGACATGGCCGATATAAAATATGTATATTTGTTATTCTTCTGTAGAGTCGGATTTATATGACACGTGATCTCTTAAGATCATAGATAATATAATATTAAGTGAGGGGTTTGATGATACGCATCGAATCTCATGGAGGTGAGAACTGTAAAAAAATACCCGAGTTTTAAAGTGCTTTATGACTTTTAAAGGAATAAATGTACAGAAACATTGTTAATTATTTCTAACAAATAAATTGAAAACTTAGTTTGTCATTCACAATAACAAATATTTAAGACATTTATTTATTTTGAGCTTTATAATTTCGTGGAAACATCCAGAATAGAAGGGGTCTTTGGTATCTGATATGGCCATACTTAGCTAATCTAGGATTGCTACACATAAATGTTATCTAAATGTTATCTCAAGACAGCCTGTAAATAGATTTGAGCACATCAACACAAAAAAATAGCTTGTCATGTCTATTCGCTCACAAATTCTGCGTTGGTCAGTGTGCACGCGTGTCCGTACGTAGGACCTAAATGAACGCTAGCTTGTGGGAATGTCGGGTCGGGACTATTTGCTCTGGACATGCACAGTCCGAGCGTCTGAAACGTGTTCCCTCTTGTTTAGCCACGGCTTAGAATAAACATTTCGGAATTACTCCACTGTACATAGCTTAAGTTATATAGACTAGATATGTGTGTTTAGAAGTGGCAGATGGACAAATAATTGCTCGGAAAATGATAGTTAGAAAACCATGTTATAAATATTGCCATTTCTGGGTTCAGATAGGTCCCCACAGAATAGGGTCTAGGGGGTCTATCTGAACCCACAGATATACGCCCTGGCGTACAAGGGAAATTTAAATTCAAAATCATGGTCACCATTTAAAAATTAGTGTCAAGGTGTCTTGTGTTGCGACTGTAGATTCACTATTTTAAAAATCAGTTTAATTCATGTCAACCTGTCCATATTGTAACCTGTAGCTTCCTTACAGCACCATGAGTGGCATGTCAGTCATGCAGTGTTAGAAGCTCGACATGTTTTCTATTAATACAAAGGGTAAACGAGGATTCGGAGCATTTCGTCGACTACCAACGCCCGTAGACATGGGCATCATTTATTTATAGTTTTTTGTAGTATAGGGACACACACGAGTAATCGATGCCTTTCCATGACTACCGAAGCCCACAAACATCAACATGAATGCCGATGCGTTTCCCTCCCTTTCACCAACACCACCAATGGGCCATCGGCTACTCACAGACTACACAAAACGCAACACCATAGCAGGTGTCACTTTACGACGGTATCAAGTGAGCGAAAGAAAAAAGGGAGCCCAGGTCTTGCCGGCCCAATAGTTTGTCATCAATTCAGCTCGGCACTACTCCTTACATATGCTGGTAAGTGATATTGGTATTACTGGGATACAGTCAAATTGGGCTGTTACTACCGAGGAAGTACCCCTTGTTATAGTGCTTGTGAATAACCTATTGGTCTATTTCAAGCTGTTTGTGAGAGTCCAGGTAACCTACTACTACTACTAAGGCAAACTTCAGGTGAAGTTATTTTATGTTTCCTTTTCTGGATAAGTGGGGATAACTCTTTTGTGAGCTGTCACTGGACATTCTATGGGATCGGAAGCGTGGTCAAGATTCCGTCCCTTTTTTCTTTTTTTTTTTTTGTTGACGCGGGGAAACGCGTTTACACGCCTTCACTGGCTCTGAGTGGGGCCCAGTGGTGTGTGGAATTGGCGACACATCATAGTGCCGAATAACCACAAAAACCACCCCGAGTACCATCAATGCCGCCCTTGGTGAGGTGAAGCGGAACAACAAATTATCAGGGCATCTCGACGGCAAGTCAGCCCCCTAAGGGAGCAACTCCACCTCCACGGTGGGGTTGCCCCGCACTATAGGACAGCCCCACCGAATACAACCGAATAGGACAGTGCAATGGGGTGAGGTTCCCATCGTCGCTCCTTGCCCCGTGCTCAAAAGCACCTTCTTCTGTTGCTCTTTGGTCCCTGTCTTCCTATAAGAGGGGTACCGAGAGCGATCCTTCCTCATGATCTTTAGCCCCCACTTCTTATAATAGGGGTGATAAGATCCCCCTCGTTTCAATTGGCTTCACCTGGGTTCAACCCAGGCAAATAAGCCCCAACGCCACGACAAGTCTTGAACCATGGTAGGGAAGGTTAGGTTAGGTTAGCCTAACCTAACCTACCCTACTACGGTATTGATTAGAGGAAAACATTCATTCATCAATAGGGACTTGTCCTCTCCTCAAGAGGACTTTACTCACGACCACAGACCCATCCCTGTAGATATTCGGAGAGGGAGTTATCCCTCCCGGATCATAACGTGTACCTTCATGGGCACACATGTAGGGTTTGTTTGGTCATGTAATCGGCAGCGCCACGGATACTTACCAAAGCATCCGGAGAATTTGTGCTTGTGGCACGTCCATCACCACAGGACCGGGCAGTTCATCTCAGTCCTATGCAAGGCATAACTTCATTGCGCCAGGACCCCTCCTACCCCTCCACTACACTTCTAATCTATGTGTATTGAGCACTTGGCATCCGATGACAATGATCACGCTAGTTTGGTTCTATTCATTCATATTCTGTCCTTAAAAAAATTGCAAAGAAAAAATGTATGTTATGCCAAATCTGCAAGTATATGCACCGCCATGTTCTCCAATCGTGTTTACAGTATGTTTTTCCGCAATACATTCGTAAGATTAGTCCAAATCGATAGTGGGAACTGCAATAATGCTAATGCGTAACCGTAAAATGACAGCTGATCGCAATTAGTGATAGGACCCCGCGGTAAGTGCACCGGCCTCGCTGCACACAATGTTCTGGTAGTGAGGGCTGCTATTCTAGTGTCGAACGATATTTTATGTGGTTTAATTTTGGACCATGGGATAGAGGACTTTGTGCAGTGTAATAACGATAGGGCATCTGGCGTCTTGGATATTGGTAGGCTCACAGATGATAGAGGCTCACTAGATAAGATGAATGATTCGTATAACCATGCGGATTTTATTGCGAGATGGTATTCGCCAAATGGCACCGATAAAAGCAGTGTATCACCAGCTGTTCGTCGTGTTTTAAGTAATGAAATAATACGCACCGTTAGTTAAATAAGTCGCTTTATATTTTAAAGCAGTTCGAACGGTTTTTGTTTTCAAAAACACCAGTAGACGGTATTCCAAGAGAAAATTTAGTTCCTGTCCTTTACTAGTTCCAACTGCTTTGGCCATGCGAATGAACACGTCATGAATAACTGATGGATGTGTGCTGAGATAGAAGTGCAATGTTGCATTGCAGGAGAATAGTGTCGGTCCGATCGAGGAAGAATCCCTCGTTCACGTC
Organism: Eumaeus atala; assembly: GCA_017140195.1. Classification (NCBI taxonomy): domain Eukaryota; kingdom Metazoa; phylum Arthropoda; class Insecta; order Lepidoptera; family Lycaenidae; genus Eumaeus; species Eumaeus atala. The sequence goes on along the minus strand of JAFELO010000449.1, from coordinate 1,199,114 downwards.
ATAGTCACTCACCGTCGCAAAGTAGCAGTCACGCTGTCGCGTTTCCTGCTGTATCGCGTGCTGGATTTAAGATTAGATGATAGAAGGAAAGGGGTACGAAAAAAGTACGTCCACATAACATGTGGATATCTGTGGACGTCAGTAGTAATTGAAATACTTCGCTTACTCGTTATCCCAATATTAAAAACCACACACATTAGTTTTTGTGATGTACTTACAGCAGTTTTGCTTATGACAAATATATCGTCGGCCCAGATTACATTTTAATGAGTCATCATCTTTCAGATCACGAATGTGGAGGAAGAAAAATTAGTCGAGAGTTAGAGGAAGAAAAATTAGTCGAGAGTTAGAGGAAGAAAAATTAGTCGAGAGTTAGAGGAAGAAAAATTAGTCGAGAGTTAGAGGAAGAAAAATTAAACGAATCGTGTCAAGCCTCACTTGGTGTTGTGAGTTGTATCTAGCTTATCAAATTTTTGTGACGATGTCTTAAGTTTACGCGAAAGTTGCTGGTTACAATAAAACTACTTTTACGGATTATATCGCGGTTTATTTAATTATTTAACTAGCCCGACGTTTCAGAAGCTTTACAGAAACCATGGTCACGAGTGGCCTGAGATTAATAGAGTAATATTTTCGTAAGTTTTTCTTCACTTTTTTTGGACATGAAGTTACGCTGTGGAGAGGAAGAGAAGCCCGGGACTTCTATGTGTGTGACGAGTGACGAGGCTAGGTTTGGAGTCGAAAGAGAGACCGACGCCTTCTCTCTCGCAGATGGAAGAAATGCATCCCGATAGGAGAGCGTCTGTAATAGCAAAAGCTGGTGGCCAGAGTGAACGTAAGAGTCAGGTGGATTGTCAAGTTGCATTGCAGCCGAATCAGTCCGGCACGACAGGGTACGTATATTTCACTCTCATGATATCGCCGTACGGTTTGTGTGTGGCCGTTGCCCCTTGCGGAGATGGGTGGGTGGAGGAGCTGTCATCAAAAAAATGTTTTAAATGCCACTATAAAACTTACCTATTAGATATCCAAAAACACCTTTGATGATATAATGCTGTTATTTTTCAGTCACAATTATGTGAGTTTAAATAGTCTTGGTTTAATTGTGCTGCGTGCTGTTTTTGTTACACATTTCTATTATATATACTTTTTATGGAATTGAATATTATATTGTATCTGTTTTTTTAATAATATTACTAATTTCCTATATATTTTGCTTGTTGTATATGTGTGTAGGTTATGGCTAAGGTTACTGTGTGTGGGTGCTAGCGCTCGGTGATATCTTGGATGGACCTGGTACATTGCCGAAACGAGAAATTAAAGGGTGATCCTGAAAATCAGCGTCAGGACAATCAATCCTAACTTATGCTGATTTCGCCTGCTTGTGAGGCATATTTAATTAACAAATTAGTATTTTATTATGGTACTAATTATATATATTTTCATTTTTCATATTTTTTTTTATTACTTTACTTCTACTTACCAAAAATTGTAATAACAGTGCACCCTGCTATCTCACAAATAAAGTTTCTTTTATATAAGACAATTACTGATTCATCAGACTGCTCTGTTGTTCACTTAAAAGAGACATATTGTATAACATTCCAATTAAAAGAACCCAGGTCCGTATAATCATTCACTAAACACCTACCATTAATCCCATACTACATTTATATTACATTATTAATAAATTGGTAGTTACAATATTCAAAACAGCCCAGGGCTGATATTGCAGGCTGAATGTTTGTATTGTAAACAGGTAATCGATTTATATAAATGCTAATTAATATCGATTTCATATTGTGTTCCGTTTATATTTTCATGAATTTGTATTTACCTGAACTGGTTTTTCGTGCCCGGCGTCGCTCGGGCAACGCAAGATTTCTAAATCAGAAATTTGTTTAAATACCTGGTTGTCTGTAAGCCGGTTTGCGTATGATGCCATTTTACATGTTAACTGTTCTCCAATTGATCTGTGAACTCATTACCTGATGGAGGGAAAAAGATGCCTTGTTACCACTCCCAGGCACCGCCCATTACTATGACTCGTAACGTCAATATGACGTGAGACTGTTCCGTGGAGCAAGTCATGAATACTCTGGTAGTGCTACACGTTTACGTAACCTTCGGTTGTTCGGATGTTTTTTGGTGTTGGTAGTCACCGAAAAGGTCTTTTTGCTTGTTTATTCCAAGTGCTGAAAAAGGAGAAGGTTTGTGTATTATCTGTTTCATCGGTCTTCATAGTTATAAATATAATCTATCTACCTATTTTTTCGAGTTAACTTGTGTGTTCACAAATTTATGTTAAGGGTTACCACGGTCCAGGAAATAAAGTGAAATTTAAGGAACTTTATATGTGCTTAGTTATTTATAGTGCAGAACATAAATCTTTTTGAAGTGACATAGTATATTTAATCGTTTGAATATTATATAACATTCCAAGCATTAAATGGTTGGTGATTTTTTCTAATATACGCCATCATAAGGCTGTTTTACTCAATTCACACGAACGTAGCTAGGACCAATAACTAGTTTAGTTCTACGTTTTATTATAATACAGATATTTCCGTTATCTAGTCCAGTAGCACCAGTAACGCGAGTACTTACCGCCACCCAACTGGGTTATCGCTGGTAATGCGAACGTAAAATAATTATTACCATGCTATGAATTGCTCGATAGACGTCCTGGCCGAATTTCGAGTACGGCAAAGATTAAGCGAATACCAGCATAAACAGAGCCTACTTTTCGATAGCTGACTCTCCTGTGTCTCTAAAACCGACACTGATCGTCAGGCAAAGTCGTCTCAGGGTGCCAAAAAAAGTTTCGGGACCGACGTAAATTAATTATCAAGAAGAAGAAAGAAAACAAAAACTATGACACCTATAAACTTTCAATTTGGCAAATGTGTTCCTTGTAAGACGTAGATATCAGCCGAGAATAAATTATACGAAACTCTACCTTCCTACTTCAGTCTACGTGTTAAGTAGAAAGTTAAGGTTTTTTTTTTTTTTTTTTTTCACCACTGTATAGCGGATCTGTGGCGGTATGGAAAACAAAGCTCCTAGTATGTATATCTCAAGTCGCACGAGTGCCACAATAAGTGCCCTACCCAAACACGTGTGTGACAAAATCTCATTGTTACAGCTATGTTCGATGTGGCCTGCGATTGCCAACGGCGACTCAGTACAAACGCGTTTATGTAATCAGATCCACTAACTCCTGCTCATAGTTTTCGGTTTGCTGATCATGGAATAGATATGCTCAATTAAATATTTCATCCGGGTGACGCCCAGTGAAATTATAAGAATACCAGTGCAATTATTATGTGTATTGTCAGTTATTTGTGTAATTATGAGTTTGTGATGTAAATAGTATTAACTATAGTTTTGTGTGTGATTATATTAAAACATTATATTATGTAGGTTGTAGCGGTTACACAGATTTTAAAGATACACGATGTAACACCGAACTGTCAATCAGAAACATCCGTGGTCATAGTTAAACATATTTACGCGCATGACTTTCAGTCATTTACTAAGCAGATTCTATTTGAAAGAAATGCACAATTTTTTGCAAAGTCAACTTTACTCGCATGAATTTAAGTCGTTTTTAAAAACTAGACAATACAGTTTTACAAAGTTAACATAATTTGACAATTGCACATCTTTTATATACTGTTTTGAATATATCAAAATACACAGTCACATCTTGATATTTTTTAAATCAATGCTAGTAAGAGGTAGTGCTATGCTGTAAGATAAAGGGGAAGTTGATATACGTTACGACTTGAAATAACAGGTATTCTATTTGGGATTATGAGTGTCCGATGGCCCATTAGAGGAGAGGAAAGAGGGTAAAAATCTCCATAACAATTATGTGATTGTCATTAGGCTGACTTAAAATGACTCCGACTGTTGATTGATATCAGATATTAGTGCCATGCTGCATTGCAGTTGAATTGAGAGGATGAATCTCTGTAAAGTGACAGTTATGCTGTCGCGTTTCGCGGCCCAATGAATGGGCAGAAGACAATAAAGCGGATGTCTATGGGCATTGTTAGTCGCTAAAAGTCCCAAAATGCTCGTTACTATAGAAAAAAAAAAATTGATGCGAATGCATTGGGAATTACTTACACTCGAACGAACGAAAGTGTAAGGTTCAATTCTGGAATGAGGAACTTTTATAAATACTCGGTGAATTTAATTCAATTGCCCACACAAATGACTTATTCGATCTTTGCTTTATCGACTTAACCCGAAACACAAAATCAAACCAATACAGACATTGACGTGAAGCATCAACAAGAAAAGAACGAATAATTCGTCCCCTTAACCGAATAAGCGGCAGCAAATCGACATGCCCTTATGCCAACAATATATTAGTGAATATGGATGTACCACTCACATCTGGTATTCCAATCCCCCCGCAGAACAAACCTTGACAGACCAAAAAAGGAAAAAGGTACACGGGGTCGCGGGTCTTTGTAATGTGGTCGCGTTAAACCCTCAGATTTGTCGCAAGTAAATCACGTGAAAAATCCAACGATAAATGTCTATATCCGCTTTTCCCACATATTTTCGCGTTTCCCTCTCATGTGCTCACTTAACATGACGGTGTTTGCCCTTTTCCCCTAACCATCTCATGATGAACACTTCGCTCTGAACACGACCTTACCACCATAGCATAAAATTTAAATTCCAGCAATGAATTTGCAAGTGGAAATGTATGTCGATTTTTTTGGAATTTGTCACGAATTTCGAATGCACTTGAAAAGGATATGTTCGCTTTACAAGATTAGGTCTACTTTAGAATGTGTATGTTACGTTTGTACAGAGTTTGGGTAACGTTGTACTGAACTGCACATTATTGAGTGATTGAATGGCGCACTTAACTGGTTGACAAGTTTGATGAGGTGCCCTCGGTGTTTGGGCGGTACTGCAATTGATATACATGGATATATTTTTATTACATTTCATTTGAGGGATGTATGGGTACAAAATTGAGCCTATTTTGCATGCAGAATTAACAGTACTGCTAATTCTGCATTGTAGCTGAATTGGGATGGACCTAGATGGTACTTCTCTCTGTTGATCAGGACATGAGTCCTAGACGAATTTCGGTTACGGCCGTCATTCACGTTGAGATGGCCAACCACGCAGGATTTTATGCACAAGTGTGTGCGACAATTCAATGGGAAGATAGTCCGACCTGACCGAAGTTAAATCAGACATAGGACTGGCCTCAAGAGGTTGGTGACCTCCAAAGTACGAGGGATTTGGAAGTTGTAACAACACCAACTTCCTAGTTTTGGACTGTTAAACTCTCGACATTCGTTCACCTGGCCCGGTCACAATTTACGTAACGCTCTCGATGCGGTTTCACCAGCTTACACTGTGTTTGGGGTGTTTAAAGAAGTTCTACTTCAACAACCTGTACACATGTTACATTACGTTAACAGTACGTAATCATCAACAGGCTCCGACTTCTCGTTTGTCCATGTAGCTATCGTTGTTGGTTTCAAGTCAAGCGTCTGTAAAGAAGTTTTACTTCAAAAATCTTCCTAAATGTTTTTGGTCCGACCTGGGCTGAATCTCATGGCGTGCATGCACGCATAAGTCACGAGACAGGTATCAGTACAGTTTGTGTAAGTATGCGGCCCATTAGGAGAATGGTGTGCAGGACGGCAACGCTGACAAGAATGAAATTATTAGCAATAATTTTTTTTTATCTCATTTATTGAGGACAAAGCCAATAAGTATTGTACTACCTTATCTATTTAACTGCCCACGGGACTTCATAATATCTCTATTGAATACAATCAATACGGCCGGCCATCCACGACTAGCTAGGAACTATATTAGTAAATGCCTTTTGAGGAACGATTAAGGTATCATTAAGTTATGATGTTATGATATGATCATAACTTTATATTTGTAAACATCCAACCATTAGATCTTTAAAAGTCTCCGGTGAACCATTGGAATTAAATGTGACCCCGCATCTGCATAAAAATATGCGGATGTTTATGTAAAAACTAAAAAAAAACTCTTTCAAAGAAAGCGCTTTTTCGCTTGTCCGATTGGTCACCATGTACACTACGATTGCCAATTAAGTGCAGACAAAAAAAGCCGGTCCATCCAATATGGTTCATGTAATCGTTTATTGGTACAACTGGTACAACTGCTACATCTGCAAGTGGTAAACGGTACAAGTACAATTTAATTTGGTACCATCTCAACATATATTGACGATGTACCAGAGACAGCGAACAAATTAACACGTTCACACGACAAATGCCATATTTGCTTTGTTAGCTGTTAAGGAGGCTGTACACTAGCTCTTCAATTACGACGTCATATTCACAGTTAAAAGTCATTAAAGTGTTGATCTTCTATTTAAATTATATAATTGAAATGTAGAATCGTAATATTTTTAAGCGCTCCCATTTCAAAGATGTAAAATATTGTAAGTTATACCATCATTGTAGGTGCCCACTTATATGAAACTACATTTGCCCAGTGTTAAAGGATTTTAGTGGGTATTTTCTTTATGAGCGAGTCAACAGATAGCAGTGTGTAAATGTATTTCCCCGGGAAATGAAAAATAAAAAAAAGCAATCGTATTATACCCGTAATAGGTTTCATACAAATCCGACCGATTTCAAACACACGCATTCCGATTCGAATCGAATCGAATTAATGTCTATATTGTAATCTACTAAAAATTTATCACGATATGATTTATATACTTAAGTAGTTATCTTAACTAAACAATGAATTATTGATATGAGTATCTCACTTAACTATAAATGTCATGTTGTTGTTGATAAATATATTTTAATTAACTGAATAGTGCCTACTTAATTGAAAATAAATGGTAATAAAATATAGTTTATTAAATTCCATGAATAGCGGTCCAGTAGTTTCGGAGTAAAACCCGAGCAAGCACCAGTTTTATTTCATTATAATATTTGGAACTTTTAAGTTTTAAAAGTTATATCTTAAATTAGCGACAATCGCGCGTACAATGTAAAGGCTCTTTAACAAAACAGTACTAATCCCATTTCGATTATGAATTAACACGCGGCCATACAGCGGACACGGTGCCCCGGAGTGTAGTGCCCCGAGTGCCCCGGAGTGCCCTGTTGGGCTCATTCCTATTCGTATTGTAGTTTAAAATCACATATCATTTCAGACTCATGTGTGGAAGTTAAGGTGCGTTTACACATCACAAATAAATGTATGATAATGATATAATAATTCATTATGAATATAAAATATAAGGAATAACAATATAATCATTGGCCCTAATTCGTCCGCTCTCGGCAGCTGGCCTGGAGGTACACACCTGCTATGGTTATAATGACATATTTACGAATAAATTCGGATTTTATTTTACAGCGGAAAATTAGAGCGGAATTGGGCTGGTATAACCGGGGAGTTACCTCTAGCGCACGTTGTAAAGGCGAAAAGTGATATCTTTGGTGTCGCGTTTCGTGCAGTTTGTGATTACTACTTCTACAGTATGTTAGTTTAATACGTCAAGTCTCCATTGGGTGCAATACAATCCTTTAAACTTTAAAAAGCACGCACTCTTTCCATGGGGAAATTCTTCACTGCCAATCGTATGGATTGTTTTAGGGTATAGTTTTCAAATCATGGCGTGTAGAACAAGCTGCACTCTCTAGAGTTGACTATAAATCATAATCTAGTGGATTAAGATCGGGAGTAGACGACGGCCAGTCTCCTGCCCTGTTAAAGTCCGAGAGGTTCGTTTCCACCCAAGACTGCGTGGATCGAGCTTTATGACCCGGCACCGAGTCTTGCTGGAAGGACCATACTTGGTTTTCGAACATGGTGTTATTAAGGGGCTCAAGTGCCTTCTTAAGAATGGTGTCCGGCTACACTTGTACACTTGTGCCGATGTTTTGACATCTTTTTAACAAAAATATGGCTCCGTCACTCCTTCATATGTAAAACCCCACTAGGCCATCACTGATGTTGGATAATGCCCACGTCACACTCTATGGACTAAATGGAAAGCTTAGAACTTTGAGCATAAATACATTCATTTTGTTTGTCTAAACGTTTCTCAATTGTAAAAGAAATCTGATACGTAAACAAAGCTTTTCTGTGACCTCCATTAGCGTACCACTTCAGTAGTTGTTTCGTTTTTACCGCCCTGTTCATCTTTAATTTATCAGTCAAGAAATGACCACTGGGCCTTATACGGGCAGCAAGCCCTAAGTCATCTCCTAAAATATCCTCTGGAAATGGTCCTAGGTGCTATCTTCATTTCCCGAGATCTAATTTTTTGAACAGGATTTCTTCGGATTCTTTTCATTACTGCTCTGACCACCCTTATTGTACAATAAGTGTGGTAAACACTACGTGGACGGCCAGATTTTTCTCTGCCACAAACAGAGAAAATCTCTTTGTACCTGTTAGTAGCCGGGTTTACAAACACTCGACTAATAACGAGTGCATGGAGAGTTTTAAAAATTGCATTTTGTATAATACAATCACAGCAATTCTGTATTTATTATCCCACTCCATTTTAGTATTGCAAAATATTGTACAATCTGTTGGCGCTAAAATAAGGAAACACAATGAACAATCGTATGAAAATGACTGATTTCAAATTCAAGTGTAACATTTTTATTTTTAATTGTAACAGTATTTATAGCCAGATAAAAAATATATATAAATACTAACATTGTTTTATTTTGTGTGTGTTCAATAATATTTTGTGACTGTTGTAGGTTCAGACCTATACGTGTGCACCAGCAAATGTATCCAGCGAGTGACGGAGAGCAGAATGTTAATAAGTCAAATTCCATCATCCTACCATCCTACGCGGTGTAGTGCTTTTAATTATCTAGGAAGCCAAGAATCAAATCAGCTTGTGATTTTGATGGATGTTCTGGGGATGCCTGGCTTTTCCAACACAAAAGAACATTAATTATTCTGTTACATTATTGACGTGTGACATTACATCGCATGCCAGATGAAGTCATTTTTTTCTTATTTATTTTACAGTAGTTTAAGCTTGAAAAAAACCCTTTCAATATAGAGTCAATTTCTAATTGATAATCAATGTGGTAAGCCACCGCATGTTTAAATAACAAATAACTAGCCCAGACCTAAGAAGTACATTCGGAAAAATAAATTAGATTCTTCTACAGTGTTACTTATTTGTCCCACTGAAGTAAGATATTCAAGGCACCTTCTGAATGAGACACCCCAGGTTCAAATACTACTCTAGAGCTAAGAAAAGTAATTGGCAAAATAAATTTAAATTTACTACAGCCTAACTTATTTGTGAAACTGAAGTAAGATATTTAGGGCACCTTCCGAAAATTCTCAGCTCTGGAATGGTACTCAGACAAAATATTATAATGGCACACAATAATATAGAAAGTAGCTTTATATAAATTAAATTCAAACCATACAATGTAACTATCACACGGATCCGTAAGCGAGGTAACAAAGAGGCCGATACGAAATGCCAAAGTGCTTAGCATATCACTTGTAAAGGTGTGTTCTGTATGGTGTACAAAAAAATATAAATATTTATTTACAGTCATTTTGTGTCTTGAATGCAGTGCCAGTTTTCGACTTCTTCATTCTATTGCGGATACCATTATGATTGCACTTTGAATACGAAAATATATTAAATGTAAGAAACAAAATGTAGCCTATATCATTAATATATTAAAGTTAACATAGTTTAAATATTTTTAGACGCCACACAATGTCCAAAATATTGTATATACAAAAATATTGGGTACGCGATTCAACAAAACAGCATACAGGTTTTGATAATTACAATTTGTATAGTAAATAAATCTTATAGAAGTGCACGTGAAAAGAAATGAAATAAATGTTGTATTCAAAAAACCGCCGGTTCAGTCCTGTACTGAGAAGACCCATCAAAAGATCTTAGTAAATGTGTGATCAATTACTATAATCTATTAGTGCATTTGTTTTTCCCCTATTCGTAACAAGAAGGTAGTATATTAAAATGATCAATATAAAATATAATTACATATTTAGAAATTAAGTAGGTATAACACGAAAACCACAATTCTAACCGCCTCATAAAACTGTCATTTATGAAGGAAACTGCTCATCCCCTATATGCGAACAATCTTGATGGTGCAGATGTCGGATGTCGCCCCATTATCTGAGTGACTGCGCTTAATTACAGGCAATCTATTTGTCTATAAGGCGACAGGATCGTTTAGATATTATTTAGACTTTATCGTCTCTTTAACAATGTAAGGAACAATCAAGACATTCATTTGAATAGAGTTTGCAGAACATATGCATCTATTTTGCTGTCGCTACACTTATTTTTATCTAACTCTTGTTAACGAACAATTTTTATTTGTTCTAAATATTTAGTGTCTGCTTTAACTGTTTGATGTAATTCTTCAATTTGTGACATTTTAAACAACGAAGCAAAAACGCCTTAAGATGACTTATGCATAACCAGAGAATTTTATACTTCACACACCATCGAAAATTGGTACTATACTGTCGCGTTACGTGCAGTTTGGAAGTGACCGATGATCCATTGGAGGATTAGACGAGGGTAGCGCATTTGTGTGGCAACAATAATATGGCTTTATATGAGCCTTGGTGGTCGTCAAAACTTTGACTGCTCGTTTGCCCCATATAAAAAAGAAATCCTTGACTCAGTTTAGTAATCCATTCAAGAAGTGACTTCGTAACCATCACTATAAGCCGCTATTTTAAGAACAAATCGTTTCTGTGACGCAGTTCAGCTCCAATACTTAAACTGTAAGATAATATCACTTAAGACATTAAATTTTAATTTCACCAGTCAATAAATTTTCAGGGGCTCGGGTGATAATAAATTTATTATTTTATGGGCTTAGGATCTGCTTTGCTAATCCTATCCCAATTTATTACAAAAATCCGACGACTTAAAGATAAATAGCTTATTTTAAAATAAGCAATGTGCATACACCCTTACTCACCATTTCCATTCGGTCAAATCGAGCCACTAGTTCAATAAAAAAATGTATTAACCTCCCGGTACCTCGTATGCCACAACCAAAGGTCACATCATTATAATCTGTGTTGCACGTGACCAAAATGGCGGCGGTTCCTATCTCGATATTCGTAATTTGAAATTTTCTACTCTCTATTCGTAATAAAATCATGCGCGCACGCATACGAATGATCTTTTTTTTCAATGCCATCACGGATAAATTGACGTTTTGGTCCTCATGTAGAAATCGATTTTGTGATCGTGTTTTAGATATTGTTATGAACACTGTTTCGTGCCTCGTGGTCGAGTGGTTAGCATGTCCACTATGCATGACCACAGAGTTGAAAGGCTTTTTAATTTCAATTAAGAGTTCGATTTTGGAAGTTGACGGTGTCACAACCCCGTGCGTGTTCGAGAACACGTCAAGCATCCTACGTCCATCTCTGTAAGGGGAATAAGGGAATATATAGTGGTACTTTGTGTCTACGCCCACACACATATTGTATAATATATCCTAGAATATAAGTTGGCTAGTTTCTGTAGACATGGTTGCTGTTGCCGATAATTCGACTAAATAGAGTTTATAGAATTATTGTTATAGGCACCGAGGCTTAGTAGGGGAAATAAGCGAACTACTGTTCTGGGTTCGATATAAGATACTTGATGTTGTGAGAGGCAGTACTATATTGCTACTGCACCTGAACTGCTTTTACTTCCACTTTCGTGGCTTCATCAGAGTCCAATCCTGTCGTAAGTTGACGCGAATTTCACTCATTGTTTAAATGAAATTTATCACGGTTTATTATGTTAATATTTCAGAAATCCGACGTTTTAGTTACTCAAAACAGCCACAGTCGCGTGCGAAATCGGTTGCTGCGTCGTTGTGTTTGAAACAAATTTATGAAAAGTGATACTTAAAATATACCTACATCTAATAAGTTAGGTACTTTGATTGACGGATGAAGTATTAACAGATTATTTTATGTGTCAGGTGGCACACGGCGGGTGGTTAGTGAATACCAATTGGCATCCGTAAGATTAGGCACCTTGCAGACATTTTCCTTGCTTGAAAACCTCTAAATCATATCGGATTGATTCGAAGTAATACATAACTTAAATATATTTCTAAAATGTGTACATTACAGAAGTATAATTAGGTGGAATGACTATTATATATTACAACTAGGTATATTGCTATCTCACGTACATTTACGTATAGGAACATAAGCACATGCTCCCCTGTGATGTTAGTTCTTGATGTGGTTTCTTAGTCACTCCCTCTGGCATGAACCACACAAGCAATGAAATCATTTCACGCGACGTAATCGAATATACAAGCACTTCCCTAGTATTATCAGTTCGATTGTGCCTAACGTAACAAACCCGACACTTACATTAGTATACGAATTGTTTTTAGCACTTCACTATTTTATCTCGTATCGATAATCTTCGGTACAATTTCCATTGTTCCTCTTGTAAGGCTGGGCCGGCTAATTGGGACACTTGACATTTGGCGCAGTGTGTGTTTCAGCGATGTGGCAATCGTGTCCTGCTTCTAATTAGTTAAACCTATGTACTGTGTGCTAATTATACGCTTTAATTGCGTATTGTATCGCCAATGGTTGTGTGGAGCGTATGTTTAATTAATTTGCGTTAAATATATTTGTGGCTTTGTGTTGCGAAATCGCAGCCAAATGGCGGCACAATCGGGAAGTAGTTCTCACTGAACATTGCGAATGACTCGAATTTAAGACAGTGCTTGTGATTGGGCGGGGCACATAAAATTTTGTTGTAATGTTGGTTTTGGATATAATGAGTGTAGTTTCCGTAAACTTTCGTCCATTTCAAATTTGGCAGGTGGAAGTTAAAGAAATTCAGCAGTACTCTAGGGTATGGCTCGTTGGTCCAGCAACATGTTTAGGAAGATAAGAAAGGATAGATAATAAGGCGGTCGTAAGAAATAAATATGTGTAGTTATTACTAGATAACATGACGATGTACGAGGATAAAAATGTGATTGTAATGTTCGCATCAGAAAAGAAAGAATTACTTAGGAATATAATATTTATTGAAAATATAATAATTTTTTATTAATGAAAATATAATAAAGAAATTGTAATGAGTGAATGCGCACACGAAAAGGAAAATATTACCTTAAAGACAGTGTAGTGCAACAGTACGTCTAATTGGTTGATATGGCCATGAATTGGTACAGGGATTTTTTCCTAGTCAATTTAACAAATTTCTTATTACGTCTAAAAATAAATCGATCTCCTGGAACTAACCTACAACTATATTCTTGTTATTGAATATCAAACCGCACATACCTGTTGTTCCAGCATAAGAAATCGGTAAAGTAACTTCATCATTTTCATAATTGTCGGCCTTTTCGGTCCACTGATGGACATTGGCCTCTTTCAATGAACGCCAAGAAGGCCGCACTCGCACTCGCATCCATCCCGAACCAGCTACTGCACGGAGACCATGTTCCCACCTGGTGAACGGTCGATCAACACTTCGTTTTCCTAAACAGGGGTTAGGTTAAGTTAAGTTAAGTTTCTAAGTGATAAGGTCCTATCAAAATATAGGCTATATTTTATTTGGATTAATCACCGTAATATTTGTACTACGTGTGGCTGAGGTGTTCCTCGAAGCTTTAATAATACTGTAATAATTTTTGACACCGTTGCCCAACATTTATACAACATCAGGTATATCATTAGATGAAACCCAACATACAATATCCAGTCCGAATCTTATCAACTTCATAATATAATCGTAAAATAATACGGCCGATTTGCCCAGGACAGTACCGCATTAAAAGGCTGGCTGCACTCTCTATTATAGATTATTGTGGAACAAAGCAGTGCATTACGGCAATAACATGTTATTACTGTACGACACAACTTATCTGAATCTGTATTATTTATCTGGGCTCGGTGTGTGCATGACAGTTTATAGATTCAATGGCCATGCATAGAAATGCACTAGTATACGCTGGACAGCAGATAAATTATATCTAAAAGTTTCATGGGTATTGCGATTTACTAGCGATTGTATTTTATTGTATTTTAGGGAGAGGTAATGTCATGTTGCATAGGAGGAGGTAGTGCCATGCATATTACATGACACTAGATCCTCCTATACGACGGAATTGGGCTGGCATGGCATGAATTAGTATCTTCAGTGTCACCTTTCGTGCGGTTTGTGAGTAGTCGATGGCTCATTGGG
>JAFELO010000449.1:1164748-1183318 GCA_017140195.1 Eumaeus atala | reverse complement strand
CCATCAATTAGTATGTGCTACGCCCTCGGTGATTAATTCGCCAAGTTCTAATGACCCACTAAACGCCATAAACGCCATAAACAAGGTGGAACAACGCCATCGATATAAGGGTCTCCCGAAATAGTGTATTAGCGCACCCGTATTTGATGGGCAAACAGAATGATGTCGGTACTATTAAGTCTGGTACACAAGGTAGTTTATTATTGACTAAATGTTTCCCTTTAACAATAACAATAAAAACGAGCTTTACTTGGCATGCGTCAAATATAGTGCATAATGTACCAGTTTATTTGTAGTATAGGAGGGCAACGAAATTGGATTCTATTGTCCGCTAGCGACGCCCATAAATATCTGCCCTATTGTTGTTTTGCAGACATGCTGCATTCCTTTCCTACTCCCCTCACATCCTCAACTGCATTAAACACGTCAGCATAGCTCTCGGTTTGCAGTGTCATGTGAGGGAGAGGTGCCAACATTGGCGTGCTGGCCAAAGTCAGCTGCAACGCAGCATGACATTACCATGGCTACACAATACTCTTACCAAAATTGATTCTGAGCAGATTTCAAGCACGTTCCCGTCTCTAAAGTCTTTTAATTGGTGCCTAATTTAGGGTTGTGATAAAAATGGAAGGATTTTTTCGCTGCACGCACGCTTAACTAGAAGTCCGCTGGTCCAATGAACTGCTGATACAAATGCAATAGTAACAGCGCTAGTAGCAGGACATTCCGAAGAAAAAACAGACAGCGAGAATTTTACATGTTGGCTAGAAGATGTGCACATGGAGAAATGTGCATGATGGTGATGTGAAGCTGGCTACTAAAAGGTCAACAAAATTGCACTACAACAACACATACGAGGGCTGATTAATAACTGACCGAAACGACAAACTTTATATCATCTTTTCGAAAATAGAACGCCAAATTTGAACTTATTCGAACTATCAATTTGTATGAACCTAGAACTTTCTCTGCCGTAAATCTTCTCAACAGTGGAAAGAAACGTTATTCATGCGGTGATAAAGTTTAACGTTTTAAAGTTTTAAAAGGGAAACCCAGATTAAATTCAAGCTAGACAGTGTTTTAGGTAATACTTCTCCTGCATTGAGTACAATTCACATCTGGGCAACTGATTTTAAACGTGGGAGACAGAGCGGCTAAGACGCCAACAAGCCTGGCCGTCCAAATGAAGTCACGAGTCCGGACATGATCAAAAATATTCAGCGCTTAAATCTGTGGCGATTAGGAGAGATGGTTCGCATTTTCTCTGAACACGTTTTTAACATTTTACACTAACATTTGCCAATGAAAAAGCTCTGTGCGCGATGGGTGCTGCGTTTACTCACTGTTAGAATTTGGTGCTTTTTCAGCGTGATACTAACGAGTTTTTGCGGCGTTATTTGTCACAGTTCATGTTTCATATGAATATATCATTATACTCTTGAAACAAACGAACAATCTAAGCAAAGGACTGAGAGCAGAAAATCTGCGCCGAAGAAAGTAAAACTTTTTTGTCGGCCGGCAAAGTGATGGCGACTGTTTTTTGTGATGCTCATTTTAGTGAATTATTTGCAAAGAGCAAAAACAATAAATGGAGAGTATTATGCAAGCTTGCTGCAAAAATTTTGCGAAGAAATCCGAGAGAAACGGCATCATTCAACCAAAAAAAGTTTTATTCCACCACGAAAAAGCGCCTGTGCACTCGTCAATGGTTGCAGTTGCTAAGCTCCATGAATTGCGTTTTGAATTGTTACCGCATCCCATCTATTGCCAAGATCCGGCCCCGTGCGACTTCCACTTATTCCTGAATCTCAAGAAATGATTAGACGATCGCTTTTCATCAAATTATGAAGTCATTGCCGTCGTAGACGAGTATTGTGAGGGGTAAGAGAAAACATTTTACCAAACTGGTGTAACGGCATTGGAGAAGCGCCGGACTTAATGCAACGAGGTAGAACAAAACTACGTTGAAAAATAAAATTGTTTTACATAGATTACTAATTTTCTTCTTTGTCGTTTCGGATATTCTTATGTTATCGATCACCCCTGGTATCTTATTTTTTATTAATATGTCACGATAGAGAAGGATCATTTTTTTATAATTTTAGGTAGACAAAGACAGTCTAGTCCTTTTTATGACTACCGGCGCCCACATCAAACCACATAATTTGTCTATTGCCCTCCTTTTCCATTGCGCTCCTTTTCTTCTCCCCTTCCTTGGACCACCGGCCCTAATACTCATAAACCATACAAAACTCGCTGGGCAACTACAACGGTATCGTGTGAGTAGAAGTACCTCCCCGGTTGTAATATAGCATCGCACTAAATCTCACTAGGAGACATGACCTGTATCTAACTCTTATATACCCGCCCTAACTGTGACCATTTAAACCGGCAACCATAACTCTTGTGTCGCGGTCCCGCGGCGCACAATGCGTTTCGCCAGGTTATTTGTCGCCAGATATCGCGGGACAAGCCATGCGTTATTTACTGGCATCCGTATTTCAAGATACCCCGGGCCCCGCTGTTAATCCGCTCGCAGTTTATTGGCTCCATGTGTGGAAACCGAGCTGGGTTTATGTCGTTTGTATTATTATATTATATAACGGTCATTATCATTATATACATATTTGGTCTTGGTTGTTGTATTTTTAGTCATTTCGATGGGTTTCGTGGAATGGGACAGAGATGTATGTACGTGGAACACTCTACCAGCTTCAGTACAAAGTTTCGTGCGTCTAGGCGAGTTTTCGGAACACTTTTTCTATTTGGCCGCAGATTCATTTATAGCTGCTCAATCGCTGACAGCGCATATTCTGGTGACGAAAATTGTATCCCTTTGAGCAGTTTTTTTTTTATTTGGAAATTCTTTTTGGAAGTCTTTGTTGTTGGGAAGTCTTTAGAAATTTTAAGAAGGTGTGCGAGGGCGCGATGTCATGGTGAAGCAGAAAGCGTGGAGTTCTGCGTCAGATCATCATCTTGCTGCTCATAACTGAAGAATCTTCCAGCACGCCATTATTAGAATACCACTTAAGTTAGCAATCCATTGATCCCGTAAAGGAATTGACATCAAGAAGCCAGTCATATTGAAGTAGCTAGCTATCAAAAGCTTCCCTGCGCTTCTAGGTCGCTTCACATTGGTAGGCGACGCTTCGTTTCCAAAGACCCCAGACAGTTGACTGCCGCTTTGTTTCTGGATCGTATTGATAAATCCAGGGCTCCTCACCCATTATGATGTTGCAAACACGCCGAGACGTGCCTGCATCAAATTTTTCAATATTGTCACGGCCCCATTCCACCCGGGCTAGTTTCTATGCCTCGGTGAAGTTTTGAGGCAACTTGCGTGACACTTTCCTCCTCAAGATAAAATTTTCTCGTAAAATCTCAGAAACGCTTCCTGATCAAATCTGCAGCTTCGAAGTCTATCGTGTTGTATGTCTAGTTATCTGGGTATAAAAAATATTTTCGGAGGCTCGGCAGCGACGAGTCGTACCAGGCGATGGCTTCCTTCTGCGAGACCGTCATGTCCCAGAAGGAAGCCGACGAGTGGGTGAGAGGAGGAGGCTGTGGACGCGGCCTCACCCCGCCGACGATGAATGGGGGTGCGAAGGAGGCGCTATCTGCAGCGCCTTCAGTAGTGCCCCTGTGTTCCGTGTCGACCCGATCCACTCCATCAAGACACGGCGTCGTGGAAACTGTCATAGCGTAGCCGGACAATCCCCGAGAAGTCAGACCTTTCCTACGAGGCCTGCCTGTCGCTGGAGGGGTCCTGTTGCCTGCAGATCCGGGACCCTGTACTAATAGCGAATGAAGGCTCCCGTAGGGCTTTAGTTGGTATTGCTACCCAATTTCCGACATAGGTATGAGGGTCTACTCGGGCTCCGAGGTATCATGCGTAATTCGGCATTTCCCTTTGTCACAAGAAAAGATATAAAAATTATAGTATACACAGAATAGATACAATTTATTGAAGAAGATTCTATATTAATTGATTGGTACTCCTTTCAAGTGATAAAAAATTCAAAAGGTTGATGATGTATTAGCTAAAAAGCACATATTTTTCAAGGAACTATTAAAAAATAATGACACTTTGATATGATGTGCGAGGGGCTTGTTAGTTCTCGAGACAATAGGCTAATGCATTTACCACATACACGATAATAGAACAACGTGGCGTATACAGGGGATTCCAAACGTTGACAGTACCAATTGTATAAAGTGAACTATCAGCCTTTTCTATTTCATACGGTTATTGCTTAATTTTTCTTTTATATTATATTTAATTATATAACACTAGTTATGTTACGCTGTTTCGCTCGCGTAAAATACACCATCAGGGAATAATTATTGTTTTCTCGAGGTAAAAAGTAATTTTTACGTTATTACAGATTGAAAACTATATCTGTAACAAATTCATTATATAGTTCATGGATAACCAACATACAAAAAGACACTTTCACATTACTATTTCTAATTGGATGAACTAGCAACTCTTGATTTCGCACAGGCTACAACTGTTTTTTATGACGATAAATAAAGCAAAGGTTAGGTACTCTGTGGTAATATAAATTGAGAGATATAGCTGATTTGAGTTCATTGGTTTCCGATTTTATTCATTGCAAAGGAAGTAGTAAAAAATATGCGCAAGCGAGCCATGTAAGTGCGATATAGTGTTACGCCCTTAGCATTAAGATTTACATCAGATCTAATCAGAAAAAGTGTTAATGGTTCAATCAATCAATATTAATTCATAAACCAATAACTCATCAAGTCTCACTTGCATGCGATCAATAATATTAATCGATTCGAACACATCCTGTATATAGATAAGATCAGCCGTCATGTCGCCGCACATCGCTACCTCATGGTATAACTGATGGGTTTAATCACGACGATTTAACTTGTACAATAAAGTGTTTTTAACTGTCCGTTTAACGTACATAATAGATTAGATATTTGAACTTTTAGGAACCAGTTTTGAGAGTTTAGTACTGCTATGATGCATAGAAAACGGTAGTGCCATGCACGGTGCGTGATACTACATCCATCCTTTGCAACGGAATTAGGCCGGCACGACCGGGGAAGTGCTTCTAGCTCACTTGACATCAGCGTAAAGTGACAGCGTCGCTGTCGCGTTTCGTTCGGTTTGTGAGTAGCCGGTGGCCCATTGGGGAGGGTGATGATGGGACGGCATCGCATCTGCGTAGCAATCATGCGAATATCGATGAGCGTCAGTAGTCATAAAAAGGCTTCGAGTGCTCGTTTGTCCCCGTATGCTATATAAAGAAAGGTTTATTCGACGTATTGTGGCAGAATTATATGCAACGTGTATAGTGATAGCTACCTTCTTGGTTTCGTAATTTTAACTATTACACCGAGATGGATGAGAGTATCAAGAGATCGGTCGTCTTGGCGTTAACTGAAAGAGGCCAATGTCCAGCTGTGGACCGTTAGGGGCTGATAATGATGATGGTTCATTTAAAACACAGTCTGACTTAGGCTATTGTTTGGACTTTTTGGATCTATTGTCATATACAAAACAAACAATAAAGTAAATATATTCTTCGTTTATACATCTGCACGAGAAGGGGAACCAGGGCCAATCCTGCAGGAGGATATTCCCCATAATTACTATGCCGATGCGTTGCTCTCCGGCTACTCACAAACCGCACGAAACGCGACACTGAAGATGTCACTTTACGGCGGTATTATGTGAGATAGAGGTACCTCCCCGGTCGTGTCGGCCCAATTCGGTTGCATAGGAGGATGTAGTGTCACGCAGTATGCATTGCACTACCTCTTCCTAAAATCAATTTACAAAATGCGAAATAGTGTGCACACTAATCACTTAGTTATAGCATATTTCAATATGGTATAGGCGGGAGCAACAGCGCCGCCAAGCAGTAGTGGGTCCAACCAAAAAAAATCGTGTTACAAAATTCAGAATATCCCTGAATCACTCTTTTGTTTCTCCTCTTCCGTAGCATTAAAGTTTAGACCATTAGCTCGCCAAAGCTGCACAAAATGCGTACGCACATCACTAATGTGTGACAATCATTTACTTAACAAAGCAGATCATTCGCCAGTCGAAGCCACAACCTAACAACGATAATACCTCTCCCTGTCAATAATTATAAAGTCTACACAATAGTGTGTCTATCGTTAATGGGCGAGCAGTTGACGCCATGTATTAGCCAATGCTCTTAGCAGATAAGTGGTGATCGATGTGGGAACTGACGCTCTTGTCGTCCAGATCATTGTGCTTATATTAGCTACCGTGATAGCATCTGTGCGCGGCGCGAGGAGTTTTGATACTTTGCGGTACATGCGCTTCAATCATTGGAAATTCTTTTTTTGTTGTAGAGGGGGACTAACGAGGAATTAGAGCTTTTTAAAACTAGGAGGATGGAGCTTAGCCTTTTTAGGAGTTGTCGCTTTTTTGGGAAATAATGTAATTTAATACAGAAATATTACGATGTATTTACTTTGGCCAATTTCTTCATATAATTATTTATAAGATCATTATAAAGTTTTAAAAAAATGAAGTAAGTAAATTACAAAATTTTCTATAACAAATAAAAGTAGAAGTCTCACCAGTAGGAAAAAGATTAGTAGCAGTAGCTCAACAATTTGCCTAGTATTCACTATTTAACCGTTATGTTTGTATGCTTGTGACGAGTATTCCAATGAAACCAAAAACCAATTCAAAACAATTGCTCGTTCGTCTCAGGGCAGGGCTAGCTCTGACGTGACGGTCGCAGGGAGAACTTGTCGTAGGGTATTGTCGTAGTAGTAGAAACCTGTAAAAAACAATTTTATATAAAATAATTTTTTAAATGAAATAAGATAGAATTTCATGTTTCTAGATTTTAATATACGAGGGTGGATCTAAAAGCTCTAAGCCCGACCAAGAAAATGAAAGAAAAGTGGATCTAAATTTATTTTTATTTCCTGACCTGTAACTTGTTTATCCCATCGAAAAAAAAAATAGATTCCGGAAGGTCGGCGAAATAATCGTTTAATGCGACTATCACCTCATCTTTGGTCGAAAATTTCAAGCCACCCAAATATTTTTTTAAATTTGGAAATAAATGATAATCCGAGGGGGCTAAATCCGGCGTATAAAGTGGGTGGGGCAGCAATTCGTAGCCTCAATCATGGATTACAGACATTGTTTCAACCGAAGTGTGAACACGTGCATTGTCTTGATGAAACAAAACTTTCTTACGCAACATTCCCGGCCTTTTTTCTTTTATCTCTTCCCGGAGTCTTCGTAAAAGGTTACAATAATAACTAAAATTTATAGTTTGAGCTTTCGGTAAATAATCTACAAAAATAATGCCCTTCGCATCCCAAGAAACAGAACAGAAAATTATGCATCGAACTCGTTTTTGTTCAGCTGAAAGCAACCTGAAATCTTATGAAACCCCAACTCTACCGTTGTTATGTGTTGCACCCGGCCATAGCTAATGTTTGTTATCTCAGCTATCTTTACCAATGGTCGAACGTCGGTCACCCAGTACGAGATCACAAATTTTATCCATGTTTTCTTTCGTGGTAGAGGATGTAGGCCTTCCACTCCTAGGATCATCTTTAATGCTCTCACGACCGCGCTTAAACTCAGCTACCCACTTCTTGACACTGGAATACGATGGAACAGACTCCCCCAAAGTGCTCACCATATCTCTTGATAGATGTCTTCTGGTGATAAGCCTTTTTATTGAGGTACTTAATGACTGCACGGTGTTCAATTTTCTCCATTATTGAAATTGCGTCAGATTGCTTCAAACAAATAATCACAGAAAATTTACATTGTGCAGTATCGGAATGTAACTGCGCACAATAAATCAATATGACACATACTAAAAAATGACGGTTGATTTAAAAAGATGTCATAGCTCCATGTAGGTTAGGCCACGAACTTTTAGATCCACCCTCGTATTTATTAAAGAAACAAAAACAAATTTTACATATCAACAAACAAAAATAAATTCAACTTAAGTGACCTTGGCAAGCCACGCCATATCTGAAATTCCCTGACGATTATCGACACTAGTCAATTGCGCAGGACAACATTATTGTGCATATGTGTGTGTTTGTATTATATTGTATTGATACAGCGGAAAACAACACAAGCGCATCTCCGAGGCAGGAGTGTATAACCCTGCCAACTAGCCACTTCAGAATGTAGTTATAATTTAAATTTCCCATATCAATTTTGGTCAGGTCCAATCAGCCCTAGGATCACAAAATCTGTGCTTGGATATACACTAATTGACTATAAATAAACACCACTAGACCACGAGGTATAATCAAGCATCAAGATATCAAACGCGCACTACGTCGTACGCATCTCATACATTATGCGAGTGGAATAATATAATCACATTTCTCATAATAACGTCATTAGAATTAGTCCGGGCGACGTGTGCGGTCCTGGCAGAGGCAGGATCACAGATAAAGGTACGTGACAAGACATAGGCGAGAGCGAGAAACTGATGCCTGTGTGTAGTCAAAGTCTAGTAAGACTCTTACTGTGCCATGGTAGCCGACGTCACATTTCACATTTTAGTTGGCCGGTCTTTGGCAGAAATAAGGAGGGCTAAACGTCAGGGGAGCAAAACATTTTTTTTACAGCCTTAAGTAAAGAAGTGTCTAATGCAGCTTCATCGGTTACTATGAGACACGACGGGCGAAGGGAGGTAGTGGTCGATAGGGGGACAGATTCCCCTATTTTCCTGCAGATGGGAACGTTGCATGCTGATAGTTATTTAAGAATTGCTGAAGTTACTATTATTGTTTTGTATATTCTTTAACGTTGAATGTGTATGTTTAGAGGCATCGCACACTTAGATACACTTTTAAAAACGCTTCATCTCATAACATTGTATCAGCAACAAACCATCTAGTCACGAAAACGGAACGTGTGTGGTGCGCTTAATGTTCTCTTATGAACGTGGAAATAATTGTAAATAAGTTTGCGTTTAATATGGGCCTTAACTAAATTAAGGAGCCGCCGATATCCATCATACGTTAAGTGGAAGAAAGAAATATTCTTTATTGCACGAGGAAAAGGAAGCATTTAATAGTCAACATTGGATGCGAGGAGAAGATCAAGCGGCGATGTTGATTGAAAAATACTCGATATTGGCCGGCTAATGCTGATGATAAAAGGGGCAAGTATGCAGATCTTTCCAGACTAAAAGTCAAGGTCCTGCCCCATAGTAATAATAATAATGTGGTCCTAACTGAACTTCGGCCACAGCGGCCATCTCTATTGAGACTAGCCAACGGAGCAGGCGCAAGTGCACTCCCTGTTCCCTCAGTCTCCTACTCCGATCGAATGGCAACCCGACATGGCCGGAGAAGAATCAGGCGCAGGACGGACGTGTTGACGCGCTCTCGATGGCACGGGGATGCCACACCGCCAACTTCCCGACTTCGGATGATTATAAGAATTCGAAGTCTCAGTAACACTTTGGTCCGACCCGAGGCTCGAACCCAGGACCTCATGACTGTGGTAAAACATGCTTACCACTAGACCACGAGGCAGTCCAACAGTAATTGTTTATAGCTAGAGGCCGGATCACGGGCGTGCATACGCACTGCAGTACTTCTGATATATCTATGTTTTGTTCCAAAAAAACTACTACCATTATTTCTACGAGCTCTCCATAGCCGCGTTGTTAGCAATACTTTTTTAAGGCCATTTGATCATACCTTAAATAAACTTGTATTTGCAATATTTTTATCACATTAAGGCAAACAAACAGAAACCCCGTAGACATCCACATAATGCTTGAGGACTTGGCTTCCTTCTCTCCTCGCCATTACCACCAAAAACTCACATGAAGACTACCCTAAAGTTGGCTACGGTACCGATCTCTATAAAAGACTAGCGATCTTATAGTGCATAAGTGTATGTATGTACACGTACAGGCTCCACGCACGTTCGGAAACCAGATACAAAGTAACGGGTTAACAAGGTCACACACTGTAAACTTCCCAACTCCGAACTGTATGGAAATATATTTTTTTTATTTGACCCGGGACCTGTGCATGTTATGTGGTTGGCTGTGACCCGTACAATGCTTTCACTTAAATATCCATTTAGCTACTCCAAAATAAAACGTTACATTTCGAAAATTGAAAGGCCTTAATTCATTAATGCTTCACGAATTGGATCTCTTTAAATAGTAATTGTTGTCATTCTATTATTCAATGACAAAGACCTAGGGGTGAAGTACAATAGTGAGCAGCATAACGCTGTTAAGTATAAATATGCTATTAGATTAATAATAACTGATTACTAATAATATTAGGAAATAATGATACTATTAGAGTATGTAACATAAATACAAAATATTTAAATTATTCACCAAACCTGTAAAAGTCCCAAACAAATTACACAATAAACGTATATCTCCACACAAACTACACCATTGAATATGTTTGACAAACTAACCCTTCTCGTAAACAAATAAATAAATCTTGTCGGCGGCCACGCGAAATAAACTCAATTTTCCTCGAGAGCGGCGCACGCCGGAAAATCTCTTCACATTTCCCCGAATATCGCTCCACGTCCCGTACAGGCCTACGTGTACACATGGGGTACCGTAGACACCGTATATGGGTTGTCGTATGCGAGCAACAGGTGGCCGCCCGTAGGGTTAAACGGTATAATGCGACCAGCCAAGATCATGCTCTACTTGAACACATTCACGTGTAAGTCCAAAAGTGTATTTATATTTATTTTTATTTATATAATGTACACTCTGATATGAAATTTAATACGATGATTAAATTTCATATCAGAGTGTACATTTTATAAATAAAGTGAATAGGTTAATAGTAAAATAGTTTGGTGACAGATAATAATCACAAAAAGCAAACTCAGATATTTGGATCATAATCTATTAATCTATTAATTAGTAGCTCAAGTGACGCACTTTGTTGTGTAATAAAGCATTCCTTTCTCAAGAAAAAGCCAATAGTAAAAGAGTGTCATTGCTTATTTGTCTTCGCTTGAGAATACGATTCACACCTTTGTCTCAAAAATACTTTTGAAAAATGTATTTTATATTGATAATTGAAGTATGTATAGCTTGCAAAAGTTGTAAGTAGCAACTAACAGATAATTTTCATTTATTGAAACATTTTCAATAGGGTAAGCGTATTTTAATTGTAGTACTAAGTATAAAACACGGATTTCATCGGAATGTGACTATAAACTGAAACTTTTGACTATAAGCAGAATTATGTAAGAGTAAGCGATAGTACCACGCTGCATTGCAGCGGAATTGGGTACATCATCATTCACACGATACCGGGGTAAAGTGTCTTCTTCTTTTTCTATGCGATTTGTCAGTAGCCGGTCGCCCATTGGTGGAAAGTAATTGAGCTAATATTCATGGTATACGTTAGTCGTAGAAAGGCTTTGATTGCACGTTTGCCCATATACTAAAAAAGGCTATGTGTGTGTGAGTTGCAACCCTACGCACGAGTGCAGTGAAATAGATTTTGAGCGGAAAAGCGTCACTCCCTGCGTTACTGTTTGACACGAATATACTTTGGTCTACAGAAAAACGAGTTTACTCCTCATAATTATTCATAACATGGGTTTGACCGACCGAAGAGAGGAGATCCGGAGCGCAAGGCAATCTACAAAACAACAATAATGCGGATATATATGGGCGTCGGTCTAATCGTATGCCCCCCGATACTAAATAAAAAAAAAGTCGTCATACCATTTTGTAAGCAGCCAGCTTTGAAAAATAAAGTAGAGCAACACGCGCCGAAATAAATTCAGTCGCATAACCAGGAAAATGTTTTCTCATATGGTGGAAAATCCTGAGGCTAATGCGTGTTAGGGCTCACGGTGGATTTACGTAGCACTTTTGTTTTACTGCCTCGTTCCGAATAAATTTCATAATGCACTGCCAAAGGCGAGCGTTGCAGCGTAATATTGTCTATGTAGTCTATAGAATTGTATATGAAATAATGTCTGTGGTTATTGTCTATGAAATATCGATATTGTCCATGATATTGTCTATGATATGTTTATGGTCTATGGTCGTGATATGTTCGGGTGATTTGGTATTATGAGTACTGGTACATGTGTGGTGAAATTTACTTTATTGCCTATTGTCTATTGGATTATTGAGTGCCAGTCGCATGTGACTTTCTTTTGGCATGAAATGGTTTTGCTAAACTATGTCAGATGGAAGGTTATATTTGTTGAACGTACGAATATAGATTTATATGTTCCCTGTTTGAATAGATTCACATGTTTTAATGTTTCTACTCGACTAGATGCGTTCTTCTCGACATATTTGGAGACATTATAGCAATAAACGTTTTTCAAAAATATTATCATATTCTTTAGCATATATATGTTCTAAAAAGTTTACCCTTCTTCAGACATAGTCTTTACTAGACTGAGAAGTGAGCCATTTTTAATGGAATACTTTTTCATACGTTCTACTTTCAATTTTGATTGTTTTTCTTTTAAACCAAGTGAGAAATATACAATAAATAGTAACAAAATATTTATTATTAATCGAAAAAGTATCAAAAATCGCATCGCAAATAAATACGCAGCCCTAACGCCAAATAATACCGATATACGATAAATTTTCATCGACTTGCATCCATAAATAATAGCAGCCCTATTTGTCGACACTCACTTACGGCCCTATCAGATGCGTGATAGCGTAAACTCCCAGGAGCATTACCCTAATAGGGACGCGACCGTGAACTTAATACTCCTGTTTATTTGATGACACGTCGTTTGACACGCGTGCTAGATTGTGTCATGATTTTATAAAGCAGCCTGTAGACGATAAAACTTTGTATTGAAACTTTTATCGCAGCGCGGTTTGATCGGTAAAACGCATATAATAATAATAATAATATCTGTGGACTTATCGAACCACGATAGGCCAGTCCTGTGGTGAGTACAGCGAGGACTTGTGTTACAGGTACTACAACGGAAATGTATTAAATATTTTTATAGATTTAAGAAATCCCATATATTAAAGATTTTTGTTATAGAAATACATTTAATACACATATAAATATCCATGACCTAGACTGGATTCGAACTCGCGAGCTCTGGTGTAACACGCGGACTAATCACCACGTTACCAACTGAGCCAGCCGGTTGTCAATCATTATTAGCCATAGCATAGCTGGACTTAGGCCAATTTGACCAATCATGTTTTTCCATCTGGTGAATGATCGATTGGTTTGCCCAAACACGGCCTCCACTGTACGTTGAATAACCGCCATCTATCAACATCAAAGTGTATGAACAGGCCAGTACCACTCCAGCGAATTTACTGTTCGCGTAATATTTTGGATACCCATGGATGGCTCATTGGGAGAGGCGAGGCGGACAGTGCATCTGCATAGCAATCGCGTGGATTTTTGTGGGCGTTAGTAGTAATGTAAATATTCTATAGACTGTATTTTACATATAATATATTTATAAACCTACCTCAGTTCCTTGCCGTATGACTTCTGTGTGTTAGCAACCAACCCAGCAGATATTGAACGTTCAGTAGCGCGTTGAAATACCAATACGGACCAGTCATAAATTTCTATCCCACAATTGAAAGGGAGAATGCTGAATAGCTTGAAAGCCAGAGATGGAGCGAAAAGTGTGTCCAATTCAACTAGATCCGCCTATCGGCATCCTTCCCGCAGTTATATATATATTCCTAATTACAATAAATCTCTAAGTTCCATCGATAAGTTAGAGGTTAACGCCATAAAAGTTGACCGGGAGAACATGTTTGTCAAACATGACGCTCTTCTTATCCCCATGTTCAGCCTAAGCCGTCGAAAGGATTTATTCAGACATTTCCTACGCGATCTCCAACAACCTTGCGTGCAAAAGAAATTATATGCATGAATGACCATGAAATGCTTCTTTACATCTCGGCATGTAAGTATGTAGAATTTGTAAAGGTGTGGTCCAACTGAACTGGCTTCCTTAGGTAATCAAGTCATAATTATTTTCATTAGATGATCAGAAGATTTTTGTCACCGCTTTAAAAAAGGGATCCTTTTATGAGTTAATATTGTCAAGTCAAAACAACCAGAATATTGTCAAGTCAAAACAACCAGAATATTCCATGAACCCTATCCTCTTTTACATCAATTCACGTTTGTGTCATATGTCATTTTTACAAATTGTGTTGCCGTCCTTGGCCTGTCCCGCCCAATGTTCCATGGGCACTGGAAGCTCAAGAAGCGTACGCAGCAAAAAAGGCGATATTTTGTGAACGAGAGTTATCTTCCCGGTCATACTTGTTTATTTCGACTGCAATGCTAGCACTCTCACTCTTACTAAAAATACATCTAGGTTTTCACTACTTCTCCTGGTGTATAACCTCAGTTTGCGTATCTCAATCAATGTTGTTCATCACATACATACACTATACGCCAGGTACCTACTATGTCAGCTAAAGATATTTCTCCATTCGTGCCTGCCGATCCACTGCTCACCTTGGGCTATCTACAATCTATGATGTACGAGAGGTAATAATATATGTACTTATCATACCACGCTACTTTTTTTTGTTGACGCGGGAAAACGCATTTACGCGTCTTCACAGACCCTGGGTGGGGTCCATTGTTGTGTGGAACTCGCGGCACATGATACCCACACACCCAAGAAAACCACTGCGAGTGCCATCAGTGCCGCCCCTAGTGAGGTGCCCCGGAGCAACAAATCATCAGTGCAACTCGAATGCTAGTTAGCCCTATAAGGAACCAACTCCACCTCCACAGATGGGGCTGCCCAGCACTACTACAACTTTGGGACAGTGTAATGGGGTGGTGTTCCCATCCTCGTCCCTTGTCCCGTGCGCATAAGCGCCACCTCCTGTTGATCTTAAGTCCCGTCTTCTTATAAACTATGGTGGGGTGGTGGGGACGTTAGCCTAGCCCTGTGGTTACTAACCGTAAGGACTCGTGTCGCAGGTACTAGACATCAGAAACATATGTTTTATTATCTTATACTTACCTTATTTTATCTTATACATAAAACATAGTCCCCAAAATCTGTATATGGATATATGCGATAAGACTTTCTCAAAATGTACTGAACGATTTTTCATGAGGTCTTCACTGATACACAGAGCGATTCCCGAAGGAAGGTATAAGTGTATAATTTGGCCTCTTTCATTCACGATCAGAGCCAGGTCGCATCGCTAGTATTTTCATAAATTTAAGTAATTTTACATATCTACGATTTTATTCTACAAGTATACTATAACACATACGTCCAGCTGTAACGTGCCTTGCAGTGACCGTGGTCTGACCGATGATGAAGAGCTCGCTCTGCAGACCCGCGCACTTTACCACTGTGCCAATCGGTCGATCGAAATTTGACCGCAATGCAGCAACCTCTAGCAGTAATATTCATCCATTAGCACGGATCATAATGATTCACATTCATCCAGAGCAGGACATCTAAATGTAAGCCGCTACTCTATTCAATGGAGCGGTTATGCATTTTATTTAAAAATCTTTTTTAATTCATACATTTGCGAGTCTTGTTGAGGTGTTATTATGGAGGCGGTATAGAAATGAGGGAAATGCGATATGATTTTTATGGAGATTTCACAATGCTTTTTCGAATAAATGTGACACTTAAACATCTCCGGCTAAACGTAAATGTTAACTTTAATTTAAGGCTTGTTAGTAAAATCATTGTAGTGATTTGAACCAGGATGGAACGTTACCGAGTTTAATGGACAGATTCATCTAAATCCATTGTAGGTGAAGTTTCATATATTTCACACAAGGCTGTGTGAATTGCACACTCACACTTTTTTCACGTCTTATAAAAATATTACATGTTTACAACATTCAAATGTGGCAAAAATTACTTATCTATGAACATGGACATATGAATAATATAAAATAAATATATTTCTTTATTATATTTGGCATTGACAGCCGGCTGGCTTAGTTGGTAACGTGGCGGTTTGTCCGCGTGTTACGCCAGAGGTCGAAGGTTCGAATCTCGCCTAGGTCATGGATGTTTATATATGTATCATATGTATTTCTATAATAAAAATCTTAAATATATAAGAATGTTAAATATATTTTCATTGTCTAGTACCCGTAACACAAGTCCTTGCGGTACTTACCACAGGACTGGGCTAAGGTGTGTGTTGGTGTCCACAGATATTATTATGTTATGTTATTATTATATCATATTTTTAAATATCCATTGGCATTTCTTCTGCTCATTAGTCCTTTATATTGTGTTGTTCATAACATAGAATATGCAAAAGCGCAAACGGATTCTTTGATTCCTTCCCTATTTACACACACTTCATAATAATTCAGATGCAACTAATCGTTCTAGTAAATTTACACACAAAAAAAACATTTTCAAACCTTTCTCAGGAATTCCTCTATACATTGTTAAAAACCACACGAAAATCCATTCTGTACATTTTACACATATATATTGCCCTCCTATCATCCCCCACCCAATGGGTCGCCGGTTAGTAATAAGCCTCATGAAACGCGACAGCAAAGCTGTCACTTTACGCCGGTATCAAGTGAGCGAGAGGCACTTCCCCGGTCGTGACGGTCCAATGGCGTTGCATAGGTGGATGTAGTGTCATGACCCGTCTATGGCACTTCCTCCTCCTATACAGCATGGCACTACCTCTTCCAATATTTTTTTCTTTAAACGGGGTATCTAAAGAAATTGGAATCGTCCGGTCTCTACATAATTAGTGACATCAGGATACCAGTAACTGCAGTCATGGCCGCTATGAATTTTACACTGAAGTAAAATATCTTCATCCAGTCCATTGACAGCGATCGCTGGGCGTAGGTGGCCTTTTTTTTTTGTTTACGCGGCGGAACGCATTAACGCACCGTCACTGGCCCTAGAAGGGGTCCAGTGGTGTGTGGGGCTCGCGGCACATCATAGTGCCGAATACCCACAAAAACAACAGCGAGTGCCATCAGTGCCGCCTTTGGTGAGGTGTCCCGGAATAAGAAATCATCAGGCCACCTTGGCCGCTTGTCAGCCCCCTAAGGAAACAACGTCACAGATGGAGTTATCCCGCATCACAGGACAAGCCCACCAACCTTGGGACAGTGCAATAGGTCGAGGTTCCCATCCTCGCCCCTTGCCCCGTGCGCAATAGCGCCGCCTCCTTTTGCTCTTTTATCCCCTATTATTATAAGAGGGGTACAAAGAGCGGCTCATCCTCCTGATCTTTAGTTCCCACTTCTTATAAAAGGGATACAAAGAGCAGTCCCTTCCTCGGTCCAATTGGCTTCGCCCAAGGTGTCTGGGTTCACCCCAGGCTACTGAGCCCTACCACAACGAAAAGGCTTGAACTATGGTGGGGAGAGCGTTGGTAGCCAGAGACAGGAACTGCTTGCTCACAACCTTGCACGGTCTATTAATAATTCAGGCCGACACTATTTCGGGCATATTGATTGATATTTTACTCGTGCCAGTTGAGCAGATATGAGCATATGTCATACAGCGCTCTGCGCAGGTATATTTTGTAGTAATTTCAGCTGGGTTTGCTAAAATTCTCTAGTGGATCAAGTACGTTTGCTATAGTGTACTTGTATCGTGGCTATCTGATGACTTCTCCAGTATCACGCGCGAGCGTTATAAAAGTTGATAATTTAAGATATTCTTTTTACAGCGTAAGTGGGCCAACGATCAATCGGAGCCTTTTGATAACAAACAACGCCCTTGGACGTTTGCATGATTCTTACGCAGATACGTTGCCCTCCTGTCACCTCCCGCCAATGGGCCGACGGTTACTCACAAATCCGGTCGTGCCGGCCCAATTCTGTTACATAAGAGAATGTAGTGTCATGCACCATATATGGCCCTATCTCCTCAGATGCAGCATCAACCTCCTCCTAAAATAATTTGTGAGCAAATTGTGCAGTTCTGTCATCTGTTAGGGGATGGGACACAAAAGGTGGCACCTACCATAGAGGATACAGAACCAGGTAGGCTTATGCATTTTCTTTATTTACACGATCTTTGTTTCTAAATAAGTGTAGATAAATACTCAATAAACGACTTAGCTAACTTTTAAGAGACGTTTAATTCTGACCAAGTCGCGTATATTTGAAAACCATATTTGTTTTAACTGCATTTAAGCCATTAAGGCATTAAAGCTTTTAACAAGGTTAACATATTCTGTAAGTATTCATAGTGCCTATTTTATGTATTAATAAAATCGTAGGTATGTATTTTAGTATGTGCCTATGATATGTACTATATTCATCTTCTTCGTCATCATCATTATTAGCCCTTATCGGTCCACTGCTGGACACAGGCCTCTCTGAATGAACGTCAAGACGATCGATCTCCTGCTACTTGCATCCATCCCGACCGGCCGGCTACTGCACGGAGATCACGTTCCCACCTGGTGAACGGTCAACAGAAGAACAGATGGCAGATGGCAGAGGCCGCGTTTAGGAGAACGAAGTGTTGTATTTTGTTATCATGTGTTATTATTTTAATATTTATTGATATTCTTTATAAAATTAAATATACGCATT
>JAFELO010000449.1:1138192-1157919 GCA_017140195.1 Eumaeus atala | reverse complement strand
ATAAATGTAAAATATATTCAACATTCCTTACAAAGTCGCGGGCAAAGCAACAACTATAAATAACAACAATACAACAATATCGACTCTTACGTACACGACACTAATGGCTACTTCGGATGCCATAATCTATCCGCACCTTTATGTTGAAATGTCAATTTATGATTTCAGTTACAGGCCGCGTTTCGGAGCAATGCAAACAAGACGCACAAATCATGTACCGATTACTGCTGATAAATATTAGAGATTATACTTTGACCAGTAAGTTTGTGTTGCATAAATTAAGTTCCCTCTTGATATTTTAAATCTATTTCGTGGAATAATCCTTAACAAAGGATTTAGAGCGCTCAGTATGAAATACCTGTCCAAGAGCGGGAAGGAATCGCCTATGAAGGGTTCTGTAGCAGCCAACAAAAAAATCTAATATCTCTTAAACTACCAATAGATATTGATCGAATCAATTTTTGTCTGAAGTTCTTATTAAATTCTATAATTTCACTTTGTGCAATTTATCCCTCGATAGTTCAAAAGTAAGAGGAGGGGTCGCCACTTTATAGGCGAATATCTCGCAAAGCACTAGCATAATCAATAAACTTATAAAGAAACTATTTAGAAATATCTATCTAAAGACACACCATACTGCTATGTTCTTTTGAGAAATAACTTTCATCCATCGGTTTCCATATAACAGAGGGATGAAAAGGAGCGCTACTCCTAATTATTACTTTTTCACAATTATACTATGAGTATGAGGTCTTATAGCGGTTCATTAAACGCACCTTCCAAAATAATTTCTTAGGTTTATGCGAATGTATTTCATTATGCTTATAACTGGATCCCACGGAGAAGAAAGCACCCAGCCTTCATCTCTGCTGAAATTTAGATGTTATCAAATTTCAATAGCCTCACGGATCATCCTTGGGCGGAATCTGTGTTCTTTCACGAGGATTTGTGCTTCATCAGATCTAACGTAATGAAAGGAGCCAACATCAGTGCGTCACTGACAGATTTTTATACGCGACTTTTAATGAAATGAAATTCCAAACGTAACGACGCACAGCTGCATAATACAATAAGAACTTTCTGCGTTAACAGGATCAACTAATTAATTTCTGGAAATGTTAGGGTACTTTCAATAACTTATAACATCAGAACATTACTCATCGCAGTCCGCCCGTGGTTGGTGGTGGTGTTACCTACACCAACTGGCGTAATGTATGTGAAAATGTATGCGAGCATGATGCATGATGAAGAATGATAGTGAATGCCTTAATTTAGTTTTTGTAATTATCTTTATAAGTCGGAATGATCGAACCTCATCACGGCCGTTATCAATACAAAGAATCTTTTTTAGTAATTGCATAAATTTAAATTCCTTTTTCTTAACTTTGAAAACCAATCTCCTGTTTCAAGTCCACAAAAATATAATAAATAATTTTATAAATTTCTAAAATAGAGAACATCATATCGTATGCCAATGGATTGTTTTCACACATTTTTACATCTTGGATCTAGGGCTAAACGATTTATTTTATATTATCTCAAAAAATGTGTGCATAATTTAATGCATGCATGCATTTAAACATTATTCCACTTTCAATACTCATTACCAAAAATTATTTTTCGAAAATTTTCCTATGCTTCATTTCAAGGATACGCATCAATCAATTCATTTTGAAGCCGAAAAAAAATATGAATACATTAATAAATTAATGAATAAAAGCAAATCTCAACAGTTAATGGAATAAAAATTACTAGAAAATACATTTTTGTTACAGACAGTGTTAAGTCTGTTATATTTGATATACAATAATAATGTTAAATTCAAATAATTTTGAAAAAAAGGACATGTTAAGATTGACGTACACTGTCTTTATCTTTAAAAGATTTTTAAACAGTATTAAAATATATATTTAAACAGTATTAAAATATATATTTAAAAAAAACTTTTTAAATGTGATGTTTTCCCTCTATTTATTAATGCCTATATTTTTTTGTGGCTGCTTGTTACTTACGGGCCAGTATAGCCCCTTTTTTGTTGACGAGGAGAAACGTATTTACACGCCCTCACTGGCCCTGGGGTCCAGTGGTGTGTGGGACTCGCGGCACATGATAATGCCGAATACCCACAAAAGTCACCGAGAGTGCCATCAGTGCCGCCCTTGGTGAGGTGCCCCGGAATAACGAATTATCGGGGCACTACGACGGCTAGTCATCCCCCTGGGACCGACGCCACCTCCACAGATGTGTTTGTCACGCACTGCAAGGCAACCCCACCAACTCTGGTGCAACGGTGTGAGGTTCCCTTCCTCGCCCCTTGCCCGGAGCGCAAAAGCGTCTCTTCCTGTTTCTCTTTTGTCCCCTCTTCTTTTAAGAGGAGTACAAAGGGCGATCCTCAACCCTCTCTTTAGCCCCCTTTCAATATGAGAGCGGTGCAAAGAGCATCCCCATCGGTTCAATTGGCTTCGCCTGGTTTCACCCTAGGCTACCCTGCCCATCTGCGAACCCCACTGCCACAACGTGGCTCGAAACGGGGGCCAGTATATCCCTTGAATAGGCAACACTAAAATATTTTATTATCTTAAATTCGTATATTTCAATAATATTAAACAACTCCATTTTCAGTACCATTAACAGGAATTGAACCGGCGACCTCGCTTGTTGTAACATTACCATACATTATATACGCCAGTCCAGCGCTTGTACTCAATATATCGACTTTAAATCAGTAACCCGATACGGTAGTGTCGTGGGTTCGTGTCCCGGGCGGGGAACATAGACGTACATGCGGACTTGTACCTTACGGCCGCGGTTACATAGATCCGTAACATGAATCGCAAGCATAAATGTAGGTTTCACAAGTCTGTGTTCAGGTTACACGACCATGCAGTTTTTGCATGTTTTCGTATTGCAAGGCTCTTATTGGAGGTAACAATCACAAGCCGACGCTATGTGCCGAGCCGTGATAGCTGTGTGATCGCCTTTCGTTCGGACGAATCCAATATAACAAACTCTAAATTAGTGACTCCTTAGGTGTGTAAGTTGGTGAGTTCGTGATGGGAGTTTTCAATGTTTTTGTAACTGATATGAATTTTTAGTAACAGGTTGTCTTGCCGCATTACAACGGAATGGGGCCAACACGACCGAGGTACCTCTCGCTCACGTGATATCGCCGTAAAGTGATAGCTTCGATGACGCGTTTCCTATGGTTTGTGTGCCGCCGGTGGCCTATTCCAGGAGGACGAAAGGAAAACTACGTATCGGCATAGAATTTATGCGAATGCTTATGGGTGTCAGTCGTTGAAAAGGCGTCGAATGATTGCTATCTCCCAATACAATAAAAGACAATCTGTTTGTGAGTCTGGGAGGCTTATTGGGCAGGGTATATGCAAATAGCTACCGCAAAACTCCAAAGCATTTCCAGTACTCTCGCAACTTTTACATTTGTGGTCAAAATTATCACAAACTAATAAGAGGAAGCATAATGTATTGCTGTGTGATCAGGCTGGCGCGGCCAGGAAGGTACCTCTCGCTAGCGCATTACCGATGCAAAGCGACAGCTTCGTGAATATCCGGTGGACAATTAGTGGGGAGGAGAATAGGTGAACAACGCATTTTCATAACTATTATGCGAACTTCTATAAGTAACAGCTGTTACAAATATTAATAACTTTTTTACTAGATAATAAAAGCATGTCCGTCACTTTGGTGGTATCTTATGAGCTACTGGATGGAGTACACCGGTGTATATAAGCATATTAGGGCAATATAACTCTTGAAATGTCTACATAATCTTAGCTCGGTCGTCCACCAACAAATGTAGAAATACCCTCATTCACCGTTATAGTGAGTCTGATAATAAAGCTGTACTAGGCCGGTCCAGATAAGATTGTGTTTCGCATAAATTTGTCAGCCACACGTCAGCTACTATCTCGGTGCGTGTGTGACACTGAGATTGCGCTCGGCGCAATGTGGAACATTACTTGGGTATGTGGAGACAGTCGGCTAGAAAAGACATTAACATATTCATATTTTCTACCGTCCATTAAAAATAATTTGTGTGAAAAAAAAACACTTTGCGAAAGCTTTTTAAATAGACTAAATAGTAGAAAATATTTTTTGTATGTATACTGATAAATTATCGTTAAAATTAGAAAAGCTTGAGGGCGACAAGATTGTATTATTTTTAATTAAGGTACTTTGATGGTGTGCCAGTATAAAAATATAGTAGTTAGTTACTCTCTAGTCCAGTTTAAAAATGTATCTAATTATTTTCACACTATTCATTTCAACTTTTTAGTATTAAGAATAAGAAGACTTCCATCGGGATAATTAAATTTTCATACACTGTTACACCAACAACAATAAAATAAAGAACATAACTAATAACGGCACATAATTTATAAACAAAATATTGGGCCTATAAAATAATACATTACTTGATTAACATTAAGTTTAAAGAAACCATAAAGGACATATTTCCGAAGCGAAGTATAGAAAAAGGTCACAAAAAAAATAATTCTCAAAATGACACATTTCATACTGAACTAAATATATTAATATAAAATTTAAAATGTTTTGGGACTGACATGATTAATCATGTTATTATTAATAATAATAATATCTGTGGACTTATCACACCTTTTAACACACACCACGTTAACCTAACCCTATGTTAAGTACCGTAAGAAGGACTTGTGTTACAAGTACTAGACAACAGAACCATATTTTATATTTTTATAAATTTATGAAAATTGATATATTTGAGATTTTTATTAAAGAAATGCATATAATACATATGTAAGAATCCACGACCTAGGTGGGATTCATACCCGGGACCTCTGGCGTGACACGTGGACTAACCGACACGTTACCAAATGAGGCAGCCAGTCGTCAAATTGTTTCAACTATGCAGGCTGTATGGTCACTTTGGATGCTGACAGTTCCTGTCTCGAGTGTGGATGGTATTAGGTACTTTCTTCTAGAATGACGGAGAATGCTATACTACCTCCTGGTCCAGTGGTAAGCATGTTTAGTCATAGATCGTGAGGTCCTGGTTTCGAGTCGTGAGCAGACCTAAAATTAGGATCTGTCAAAGTCGAAGTCAGGAAAAAGATGGAGCTAAAAATCGCCTCGCCTCGGATCATGTTAAGCCGTCGGTCTTACGTCCGATTTCTTGAAAATGAGTGCATGAAGAGACACGTTACCTTTATAACATCTAGTAGGCACTCTAACAAAAGTATTTTGAGTCAATTTTTTATTGACGTTGGGAAACGCACTTACGCGTCTTCACCGGCCCTGGGTTGGGCTCGGTGATGTGTAGTGCTGGCGGCACATTATAGTACCGAATACCCACAAGAACCACCGGATGTGCCATCAGTGCCTCTCTTGCTGAGTTGCCCCGGAACAACAAATCATCAGGGCACCTCAATGGCCAGTCAGGACAACCCCACCAGCTTTGGGACAGTGCAATAGGGTGGGGTTCCCATCCTCGCCCCTTGCCCCGTGCGTAAAACCGCTTCCTCCTGTTTATCTTTTGCCACTCTTCATATAAGAGAATGCATTCTGTCTCCTCCTGCTATAGTCTATACTAGCTATAGCTAGTCACCTATAGTAATATCTAATAATAATAATTATTATTATATTAAAAATATCTGTAGACTTATAATAAAACTACTTTCTGGATTTTATCGAATGCTTTACAGCTCACGCTGTGAGATGGTCACGGGTGACTATGGTTGCTGTATAGCTTCAGAAATGTCGGGTTTGTAAAATTAGTTTTATTGTAATGAGTAACATTCGCGTAAACTTAAGACTTATTACACCATTTCATTCGTGAGTCTAGCCTCGTGCCGTTAAGTACCGTTAGGGCTTGTGTCACGAATACTAGACGTACATTTGATTTATGTTGTACCTCAAATTTTTTAAACTGTAGCCAACACATATAATAAACAGATAAACAGCGGTTGCGGTACGAATCCCGCCCAGGCCTGACGAAACATGCTCGGATCCGAGTTACGTTACCACTGCTTCAGCCGGTCGGCAAAGGTTCAAGGCATTTGAGTGTTCGGTATTTATTTTACATCTATTCGTAATCACAGTCTATTAGACCACTATTAATACGCGTTACTCGTAACAATAGTTCCAATTGCGTGGTGTAACGGTTGTATAACAACGATCAGAAAGTCCGCACTAACGCTTGCAACGCTTGCACTTATTAACGCCTCGACAAGCGTTGCGTTGTGTATTTAATCGTCAACACGTTGCCCTGTTCGAGACCACTCGTATATCGCCTAAATGACGTACTTACGTTGTACTTGTGTCACCGAAACTGCTTTTACGGTAGAGGTCGTGTAGTCTTGATACTTCGGGCCGGTTAGAGATTTGCTTGTGTTTTGTGAGATCTTATAAATGTATATATATTTGAAAACATGTCAGAGCAAAAATCATAAGCACACTCAAATTATTTTTAATAAGCTATTTGTCAAGTCCAGCCAAAATTGTTAAAATTCAAGTTTTACTTTTTTCTTACTACGTCACTAGCTTCCGTAAAAACTAAATATATTTTATACTTGCCGGTGATACGCGGACACGTCATATCTATACCAACGTTTATGCATCCCGGTGTTGTTACTTTTAAACACATTTTTCTTCTTTGTAGCCAAATTAAAGATTCTTTCGACCAATTGATTAAGTATATTTTTTCATGCGTCCACCTATGTTTTCAAATGTCAAGGAATCCATTCTAAGAGAAATTTTGTCAAATTATTTTTATATCATCATCAGGAGATTTGATTTTATATTAACACCATGAGATTTCTGCGATATTCGTATGTATGTAATCACTGTAGATCACATTAGAAGCAAGCTTTTTGTAGGGTGTTATTGTTTATTTTGTTATTCAGTCGCTTAACGTAACTTATGACCTGCATTATTATTTACACCTAGTTAAACTAAACAAGCCCAAGTTAAACAAAACATACCGAAGCACAAAGTATTCTTTTAACAATATTGTAATAATAAATGTTTCTCAAATACCAAATACGTCATCCATCTCAACTAGCCATAATATGAAATTTTGGATATAAATAATAATATTGGTTGACAATTATACGTGGTAAACAATCCAGCTTATATAAATGCAACAGATCAACTTGGATAACTATTGATACATGGAAATAAATAATAAAGGTCTGGACGATTCGTTTGAAATGAAAATAAAATTTGTGAAACAAAAGAAAAATCAATTGCATAAAAGTAGCTAAAGATGAGATCATGTCCTATTTTTTTGACAATTGATACATTTTCTGTAAGAAATAACATAAAATGTAAAATGGTATAGCATGGCAATCAAGTATCAAAACGTATCGAGCGTCACAAGAAGCGTGTCGCAGCGTTGTCACTGCACACATTAGGTGTGAGATACTGTGGTATTGTGGGGAGAAACAGCGATTTAGCGACGATTTAAACAGAATTATTTTGACGGGAATTAGCACGTAATGGGCTCGCGCCTACACCGACGATGTGATGGACTGGATTTAAAAAATATGTCTTCGCCCCCTTTTAACAGGTTTCGCGATGAACTGGGTTTGAATAAATATGTCATCACCGCCCTTTGACGTGTTTAATACGAACCAGGCTTTTTCGTAACTGGCCAAAACGACGAAATTAAAAAAATAAATGCAAACAAAATTTAGTATATTATATTATATCATCTTTTCTAAAACAGAACGCCAAATGTGAATTTACTCGAACTGATAGAACTTTTGTGAGGGGACCTGGTACTTTAGCTGCCGTGAATTTTCACAACAATGGAAAGAAACGAAATTCGTGCGGTGATAAAGTTTTACGTTTAAGAAGGGAAAAGAGCAACCCAGATTATAGTCAAGCTAGATAGTGTTTTAGATAATACTTACTGCTCCTGCATTGAGTACAATTCACCCTTTTTTTGACGCGGGAAACGCATTTACGCGACTTCACTGGCCTTGGGTGGGGTCCAATCGTGTGTGAGACTCGCGGCACATTATATAGTGCTGAATACCCGCAAAAACCACCGCGAGTGCCACCAGTGACACCTTTAGTGAAGTTCCCCGGAACAGCAAATCATCATGGCACCTCGACGGCAAGTCAGCCCCCGAAGAGACCGACGTCACCTCCACAGATGAGACAACCCCATACTACCTGACAACCCCACCGACTTTGGGACAGTGCAATGGGATGAGGTTCCCATCCTCGCCCTTTGCCCCGTGCGCAAGAGCGCCGTTACTTTTTCTTTTTTAACATTTTACACCAAAATTTTGCGTATGAAAAGGTGCGTTGGTTTGCTCACTGTTAACCAAAAGCAACATCGAGCGGATGATTCGTCGGAGTGTTTGGCGCTGTTTAAGCGTGGTACTAGAGAGTTTTTGCTGCGTTATATGGCAGTAGTAGGAACATGGACACATCATTATACTCCTGAAGCAAAAAAACAATCTAAGTAGTGGACTGAGAGCTGAAAATCTGCGCGGAAGGAAGCAAAAACGTTGTCGACCGGCATCGTAATGGCGACTGTTTTTTGGAATGCTCCAGGGATTATTTTAGTGTATTATTTGCAAAGAGGATAAACAGTAAATGGAGAGTATTATGCAAGCTTGATGCAAAAATTTTGTGAAGACATTCGAAAGAAACGGTCTCATTTAACCAAAAATAAAGTCTTAATTCACCACGACAACGCACCTGTGCACTCGGTTCGAAATGTTACCGCATCCTCCTATTCCCCAGATCCCCGCGCGACTTCCACTTATCCCCGAATCTCCAGAAATGGTTAGATCGCCGAAAATTTTCTTCAAATAAAATGATGATGAATAAGTATAGTTTCCTTGTACCTCGGTAAGGTACAAGTAAACTACGAAAAATAAAGTTCAATCCCCCCTCATAAGTTTAGTAATATTTGAGAGAATTTCTAATCTAAAGGTGGAGGAGCGGACCGACTTTAAATGCTAGTTGTGGTGCTGAGCTCACGCTATGTCGTCAACACTATGGTGTCGAGGAGGACATGGCGGATCGCACGCTCACAGTCTGCCCAGCCTGGATTGTGTATACAATGTTACTGTGCCCGTTACAGCAACTGGGTCCATTTCGTCCCCGTCAGTCATCAAGACAATAACTGAAAGTGAGAAATCCTGGAGAGTAATTGACTGTATCTGCCAAACAAACTTTATACAGAAAGAGAACTCTTAACAGCA
The DNA here is from genome assembly GCA_017140195.1 of Eumaeus atala. NCBI lineage: Eukaryota > Metazoa > Arthropoda > Insecta > Lepidoptera > Lycaenidae > Eumaeus > Eumaeus atala. The sequence goes on along the minus strand of JAFELO010000449.1, from coordinate 1,148,698 downwards.
GGAAAAAGTAAAATCTTCAAGTGGTGGAAAAAAGCCGTAAATGTGTGGCTAAAAATATAACGCTTGCCTAGCACAGGTGAATAAAATAATTAAATGAATACTAACCTCGAAGCAGAGGATGGCAGTCAAATAAGAAAGAGACAGTAAAAAACATTAAATATTATTAATCGATACAAAACCGATCCGAATAACATAATATTATATCGAATTAAATCAATGCGGTTAATTAATCGTTATTCAATAGAACATTACCAAATACTATCAACAAATTAGCGACTAACCCATCACATATCATCTCCTCAGTCGTGATACCGACTAATTGCCGCCGGCCCGCGGTCGAAGTCACGACGGAGCATTAATCATAGGAGTATTGATAAACAATTGCCCTATCTTAAATAAGGGGTCATCCTTACATCTTCGGACCCCATATCAAATCAAAGAAAACGCAACCTTAAACAGCTTGGAAGTAATGTCATTTTTGTTTTTCCAAATGAGGGTAGTTGCGACTTCTTTACAATTTTGCCAATAAATTGATTTTTCCTCAAAATGAACAATGGAATATGATGTTAGTGGTCGTATGTTAAAGTTTAAATTACCGTGTACGGCTGTTAGGAGAATGATACATAGAGATGGCACAGCGGCGGCGCTTTGTCGGCGCGCGACAAAGGCGCACGTGGGAACATGCGCGTGCGCTCTTCCGTCGTCTGTTTTATGTATATTCGATTACAGATCGATTTCTATTTTTCTGTCATGCGTTTAAGGATTTAAGTACAGTCAGCGGCCATTGTTTGTTATAATTGCTACTTCGGTGTGCTGGCTACTCTTAGATTGGTATAATTGGGGAATCCCCTGACTTTTTCTTTTTACAACTATCTAAGTATTTTCTTAGTATTTATATTTATGAGATTATTTATTATGTTGTAATTTCAAATTGTATGAGACCATTAAATTGGTTATATAGATACGGAGGTATGTTCTCCTTTGTTTGTTGGCTGCTCTATGCTGACGGAAGTATCCAGTGCCGCTTCAGCTGTTCCTATAAGGCACGTTCGGTGACGGTCAGGGTGAGATTGTAGTCGATAGGGGACAGACACTCCTCCTTTCTCGCAGATGAGATGGATGCATCCCGATAGTTATTTAAAATTAGCTAAAGTAAATATTATTATCTTGGCCGATGGGACCGGGTACCATCGCCCCCTCTCTAACGAGGGTGGCAGCTCATGCGCGGCATCTAAGTTTGACATTATTTTATGGAAGTTTTAGGAAGAAGGGGCTTGCTGCATAGGACCATGCATGTAGCAAGACACTACATCCTCGCATGAGCTGCTACAGTCGCTATAGTGTTGGGTGGTAAAAGGGGTAAGTAATTTAGATAATCTTAAATGACTATAGGGATTCATCCTTCCCATGTGAGGGGAAAGTAGGAATCCTTATAGTCATTTAAGATTATCTAAATTACTTACCCCTTTTATGTCACCCTTATCGACGACAACTTCACTAGACCGTAATAGTATAGTTACACACATACATACACAGTGAAGCTACACTGGACATTCCCGTCAGCACAGAGCAGTCTAAAAATTGACTTGCTAAGCTGAAAGCAAGTTTCATTATTCATTTAAAAATTTTAAGAAAAGGTGCGTTTCGTTCTGCTCTTGAGTAGCCCGTTGTGGGAATGGGATAAAAGAGGGCGAAACATCTGCGTACTTGGATCTTAATCAGCATCGGTAGTCACCATAAGGGAACTGATGTGAAAATGTTGTACATACCTAAATTGCTCTGACTTCTCGTTCGTCCCCCTATGCTATTAAACCTATGTCTTCCTACATAGCATTACCTCTTAACACAGTACGATGGGTAAACGTCTCCGAGCTCGTAATTCGTCTGTAATGGTTGCGCAACAGACCTCACATGTCGAGGCGTACCGCAAGTCATCCGCCGCAGATCTTATTAATGATACAGACGATATAACGAGCTCCATTTATTTCGGATGTACGGGCCACTGTCCGTCTGTCAGAGCGCGGTTTCACTTAAACGATCTTGATGCTAGACTTTTGGAGATTGTGCAAATTTTTGTTTGTAGTTCCACCGGGTCATACGTAATATTCTTAATTCATTTAAAACTGCCAGTCCGACCCGGCTTCGCATGGACATTCCACAGTATATGACAAAAATTCATTGAATTACAAAAATATATATTTTCGGCCTGCCACACACGTTAAAATGGCAACGAATTTAATTTATGACAGAACAACTCCTGTCGGACAGCTAGTTGTCAAAAATTTCTGCGGCCATATATAATAAGGATTTACTTTGATTTTTTTCACTCTTCTGGTTTATCGAAATTTTTAAAATGATTAAAACATTTAAAAAATATTGTATAGCCTATGTTCTTCACAGATGATGTAGTAGGATTATAATTGTAAAAGAAGTCTATACGTACCAGTAATTTCGGAGCCTATTCAATGCAAACAATCAGAACAACATACAGTGAAATGTTTTCTCTTCATAATATTAGTATAGATTCGCAAACAGTGAAAGTTCCATCGAAGTTAAAATAGTTAGGTAAGTATTCAAGAATGAGCAGCGTAAAAATCATCACACCACGAAAACGTGTGGAAATTTTGAAATCACTCCAGACTAGTGAGTTTTCAGTAAGAGGTAGTATCGCGCTGCATTGCACTGACTGCCACGACCGGGGAGGTGCTACTCGTTTACATGACACCGCCGTAAAGTGACAGATATATCGCGTTTAGAATACAATTGAATATAGTAAAATCAATTTACTTGTGATACACATATATAATTTAAAAGGGAAAAAAAATAACAAAAAAATATCGTGCAGTCTGTGCCGTTCGCCCATTGAAGGAGATGAGGAAAGGAGGGATTCGCATCTGCATGCCAATAATGGGGATATCTATGGTCGTGGGTAGTAGTCAAAAGGCTCCAATGCTTAAGAATTTTTTTTATTTATATGTATACATTTCGAGACTGATTCTCGAGTCAATACAATAGCATCGCCAACCAGTAGAAGGTCCCTCCGAAAAAAAAATGTATACATTCATCTTACGGAACCACAAGAAGATCAGGGTTGTGGTATCTCTTATTTGGCGATACCACAATTATTAAACGGAGTGGTTACCTTTTCCGGATTTTTTTCTTACACTATTGTGCATCTTCGTTAGATTTAAATTTATAGCTTCCCAATTTTTTAAATTTATATTTGTTCTATTTTTTTCTCTATTTATTTTTGTGTTATTTCCGTATTATATATATATTAATCTTTTTCTAGGTAACTATATACCCTTTAGACGTGCTATGTAGTTGTGTTTTAGGAAGTTTTTACTTACTTATGTGTACCGACACTGTAGGACCGTCCGAACCACACCAACCGCGACAACAGATGACTACATTGATGTACCTCCCCGGTCGTGCCATCCCAATTCTGCTGCACTGAAACTCATTAAAACGTTCGGAGACTTTGTTTTATAATATTTTTTATAGAATCGGGGGTTTACGACTACCGATGCTCATGAACGTCCACACAGGTAATTACCATGTCGATGTGTTGCCCTCCTTCCCCCTCCCCCAATGGGCCATTATATTAAGTATAGAAAAAGAAATATCTGATGATGATGATTGACAAAGCAATATCCACAGAACTCATTACGTATAATCTGAAGCACAATGAAGTAATATCTAACATTATCTAACTGCCGTTAAGTCGGCGCGTGATACGTCGATATATCGACACGGACACAATAACGCGGCGCCTCCCTGCGGACGATTCCGTCGACACGGCCCGCCCCTGAATTTCTTGAATTTGCCTACACTATATTTTGTCGATGGAAGACATTATGCCTTTATTCTAGATGTCGACAATAGTGAGGATCTAATTGAAAATTATCGATACGGGTTTGTGAAATGTCGATTTGTTATTTTCTTGCTATATTGTGTTGCTCATCGTTATTCGCTCATACTCAGCCAGTGGTATTGGAATTTAACTAGATTAAAAATACCGGCCAAATGAGAGCCCGACACACATCATGGGTTCCGTACTAACGGAAGTACGGGCGATGATTCTTTATAAATTTCCGTATGTCCGACGGTACATCTGTTAAGACCTTTTTCTCGGCAACGCGTGGAAGGATCAATCTGAAATTTATGTCAAATACTAAGGCCCTGAAATCTTCACGATCCTCATTACGAAACTATTCATTATCACGATTTTTTAATTTAATCGTTACATATTGGACCTTCACATAACGCATAGGGCGCGACAACAAAGCTGTCATTTCATGTCGGTATTATGCATCTGAGCGAGGTATACTTACCCGATGAGTTCACCATAACTCGGCTGCCCCCTGTACTACAGGTATAAAAACCAACAATAGCACATCTTACAAAAACACTTACTTCCAGCCATATTGTTTCAGTAATGGTTGAAACTTTACTTTTAGTTCAGGACCCCGAATCGTCTTTAGCAAGTAATTAATTACCACGCGAATCCTTAAAATTTTAAAACAATTATTCGGAACTATGTTGTTGAGGCTCAAAACTCTAGGTTTTAACACAAAACGCCCGCACTCGCATGTTCTCAAAATTTCGAAGTGTTTATTAACTGGAGTGGCGCTACCGCGACGAAAAGCTTCTAGTACAAGAGCTGCCACATTTAAAATACGAATGTCTACCACATTTAAAATAATGTGATTCAGGTATGAAACTTTGGATGGAAACATACATACCTGGTCAAAGGCGAAGAGGGCTTTAACTCTCTATTGTAGCAATTATATTTCCGATACTTGGATATTTTATAAAAAAGTATATCTGTCATCTTTGACTGTAAGGCTTAATGTTCTCAGTGTTGTAGAAATGTCACTCTTTTTCCTTTTGGCGAGGTTGAGGATGGATATATTTAGGATGGCTCACGCTATATGCCATTCCCAAATCATGATTAAATAGTTTTTTATTTTCCGTCGGGAACCTACATATTCGTGTCACAATGCGCGAATTATTATTTCATCAAAAAGGGTGAGTTCACGATCTCTTACCGACGCCACGTTTCATATCTTGTGTTTTAATGTTAAAATGTCTTAATTCTTATGTGTGCATTTTGATAGTAGTATTTACATGATCTATATGGCTATTAATTTGATAGACCGTATCAATAATGTTTTAGTTTGAATAGTATATGCTACGGGGAGTCTCGGATAACTACACAGATAAGACTTCATACCCTCACTTTATACTAACCCTAATTAAAAGCTGTATTGATTCTGTTGTTTGTTTCTGATACTATTTTAAGATTGCTCTTAATTGTGAATGTGGAAAGATCATGGTCTTTCCACATTCTCTGTGTAATGTCTACCACCTCTCGCACTATAAATCAATTTTGTGAACAATGCCGATATTTCGCGATCGGTCGCCATATTTTTTTCCGGGCAATTAAAAAGTTTACTGCACCAAGTTTTTGTTTAGCTTTTATTATGTGTACACATTTTGAGTCGTCGCGGGTCGAAATTTGTTTTTTAACCTTACCTACAACATTATACAATATAACAATTATTAACGAAATGATGTCTATGGGCGTGGGTATAATTAACGAAATGATGTCTATGAAAAACCGTCATTTAATTTGATAAAGTTGTTATCATGTGTAACATTCACGTAAGCTTGAAAGTTGAAGAGACTAAATAAACTCCTGATTGGAAGGTCCTGACATATCTCCCACTAAGAAGTTACCCCACACTGATTGTGATGACTGGTATGTCAATACAGCATGAATGCTTTTCCTAGCGTAAAATAGCTTTCAATTGAAGGCTTTATACGAATTGTATGAACTATAACAGCCTCAAGTGGGAGTTCCCCTTGAATTGTATGAAATACTCGGACAAATTAGCCTCATGTGGGAGTGCCCCCTCCCCCTACTCCGTAACCGGGTACCCGGACTGCCACATGTGCTCCTAATACCCAGGCATTTGTCAGTCTGTAATTGCGAAGTGATTCTAGTCGGTCCCTTACTTAAATCTTAATGTCACTTTGGTTGATAGTTGGAGGGTAAATGGTACAGTAAGTGTGGCTCTAACTTGTGTTGCTTAAGTTAGATCATCATCAACAGGCCGCTATTGTCCTGTGCAGATTTTACAAAGCTTAGGTGCAATTATTAAACCATTGTATTTATTTACAAGAAAAACATTCACTACGCTTATGTTTTTGTAGTTTCTTTGCCAAAGGGTAAAAAACGTACTCCTATCACTAAGACTTTGCTGTTCGTCTGTCCATCTGTCCATCACCAGGATGTAATCTCATGACTCATCCTATTCGGATAGTGAGATAATTATTTTTTTCTCAGGTTATGTATTGCCGCTATAACGACAAGTGCTTAAAACATAATAAAATAAATATTCAGACGAACAGCTAGCTTAGAACTAGCTTACAGCTATAGTGATTTTTATACACCGTACAGAAATTGCCCGGTTTTTCTTTGCAGTAAAAATTAACACCACTAATCTGGCCAAATTGGTGCTGGACATAACTCTTATATGTGTAATAACTTACAACTTCAAAAATTCAATAACGCTTTGTCTTCCAGTAACTGAATCTGTTTACGAACCCGGAACTAAACCCGGAAAAAATCTAAAGTTGATAATAATAATAATAATATTTGTATACATATCACATCACGTTAGCCTTTTTTTCTTGTTGTCGCGGGGAAACTGAGTGGGGTACAGTGGTTTGTGGGGCTTGCGGCGTGGCAGTCAAAAAACATACAAATTATCATGTTCAGAATATAATAGATATAAAAATATAGAATCTACTTTTATACAATCGGGTACAAATAAAATAACCAGTGTAAATGTGAAATGTAAACTGTACAAATATAGAACGATTAAAATGGCGGTTTTACAAAAACGCTGACGCGCAATACAAACTGCAGCGCGGAACGAACCGACGTCAGCGCTTTTATGTACACACGTCATGTTTGCTCGCCCGTCAAATGTACTAATTGGTTCAATGTTTTACCGTTTTATCCGTTCTGACGTGAAATATAAAATGTGCTTTTTATATTCATCTTCATAATGGCAATTGTTACTAGCAGTCCGTCCCGGCTTCGCACTGACATTTCACAAATAATGGCAAATAGGCATTGATTTGCAAAAAACCATGACAACTAAATCAATGTAGGACAGAACAACGTATGTCGGGACGGCGACTTGTCAAAACTTCTGCATGTACTACTTTGATCTTTTTTTCACAACTTTGGTTACATTATCGAAGTTTTATTATGATGATTCTACATATAATAATATATCTATACCGTTTTAGAATTTTTTTGAAAACCCTTGTTAACCAGAGATAATTTAGGATTTTAATGGTCCCCACCATGGTTTAAGCCTTGTCGTGGCGATGGGGCTTAGTAGCCTGAGGTGAACACAGGCGAAGCCAATTGTACCGAGGGGGATCCTTGCACCTCTCTTGTAAGAGGAGGGGGCTTAGAGATCAGGAGGAGGAATCGCTCTCGGTACCCCTCTTATAAGAAGAGGGGACATAAGAACAACAGGAGGTGGCGCTTCTGCGCACGGGACAGGGGGCGAGGATGGAACCTCACCCCATTGCACTGTCCCAAAGTCGGTGGGACAACCCCACTGTAGTGCTGGGAAACCCCATCTGTGGAGGTGGTGTTGGTCCCTTAGGGGGCTGACTAGCCGTCGAGGTGCGCCGATGATTGTTATTCTGGGGCAGCTAACCAAGGGCGGCACTGACGGCACTCGCGGTGGTTTTTGTGGATATTCGGTACTATCATGTGCCGCGACTCCCACACACCACTGGACCCCACCCAGGGCCGGCGAAGGCGCGTAAATGCGTTTCTCCGCGTCAAAAAAAAAGGATTCTAATGGTAAAAAAATTAAAGAATTTTTCAAATCGGTCCAATAGTTATGGAGTCTATCAGCAAACGAACAAATAGAAAAACAAGAATGAAGGCTATTTTTTGGACCTATCACACCACGTTAGCCCAGTGCTGTGGTAAGTACCATAAAGACTCGTGTTGAAATATATTTAATATTCTTATAGATTTAAGGAATGTTATACATTTAATGTTTTTTATTATAAAAATACACATAATACATTTATATACATCCACGACCTAGGCGGGATTCGAACCCGCGACCTCTATCGTAACGCGCGGACTAACCGCCACGTTACCAACTGTGCCAGCCGGTAGTCTGATTTGATTTTGTTCTTACCTTATCTCGTTTCTATATCAGATGATATCGGGATCAGCTCGCTATTCTAGGGGATTTGACAAGGGCACCAATTTTTACACAAAGCTTCTGCCATCTGACCTCTGCAACACAAGAGAAACCGGGTCCAAATCTAGATTAGGTCAAATTCAAATACACGAAGACGGGTTACCTCGCCATGTTTTACTGCGCCGTAAGGGCACTTACATAAAGTTAGGAAAAACTCATTGATACATGGCGGGGTTCGAACAGGGACTAACGGAATGGATGTTTGAAATGCTAACCACCGATGCTATATAGGAGATTTGTTCTTCTATATTTGACTTTTTTCTATCATGAGTATCCTCGTGAAAAAAACTTCTCGTAAAGTTGGTGACTAATATTCACATATGCATGTTTTGTCTTTTTCAAACCCATCCTACGAAAAGAGCCACCGGATGCTCGCAAACTTTGTGAAATGCTACAATATGGTCATCATTTTTAAGGTAACGTGTGAGCGAGAGTTACCGCCCCGGACGTGTCGGCTCTATTCGCCTGCAATGCAGCATGGAACTACCTCTTACTATATCCTGCTAAACATATAATGCAAAATATAAGTTCAACTACATTTGTGTAGTGGATAAGGGATGGGCATCCATCTTCATCATCATTGTCGTCGGTTGAAAATGACCAATTATGAACAAAAAAAAAATAGAAAAAAAAGATTTTTCTATAAAGATTATTTATTAAAGAACCATTTTTACCAAAGGTATGTCAATCTCACCTTATAAAAACATGAAATCATATTTCAAAAGAGAAATGTGTGAAAGAGTGAAAGATAATCGTCACTTCCATAAAAAAATGTCAAAGAAAGGAAATGTCAGTAGTTTTATCCTTGTCAGTTGGAAAATTGATTATCGTCGATATACATTGCATCTTGCAGTGACGTAGTTTTTTACTAAAGTTATATTTCTATTTAATAATAACAAACTAGCCTGAATGAGCACAAAATTTGGAGCTATATCTCTCGAGTGATCACGCATGCACGATAAAGTACATCAATAATTTAGCACATCCCTAAACCATATATCGGTAATTCTGAAACCTACATACGCCTGAGGTCAACGCTATTTGGCCAGGTTCTGTACTTCTAGTTGAATAATCACAAAGTTTAGAAATCCCACGCAACATCCACATCCCACACAGTGTTGGCACAAAACATGTTATTGCATGTAAACCATAATTGTGTTTGTTTTATGAAATGGAGCAATGCATATGTCACTAGAGACTAGTTAATATTGAAATTGCTTTACACGAAAACGATCAGTCGGCTCACCTCAATAAACCTAAGTTTTATTTGTGGGCGATAGTTAGAGGGTGTGCTGTGATGAACTGCATTCGAATTCGATCGGCGCGATCGGGGAGGTACCCCGATTGCACCGATTGGGGGTATCGCGTTTCGTGCGGTTTAGGGGGGGTGGGGCAGGTGTAAAGGCATCGGCATAAAGTACTAGAAAAAAAACTCTCACTCAAACCCCGCCGTAAAGTGACACCGGGGGGGGGAGTAAAGGAGGGCAACGCATGACAATAATGTGGATGCTAATTTTTCTTCTGAGGCAAAGAACCCATACTATGCTTTTAAAGCACAAGCCCTCTGCGTTTCATTAACTGCACATCCTCACTCAATTCAAAATTTGCAAGTTCCCAATAGTGGAATCAAAAGGCGCCAGTGTTTTAGAAGTAAATTACAGCAATATAAATTAGTAGCGCCATTAAGATTTCAATAAGCCAGCCATGGCCACATACTCAGATGGCGGGGCTGTATTTTGATACGGGTAAGGGATGGCCGGCAGGAATTAACTTATCACGGTTGTACCGACTCTGCATACCTTAAATATTCAGGGGCCGGACTTAAGCATCAATGTTGATGTTTTAACTTTACGCATTACATTAAGATCACTTTTACGCATTTTATTGCGGTTTATTTGACTATTTAACTAGCGTGACGTCTCAGGAGCTTTACAGCTACCATGGTCACTGACCACGGACTGAGTCGACAGATGTCCAGATGTCACAAGTTGTTAAGAGCAACCGAAGAATTAGAATTATTTAGTTGTTCCGATTAACGCGAACAGTACTTACTACATCTTGCTGTCTTGAGGTGTTATGTTTGTTTTTTGTTTAGTTTACTTTTATCTCTGGGTACCAAGCAGAGGGATAATTTTTTATTTTACTGCTCGCCAGGAACGATATAGTAACTCTTGTTAATAATAGTAATACTTGG
>JAFELO010000449.1:1113676-1131109 GCA_017140195.1 Eumaeus atala | reverse complement strand
ATATATATATATATATATGTGTGTGTGAAATATATATGAAAATTTATCTGAACCTTATTCGAAGGACTGTAAGGTTATTCCAATATCAATTTAGAACAATATGTGGCATGCGGGGTGTGGGGTGTGCGATGGGGTTACACTTTACAAGTCCCTTTACGTGGACATAATTGTCGTATGCAGATGTCGCACAGACCGAGATTAATCTTAACGAGGGACCAACTATACACAAATAGACCACGGACCAAGACATGAGCAGATCACTTGAAGTATATTACTTTTTAACTTTAGGTGAATATGCTTCTATAGTATAGAAGGACAAACAGCTGGTCGTTTAGCATCCGTTTAGTAGAATAGAATGTATTTATTTATTTGGAAACTTGTATATACAAGATCATCAAACAAATAGTGAAGGGCCAGCATACCGTACTGTGAACAATAAGCATGCAAATATATTTAAAATATATGTAACAGTTTTACGCAATTCGTCATCATCATTATCAGCCCTTATCGGTTCACTACAGGACATAGGCTTCTTTAAATGAACACCAAAACGACCGATCTTCTGCTACGTCAAAAATCAAGTTTTTACGCAATTACGTTACATTAAATTATATTGTCACAATATGCAATTCGATAATTGTTTTTTTCTTGGTCATTAAGCAATTTGATTCATACATAATATCATAACCATATTAAAGTTCACGAAATAATTCCAGATAATATGTATATTAGAATTATTACCTATATGTTATATGTAGTTAAATGTCATTGGACAATGATTATATAGTTATGTAAATGGTACTCCTTTCCTCCTCACCTCCAATGGGTCTCCGGAACCACACGAAACACGACAGCGAAAATCCCTCTTTGCGCCAGTATCATATGAGTGAGAGGTACCTCGCCGATCGTGCCGGTCCAATTAAATTGCAATACAGCATGGCATTACCTCTTACTAAAACGTCATCATATTAAGCAAGGTGTATAATTTATTAAACCCGTATATGCATTCTCAAAAGTCCCTCAATTAGACGCGAGAAAATGGTTTCTGGCAGTACAGGACTGCAATTCAATGTTAAAATACCAAAGTTTATTAATCGATGTACAAGAAACGAGTGTGCGTTTATCACACAACCGAAGTGAAACTTCTTTAGTTATACGAAACGTAACTAGCTGTGAGAGAAAGGGAGGAACACAATGAGTGGTCGCGGATTCCTCTCTTACCCCAACAGTAATCTACGAAACATTACTTTTTTTATAGAATAGGGGGGCAAACGAGAAATTGGAGCCTTTTTACTACTACCGTCGCTAAGGAACATCCATATAATTACTATGTCCATGCAATGCCCTCCTCTCCTCCCAATGGGGCACTGGCTACGAACAAATCGCACGAAACGCGACACTGAAGATGTCATTTTGCGGTGGTATTATATGAGCGAGAGGTCTCCCCGATCGTACTGGCCAAATTCCGTTGCATAGGAGGGTGTAGTGTCATGCACCATGCATGGCAATGCCTCATCCTAAAATTCTACTTTCAATAACTTATATTTCCCACTCGATGACTTGTTTAAGATGACGAGGAGCCGATGACCGCGACTTATCGCACTCTATGGGGGAGGCCTAAGTGCAGCAGAGGATGTTGCCGGGCTGATGATGATGTTGAGGATATCTCCCTCTAAACTTCCGTTATAGATTTCAATCACAGTTTCCGTAACGGCTAGTGCGACTCATAAGTTTCTGTGGCCTATTGAATTGGCTCAACAATTGTGCGATTGTCTTTGTACATCAGCAGTCATCAAAACGTTCGGGCAGCCTGCGCCCTAAAACTATAAAAAGTTTAGGTCTATCATTCACTTAGGCCGTCTAAAGCTCAAGACTCAGATCCGATGTTAAAATTTCAGTTCCTATAAAATCGGTCTTTTTGGACGCTCATATCAATTTCATCCTTCTCTTTCCCGGAAAGGAGTACGTACAACTTATTTGCACAACAATTGCGCGGATGTGTATATTAGTCGGTAGTTTTCAAAAGGCTCCGACTGCTGGTTTGTCCGCTTGTGATATGAAAAAATCACGCAAATTAAACTTGATTTTATTGCTTGGACCCAACACTATTGATACGTGTATTACACACCCTGGCTGGATGGCAGATCACATGATCAGCGTTAATCCATACCCACGGCACACGCGCCTGATCTCCGATAGCAAATATTGGCGATACGATTTGCATGTTGTTACATTGTGAGCCTGTTGTATTAATTGTATCCGACATGACTGAGTATTCGCAAATTTTTTTGAGAAATTTGTTCAAGGCACACGCCTTGAAATAACAATATGCGAGTTTTTACTTTTTTGTGTAAAATAGTAACCAACCGAGCTTACTTTACGTTGGTTAAATTTCATTGTAAATTATGGTAAAATCTGTTTCGTGTCACAGCTGCTGACTCGCAGCTTTTAGGCAGAAGAATAGATAGGTAATAAGAACTCTAAAGAAAGTTGGTAGAAGAGTGGAGAGAAGATGATTATCTCATTGTATCATCTTCCATTTTAGTAAGTTTATTTTGGAAGAAGTGATACAATTGCTATTCTTAACGCGAGTTGTGCAGGCTCAGCTCCAGTGAGTGACGAAGAATTATATTGTCTAAGTGCAGATGTTTGTGCGCGTCGATGGATACTTAAGAAACAATAAAGTAGTACAAACAAATATGCAAATAATTTCATACAGTAGCGATAAATACAGGCGACGCAATATGCATAAACGAAAGACGTCAAAATATTTACGAAGCAAGCATTTTAGGGTTATGTATCCCTTGAGGAAAAATGAATCCTTTAAATATTATTTACTTATTTGCTACATTGTAAATCTTTATTTGATCAGGTATTCTTACTCTTCAATTATTTATTTGTAGGATATTATTTATTTGTAGAGTGTAAAATAAGTAGTGACTCTAGCATTAGTGTGACAATATTATGTTAATTATTGTTTTTATAAATTTTTTCATGTCTCTGTCAAATTTTAAATGCGTAATCATAGGGTTTGTCATGTAGATCCATCTCTCTTTCTGGTATCGATGAGGTTAATTTTTAATGATGGATTATAAGAAGTATTTGTTTAGATTAGTGAGACGGCCATTGGATGACTTCCGAAGACTGTAAACATCCGTACAAACAGAAGTTTGAATTACGCAGAGGTGGATTATTACTAAATATTAACTGTCACCAGAAATGCGTTCATGAACAACCGATATACAGAACCCTTCGTCTCTAGATCATCTCGCTCCTAACAGTTTTTGTTTTTTGTTATTTATTTGAAAGCTTACCTTTGAAGTTATATATGAATATTCGCGTTCTCTTAAAAGTCGTAACCAACTGTACTCGCCGTGTGATATGTAAATGTATGTTAATGTGTCCTCGGCATATCTCATGACCTCTGACTGGTCCCAAACTATTTGCGTACCCTACAACTTGCCTTGTTTAAATTCAAAATGCAGATGTGGGCACCAAATTAATATATCATAAGGATTTTGGTGTATTTGATTTGGGTTTTGTGAAATGATGGATAGAGGATTGGTGTGTGCCTTTCAGGTGCGTGTTTATTCTGTGCTGATATATTTTTATTCAATATAATTAATTTTCACGTAACGTTAGGTATCGCAACTGGTGACGAGAAAATGAGGGGCCGGTCATCAGCTGACAAAATGCCCCTGGTCTGAGGCCCCTGGTTAGAGAACAGTGCCCAGGTAGAACACAAGCTTCTGTATTGAGAGACAGAGAAGAATTGTGCTACTGCTAATGATAGGTCGTTTGATTTTGTAAAAGTTGTTGTTTTGCAGTCGAATTGTGTCAGCACGGTCGGGGAAACAGCTCTCGCTATGCCGATAGCTAACTTCAGGGTGTAAGTTTTTCGTGACGGCGTGCGCGCGCATTGTAAAATTGTACTCTCAGCATTTTTCCCTAACGCGCCAAAGGAAGTATAAGTTTTAAAACCCAACCACTCGCTTGCACAAAATAATAATAAAAGTGATTCTTTATATGAAAAAAGCCCTCACAAACTATCACATTACTTCCATCTCAAATAACGATCTATATTAATCCCGAACAGCCTAAGGCTAGTAACGCAATATATAATAGAAATGTCGGACTGACGTACAGACAATGCGGAAGGTAAATTATATTGTTATTGGATACTAATATATCATGAAATATGTATTGGCCGAATATTGTCAAGTACCCTAAGTTTTTGTTGCGAAAATCCAGCGAATTTTCTTTTTTCTTTAGTTTTAGGGCAATGGAATCATGTAGTTGGAGAGTTCTGCTTGTCTCTTGAAGAGCGCGTTCAGACCGAAAAAAGACTTGTCCTTGTGCACGCACTTTACTCACTCTAACATACTCCACATGCCCCAATATTTTATCAATACATCGGAAATGATAAGGTTTTTCATTATTCTTTTCTAATCGAAAATAAACGGCAATCCTTTTGACTTTTTTTTGTTATCTTCAATATCGCGAATGAATGCACTAATTCTGATCTACCTTTATTCTTCGCCCCGGCTTCGCCCCGGCTTCGCCCGTGAATTATATGAGCCAAATTGGACTCTAGGCCTTCCTCGGATATCATTCTGTCCATGGGTGAAACCTGCATCATAATCCGCTCATTCGATTTTGAGAAAATCGATTACATCGACGAACAGCTTTTGGGGACTTTGTTTTATATATAAGAAGACATAGTATTAAGGTAGTATTAATATGGATATCTGTGTTGTTATGTGCATTTTTTTATAGTATAGGGGGACAAACGAGAAAATCGGTACTTTTCAACGACTACCGGCGAACATGAGCTTAATCAGCCGACGCGTTGCTCTCCTATTCATCTCCACACACCCGTTACTCAGCGCCACGTGCGTTGCGTGTCGAGCTAGGTCACGCTGCTAGTGTTACATCCTCGTTAGGTCATGTCTCTCTCTCTCTCTCTCTCTCTCTCTCTCTCTCTCTCTCATGGGCAAGGGCGACTCGCGCGCCCTCGCGGTGCGCCTCACAGCGCGGTGCTGAATCACTACACACTGTGTTAGGCATCTGAGTGGCAGATGACACTGGCACAGTGCATATACAAATATAAAATCACACTAATTTCAATTTCAACTCTTAGATTAACTATTTTGTAAGAAGTAGTGCCGACATGATACCGGCGTAAAATGACAGTTGTGCACTCGTGTTTGATCCGGTTTGTGAGTTGCCGGTGGCCCATTGGAATATGAGGAGGAAAGTAGTTTAATTTATCTACATAGCCACTATATGGATGTCAATGGGCGTCGGTAGTCACCACAAGGCTCCGACTGCTCGTTTTCCCCTTTGTAATATATATTTATAAAAATAAATGATATCTCCACCAATATTTACCAAGCGGTGATATATCGCAGCACTTCCGAAACATTAAAAATAAGTTCGGTGACTCTACCGACTGCAGACGAAGCCGCGTACATCAGCTTTGCTTTAGCAAGTCCGTCGCAGGATAATACAAAAATGCGATGTGTAGATAATCTCCCTCATATCCTGGCGACGGCGGCGTATCCGAATTATCTGATTCATAGGAGTTACTCGTTATGTGTGGACATGGAGCTTCGAAAGCTATGGACATGACTAGTTGTAGGTAGTTCGACTATTTGATGCAGCCGAAAGGACGGTCCATCTCAATTGACGTATATAAAAAAAGAAAATTTATTTAAGTCGGTCCGTTTTTGAAGGTATACTTCTTTTGGCGCGTTAAGAAGAAATGATAGGAGTAAATTTCCACGATGGTTGGTCACACCATCAAGAAAAACCGACACCCTGAAATTAGCTATAAGTCAACCTTTTAGTTTGTCCCTTGTTACGCCAAAGAAATATAAGTTCTAACGTGTATATATGTGTACATATTTCTTATTGTAATACACATTTTCCATGAGATAGGGGACACACGAGCAGGTGAAGAGCCACTACCGCCATCCACTACAGACTTTCGCAAGATTGGGCCAGCTCTTAAGAAATAGGTATACTCTTTTATTGAAGACCTCTAAGTCGTATCGGATCGGTAATACCGAGGAACGCAGTTGTTTCCAAAGCAAATTCGTGCGCGGTAAAAAAATGGCGTTTAAACCGCACTGTTGTGGATTTACGGACAGCGAGACGATGGCCGTATTTATTCCTATTAGATACTAAAAAGTTGAGCCAGATTGGGAGATTGGGTCTGTTTATCCGAATACCTTTATCTTGCATGATATCAACATAAAATGACGGCTAGACTGGAAGATTTATTTTCTAAGATTCCGCACGCGTTCTAAGCATAGGTAAATTGATTGGTTTAATTGATATCCATATATTAATCAATGTATTGATAGGATGTATCATGCTGCATTGCAGCCGAAATGGTCCGGCACGACCGGTAAGGTTGCTCACATGGCACTGCCTTAAAGTGATAGCCATGTTATCGAGTTCTTGTATGGTTTGTGAGTAGCTGGCTCATTGAATGGGAGGAGGGAAGGAAGGAAATGCAACGAATGAGAACAATGTTGGTAGTTCTCAAAAGGTTGCGATTTCTCGTTTGCCACTATACTATAAAACGTACACAGGCTACTACATTACAAAAACATTGTAAAGTTTTATTCCTTTTTTTGTTTTTTTTTTTGTTGACACGGGAAAACGCATTTACCGGCCCTGGATGCGGTCCAGTGGTGTGTGGGACTCGCGGCACATGATAGTACCGAATACCCACAAAAACCACCGCGAGTGCCATCCGTGCCGCCTTTGGTGAGGTGCCCCGGAACAACAAATCATCAGGACACCCTGATGGCTAAACAGCCCCCGAAAGGTCCCACGCCACCTCCAGAGATGGGCTTGTCCCACACGACAAGACTTTGGGACAGTGCAATGGGGTAAGATTCCCATCCTCGCCCTTTGCCTCGTGCGCAATTGTGTCACCTTATTTCACTCTTTCGTCCCCTCTTGCTATAAGAGGGTACAAAGAGCCGCCACCTCATCGATTCAATAGGCTTCACCCAAGGTGTCTCGGGTCAACCCAGGCTACCGAGGGCCCACCGCCACTGCAAGGCTTGAACCATGGTGGAGACAGTTTTATTCCTATCACACATCTTTTTAAAAAAAACTCTTCGGTTGGAAATATCATACTTGTAACAAAATAATGTATCACCTTTCTCTATGATCGCATATTCTTACCACATCTCATAATTTACTTTTATATCACAACGCACGAAGTTATCATTTCAAAGTGCCACCTTCAAGTTTCGTGGCTACTTATCTCGAGCGTGTTTGGTCGATTTAATTTCCGCGATATCGATAACATGTTGCGACTAATGTGAGTTAAATTCGAGTTTCGAGCTTCGAGTTATGACGTAATACTTAGAAAAGCCAAAGTTTTCTGTTTTAATTAATTCATCATACACACATCAGTGAATATAATAAATTGCGGTTTTAGTAAGATGCATTGCATCGGATTTGGACAGGCAGGACAGGGAAGTTACCTGTCGTTTACACAATACCACCGTAAAGGGAGATCCTCCATGTCGCGTCTCGTGCAGTTTGTCAGTAGTAGGTGGCCCATTGGAACGAAAGAGGAAAGGAGGACAACGCATTTGCATAAGTATTATGTTTATGGGCGTCGGTAGTCATCAAAACGTGCAAACTGTCCCCTTATAATATAATAAAAGAGTGAGAAGGGTAGTCTAGAATCTTCAAAGTAACATCATGCTTCGTATAAAAGTAATATCTTGCAACATATAAAAGTAATATCATGCATAATATGAAAGTAATAACATGATGCATGTTATTACTTGTATAAAAGAAATACATCATGTAGAAATAATATCTATCATGCGTCATATAAAAGTAATATCATGCATCGTATAAAAGAAATACATCATGTAGAAGTAATATCTATCATGCGTCATATAAAAGTAATACCATGTAACATATAAAAGTAATAATGTGAAGCATCACATGAAAGTTATATCACGCATACTATTATAGTAACATCATGCATCTTATGTTATTAGATACACAGTCATGTATCGTAATTAATAACATTGAAATGTATGTTCATATTATTTCTCTTTTTGTTTCACTGTTTAGTTTTTGTTTTGTATGTTAAGCGTACTTTTTCTTTATGATGTTATTTTTTTACTTACTATTTTATAATGTACTTATATGTAGAAATGTGTAACAGTGTATGTATTCAATAACCTAAAGAAAAGTTGTATGCACTATATTCTATGGTATCATACTCTATATCAGACATCCAATAAAAGTAATATCTTGCATCCTGTAAAAACAATAAAATCGAGGCTAAATACTAAATGGCAGACTTTATTTTAGTATACGTATGGTGCGAAAAGCAGAAGGAATTCTGAACGGCAGGCCATACGTTCTACAGCCTACAATGGCGGAAACTCAAAAATCACCCCAATCAAGACAGCTTGTACTTTATAGGAGCGAAAAGCAACGCACTATCTCTTACAGAAAAACCATACATTACTTTTAAATCTTATAATAACAATACAAAACTGCAAAGTGCCCTCCACCAGTACGACCACATCGCGTTTCGCAACAATAACAACCGGTAGTATAATAAGGAGCTCTTCAGAGAACGTTTCCAATCTCACGTATTTGATCTCTGTCTGTATCCAGCCGGCAGCTACATGCGACACTTTGGAACATTTATAGAGCTGATGCAACTGCCATAGCTCCAGTTGCGTAAAGGCAACTGCGTCAGAAAGGGAGTGATGTTTTTCATGCGTATGTATTTGTTTGTATGTCCATTTATTTGGCTCGCCCTGCAGTCCTAAAGTCTGGACGTATTTTAACGTTTGATGTTTCGTTAAGTTTTGCTAACCCAAACGATACAGGATAATTTTGAATATATTTTAAGCAGTCGGGTGTTAGGTTATTCCTTTTCATGATAGTTGTTAGTTATACACCGGGGTATTTTTGTCAAAAATACCCCGATAGTATATCATTAAAGCTGTAACATGTTTATCATATTATGACTACTCTATTTACTGCCACTACCATTTCATTCATTACTGCAACACACCACACGATATCATGTAATCTATGCAATGTACTACACGATATCATATAATCTATGCAACAAACTACACGATATTATATAATCTATGCAACATACTGCACGATATCATATAATCTATGCAACATACTACACGATATCATATAATCTATGCAACATACCACAGGATATCATATAATCTATGCAACATACTACACGATATCATGTAATCTATGCAACATACTACACGATATCATATAATCTATACAACATACTACACGATATCATATAATCTATGCAATATACTACACGATATCATATAATCTATGCAACATACTAAACGATATCCTATAAGATTCGCGATTTATCTAGCTCCAATAATACCACCCGTACCAGTTATTTAATCAGAGAGTACCGCGCCCGAGTTCCCTCTCTCGGTCCCTCTGGACACGATAATAATAGTTAAATTTGATGTTACAGACACTCTCATATCGGGCTGCATCTCTCTCATCTATGGGAGAGGGGGAGTGGGGGTCCCTCCTTACCATATTATACGTAGTCTCGTCATCAGACGAGCACTCATAGCAATCCGATGAAGCATTGGGTTATTGGGGTTCTCTTTGCTCTTCTGCTTTGCATAAGTTCAAGACCGAAAAAAAAATACTAAGTGAATAATTTCTTTTTGTGTTACTGAACTAGAATAGAATATAACTTTATTTAGCTAATTATTATTACACTGTTTTAGACTTCTTATTATAACTACTTTTACTTATTCTGAATTAGAAAGATTTATGCCTGAATAGAATTTGATGCTGGCTTAATTCGTCACCAAGCATTGATGCAGCAACTCTTTACAGATTTGGCGAAACCCATACGGAGTGTACAAATCAAATAGATGGTGTATCAGCAGCCAATCAACAATTTCGAGATGTTTCCTCAACGGCTCAGCCCTACACTCGGCTCGCATTGTGACTGGCAAGTCATCCGAGGTATTTTCTTGAACTCATAGGCACGTTTCAAAGATATCCTCGCATGCTGCACTGAGATATGCCCTTACAATGTTCTTGAAGGCTTAGATTTTGATATGTACACTAGAATGTAATATTTTGTAACTATTGCTTTGTTTTATTTTACAAGTGAGTTAACGGGCGTGATATTAATGTACCTACCTCCAAGGGTTCTATACCTTAAAAAGAAAGAAACGTATCCCTTATGGGATCACCTTTCCGCCTGCCTGTCCGTCTATCTGTCCGCCTGTCTGCACATTAGTCTCTCTGTCTGTCCATCTGTATATATGTCAAGATCTTTTTTACTTGGCTGAGCGGAAATTTTGATATTGACTCCTTGCGCCTCTGGAAGATGGTAAAGAAAAGGATTTGATTTTTAGGCATTTCACCAGGAATTCATGATAATATCGGGAACCTTAGTCAAAGATCGACCAGCAAGTGGAAAGGCAGGGTTTTCCAACTGAACGTATTCTAGAACCTTATTGATTTCTCAGGTTTCAATTAAAAGCATATATATGAAGCTTTTAATTGGTTAGTTAAAACTTGACTACGCCCCCTGTGAATGATGCTTTATATATTCTACTGTATATATTATACAGGCGATATTTTATAGATGTATTGCTATCATATCAGAATTTTCAGCGATAAGTCAATAATCCGATTGGAAACCCCAACGCGTATTAAGTCCGCGTAGAGTATCGCGTCACAACGCATTATACATACGGAATTATTTGTATAAGGCTTATGACACATTAGGTGTGTGATAGCTACGGATCCGTTCGTGTAATGTTTGTTTGTGTTTGTGACGCGGCATGTAGTTTTTCGAAATTACATGTTAGTATTCTTCAGAAATGTATTGAAAATTCGTTCTTCAGTAGGGTTAGTTGATCGTTAACTTTGACATGGTTGATGATAGTGCAGATCGGTTGCACTTGCGGGTAAGAGAGAAGGCTGCCGACGCGGCTTCCCCCCGATGACGACGAATGGGGGTACGAAAGAGGCGCTATCTGTAGTGCCCCTGTGTTCCGTGTCAGGCCGGGATGGGAACCCGGTCCACTTCATAAAGACTCCTAAGATAAAAGAGGGCTCCTGTTGCCTGCAGATCCGGGACCCTCCACTAATAGCGACTGAAGGCTCCCGTAGGGGTTTAGTTGGTATTGCTACACAATGGCCGAGTCCAACATAGGTCTACCCGGGCTCCCAGGTATCATGCGTAAGTAGATTCCCCTTCGTCACAAAAAAAAATCGGTTGCCCTTCAGTCGACGAAGTAAATAGTGACGTCCATAGATTTGAAAGATTAAAAGTCACCATATCTCTTGAGCTCTTCTCTTCTTGATGGGTTTATGCTAGTAACCACCTAAATGTAGCGCGATAATAGTCACAATAAGGCGTGGGCCTTATTAACAAATAAGATGTTAGACGTTTGTGTGATATCAGAACGTTTCGATTATACAGTTCATTGGTATAGCACGAATACGTTAATTTTCCTTAGTTCTCGTTCCAATGTTATTGAACATAAATTAGAAACCGAACCGCCTTATTGTGGGAATCATTGGGGGGCCAAAGGTATAATATAAATTAATTTTCATTTTATGTAGGGCTTTCTCTATTTTTGTACATCCAGGACTTTTCTCGATAACACAAGTTGAAGAGGAAATGTCTATGTATTTTCTGCCTGGTTTCGTTATAATGCAGCCGATTCATGCACGATCTACCCTTTTTAGAATCCTATCTTTTCACCGTCATCAGCTGGACGACTGACGACTCCTGGGCGTAGGCTATCTATTCATGTATAGTAATTATGAATTTGTTACACCTCATTTCTAGAGATTATTTTTAAAGTACAAGGGGAAACGAATATTCGGGCCCTTTTGACGACTACTAACGCCCACAACATGAGCATTATTTTCTCCGTGCAGATGCTCTGTCCTTTGTACCTCCTCCCCTCCAATGGGCCATTAAGTATGACGCAATATTATAAGCCAACAACAAAAGTAGAAACATATTCTGAATTAGTATGTCGTATGCGAATGCTATCTTTCCTGTTATCAAGTACAGAAAGCAACTCGAGAGAAAGGGGCATTTCATATCATACATAGAGCTGCAGTAGGGCCGGACCAAAAAAATAAACTGCTTTTGAGCATCCAGTATAAGTGTAACCTTCTACGGATACTTCTCTGAATAAGAAAAATGTGACTGTTCTTTAGCCTACTGTGTAACAGAAAACCCAATACATTAGAGTTAGTTCAGCGACGTTTTGTTACCTAAAATAGATATGGTTTAATGTGGAAGTATATTGCGTTAATGCAATTTAATCTGCGCACACGCATCGTGCGCGCCCACGCGTCTCTGCAACACTTTTAAGGGCGGTAACTCACTGCAAGATATACTAAACTATATTAATGTACTAAACTTGAAATGCAACATTCAAATACTGTATATGTGGGCTAGCGGAGCATCGCGGTTTCATCCGCGTTACTCGATATTCGTTGTTCTTAATCACAGCAAGTATGCACAAAATTTTATCATCGGCCGAGACACGGAGGCGAGGAACGCTGTAACTGGAATAAGCTGTCGCATGTAACTTCACCCACGTGTAAAAACCACGTGTAGTATTTCTATAGCGTATATATTTTTCTGGTACATAAACTACAACATTGTCAATTTATTTTATTTATTTATTTAATAATAATTTATGTACACAAAACAAAACACATTTTAAATTCACAGATAAGATAAATCTAGTACATGGAAGCTACTTATTCCATGATGAAATTTCTTTCAGAAGCCCTGTTGATGGAAAACGCATACGCAATCAAGGTGTGTACATTTAACAGTAACTTAAGAAGGTAATATTTATGTGAGTGGCAAGCACACGTAAAACACAGATTACCAGGCCAAATGTGGATTTTCATAACTCTATTTTTTATTCGAAAGAGTATACTTTTCAAGATGGTTTGGTCATTTTATTTTGAATTCGATATGATTAATTTGAATTCAATATGATTAATTTGAATCCGATATGCAACTGTTATAAGTTGTTTATTATAAAAGTTGCACAGTTTATATGATTGGCCTCTCATGTCAGGTAATTTTGGAGTAACAAGCATATGAACATTGAAGATGAGATGTATGCCTTCAGCACTACTTTAAGCTAGGATTTAATTACAGGAAAGCTTTATAACCTAAAGATATAACCAATAATCGCATACGTTATCATCTCTTACGTTGGTGTTACAGCCTTACGTGTTGTACATACTAATGTAATTTAAACAAATGGTACGGCGACAGTGTGTGAGAAACGCGCGATAGTCGCTGACTACGTCTAGTTTATAGCCTCGGATTGTCAGGATATGTGCGATTTATATTTTATTGTTCGCTTCACTTTTGTATCTGTTAGCATTTATAACGCGACGGTCCTAAGATTTGATGTACAAATAGAATACAACATAGAAACAGTTGTGTTATACAGTGTGACACGCTTCTCACATTATTCAATTTAAAATTACACAACATGGAAACTCGGCTGGCGGAAGACTGTAGTCTCCCAGTACAGGTATTTTACATTTCCCCACCATGGTTCAAGCCTTGTCGTGGCAGTGGGTTTAAGTAGCCTGGATTGAACCAAGGGCTGCTCTTTGTACCGCTCTTATAAGAAGGGGGGCAAAGAGCAGGAGGAGGTGTGGTTGTAGTTATGAGGCATCAACGTAAATGCGGAACTGGTGGCAGGCGCGGTGGTTTTTATGGGTTCCGCGCTGTAATATGCCGCAAGCATTGGACCAGGGCTGGTGAAGGCGCGCAAAAAGATGAGTAGGTAGAGTTTCAGTTGTATAAGTCAGGCTTTCATGTTCACGAAAGATGTGTATGTTTGGAATGTTAGAAGTGAGATGATAATTAAGAGGCCATTGGGAAGGAAAAGCGTTCCTTCATCGAAACGGTGGCACAGATTGCCAATGAAGTTTGAATCACATGTCGCTGTCGGATTGTCTAGATCGTCGTATTTCATTACGGCTAGCCCCATTTTCCAAAACAAAGTCGTTTTAGTTTATGGCGGGCCAACGGTTAGCCACATTGAATACGTCTGAGTGAAATTGCGCCAGAAAGAGTTCGGCGTTATACGCTTTATTGAAATAAAGTGAATCATTATCCGCCTTTTTGACTCGCTTTAGTTCCTAACTTTAGCTCTCGCGAGCGTTGCTTGCTTAACAACAATGAAAATAACAATGGCGTCGATTGTGGAATACAGAGAAATAAAAAACTATGCCCATCTTTCTCCCCACCATAGTTCAAGCCTTGTCGTGGCCGTGGGGCTCAGAGTAGTCTGGGGTGATCCGAGACACCTTGGGCGAAGCCAATTGAACCGAGGAGGTGGATGCTCTTTGTACTCCTCTCATAAGAAGAGGGATCTAAAGAAAAAAAATGAGGCGGCGCTGTTGCGCACAGGGCAAGGGGAACCTTACCCTATTGCCCTGTCCCGAAGTAGGTGGGGTTGTCCTATAGTGCGGGACAACCCCATCTGTGGAGGTGGAGTTGGTCCCGTTGAGGGCTGACTGCCGTCGAGGTGCCCTGATAACTTATTGTTCCGGGGCACCTCACCAAAGGCGGCACTGATGGCACTCGCGGTGGTTTTTGAGGGTATTCGGCACTATAATGTGCCGCGAGCCCCACACGCCAGTGGACCCCACCCAGGGGCAGTGAAGGCGCTTAAATGCGTTCCCCGCGTAATAGAAAAGGTAGGTAATTCATGAGAATTATAAACGAATATATGCTACCACCGTAAAATGGCGGTTAAGCTGTCTCGTTTCAGGCGGTTTGCGTGCATCCGTTGACCCGTTGGAGGTCTCATAAAAGACGAAAGGTCCTGCATGTAGGGATAATAATAGGAGACCGTAGTCACCAAGTACTCGTATGTCCTCCTATGCTTCTGATTGGCTTTTGTTTGTTATTTTTTAAAGAATTGGGTTTACAAAAGAGTAATTGGACTCAATTTGATGACTATCAGCGCCCTTTAGCACTCAAACGTTAATGTAACTCACAGACTTCATGAATCAAGAGTGAAGTTACCACTTTTTAGGATATGTGAGTAAGAACCTTCGGGACGGCCCAACTCAGCTGCAATGTAGCATAGCCCTATCTCTTACTTTAGTAGCCATGTACGTTGAGCCAGTTAAAATATTATTATATTTTTTTGTTTTTTTTTTATATAATACTTTAACTAAACTTTTTTCGACTACCAACGCCCATAAACGTCCACATAATTACCAAGCCGATGCGTTGCCTTCCTTCCCACCCCCAATGGGCCATTTTATATTAGTATGTTGCAGCTTTACTAAATGTACACTTGACTATCATCTGGTACCAGGGCAACAGAAACAATAAGTAGCGTAGATGTTTGATACTAAGCCGGTTACACACGCAGCCGCGTGCAGATCATATCCACTCTTCCGTAATTAAGACCTCTCGGTGTGAAATTCTGTTGTAATGTATCCTGTTGTAAATGTCTATTATAATCATCAGCCTCCACCCACGTAATACACAAAATATAGCGAATTATTATTATTGATATTTAAGTAAACAAGTTCATATATTATTAGCGTAAACCTTTCCTTTTCTATATTATTTTATCCTATTTCACCGATAGCTGCTTATTTATTTTTTTATTTTTTATTTTAAATAGTTCCAGCCGTCAAGATAAAAAGAAGAAATTTAAGTAAATTAGCAACTGGGATTAAGTGAAACAAAATAAGTTGAATTTTGCAAAGCCGATCATCATCATTATCAGCCCTTACCGGTATTGCTGGATATATGCCTTTTTCAATAAAAATCAAGACGACCGATCTCCTGCTGATGGCATCCATCCCGGATCGGCTACTGCACGGAGATCGTCTGCACACCTGGTGAACGGTCGACCAACACCTCGTTTTCCTAAACGTGGCCGCCACTCTGGAACCTTAGTGGGCCATCTGCCATCTGATCTTCTGAGTGTGTGACACAGTGAGCTGATTCTACGCGTGATATCGAAGATCTTAGTTCTCTACCTTATGACTTCATTGCGAATTATACCTGACAAAAATCACCCAACGTAGCACGTCCAATAGCTCAGGGGGCTGTTGAACGTGTAAAACCGTTAGATTTAGACATTTTTTTATTTAACTACCCCCTCCTAGATTCTTGTACACGTGATGATGGTAAATCCACCAAGAAATGACAATACACTCCGTCGACTATATCTTTGCAATACCTCTATGCGTGACATCATATTCTAAAAAGAATACAGTATTGGAGGGGAACGAGAAATTATAGTCTTTGACCGTAGCTGTCCACATTGTAGTCGTGCGTTATTCCGCCCTGCTCTCAAGAGTAAGTAACAGGTCTGATGATTATGCTCTCGTCAAGATAGGAGCATATTCCGTTTAATCACGTATTGCAATTTGAGGTATGAGCCGACCTAATTGCTAAGCTTATTAATTATTATGCCACGGTATGTGGGTAGGAACTAATTAGGATATACACAAGGTAATTCCAATCTTAACTGGAATGGTTTAGGGTTTGTTTTACAGTGGAGGTCGTGAATGTTTAATTGTTTATGTCAGTTAATTTATATACTGACGCAGCTTGCGGTTAGCGGCGTTTAGCCGCAGTCTGAAGTTCCCGAGTTTGGTTCCCAGATCAGAATGGAGAGTACCATTATTATATTTTCTTTATAAAATGAATATGGTAACACAGAAAGTTATCGGTGTCATAAAAAGCCTCTTTTTATGTCTTAATAGCTCTTGGATTTTCCATCTGATCGAAATAGTAAGAGGTAGTGCCATGCAGCATTACAGCGGTGTTGGGCGCGCACGAGCGGGGAGGAACGCTCCCATGAGACCGGTGTACTGTGACATCTTCCTCGTATCATTACGAGCGGTTTGTGAGTAACCGGTGGCCCATTGATGGGGAGGAGAAAAGGAGACCAGTGCATCGTCATGGTAATCATACGGATATTAATGGGCGTCAGCAGTCGTAAAAGGGCTCCGATTTCTTGTTGCTATAATGCATATATATAAAAACCTATGCTATAAATATGGGGATATTATACCACAGATAGGTCGAAAAAAATATATAACATCTGTATTAGTTAATTACGTTTGTTCTGAGGCATTGTGGCCCATTTTTTTCTCCTCGAGTGCAGTTTTTATTAATATGGTTAAGAACCTCAAAAGAAATAACGCAATCCTTATACATTGTCATGAGTTAGGGGGTATACGAGCAGGAGTATATATAATACCGCCGCCCATCGACTTGTATATAACAGCCCACTCCCCTGTGTGTCTGTCGGAAGTCCCTGTGTGTCCCACATCTCCCCGAGCGTGCCGGCATGATTGAAATCGTCT
>JAFELO010000449.1:1094944-1113390 GCA_017140195.1 Eumaeus atala | reverse complement strand
ACGGAACACTTCACAATCCCCGCTGTCGCCGCGTACTTTTATTTCGTGTCGTTATTTCCGGAGCGGGTCGCCGTTGTGACTGTTTGACGTGGATGCTTTACCTCATTAATATAAAATATAAGACTCTGGTGTTCTACACAAATGTATTGCTAAATATGGAAAATATTATTCAGAAGCAGTCCGAAACAGTCCACCACGGATATTTCACAAAATATGACGAAAATTAATCAAGTCAATAATTTCTGCAGCCATATAAATTTAGTTTGATATATTTTTTACACCTTTATCATATTAGAAGTTTTCATAATGATCTCAGGCACTTTAGAAAATATCATTCAGCTTATATTAATCAGAGAGAATATAGGATTCTAATATTATTTTTTTTTCTTTAATCGGTGCAGTAGTTTCGTAGCCTTATTCAAAGCGAACAATCCAACAAACATTCCAACTTTATAATATTAGTACAGAAGTATAGATTTACAGTACAATTAGAGAAGTTTTGAATGTCAAGTAAATGCTTAGCCCCGTCCACGCGGGATCTTTCTAACGCGTGTTAAAAAAAATATACATCTTGGGACTGTTATTATCATCATTCACACCACGGCGTGTGGCCGGTGCTTTTCACGCAAAATGGTGGCTTCTTTAATAATAGTGAACCGAAGTAGACTTCAATGATGACAATGATGAAATTATTTACAAGTTGTTCTCAAGAGTCACCTTACCATAAAGCTTCACGAACTCCAGCTACCGGAGCCGGCTGGGTATCGCAGAGGATTTACAACCATAAGCATAAGGCTGTAAAATAAGTTGTCCAAATGACAAATGAGTACATTAAGCCTCTGTGAATTGCCGTTATGGACTATGAAAATGCTTTTGACTCTGTCGGTTGTCGGTTTACCTGGGCTGTTCTGGAAGCTTTACAGCGATGTCGGGTCGATTGGCGATACGTCGAAGTACTGAGAGCATTGTATGACGCTGCTTTAACGGACATAAGTCCGTTCTGATTCCGGGAGGTCAAGAAAGGCTAATTGCATCGCTTATCGACAGGGGGATGTTATTTCCCCGGAACTGTTCACGCTTGCTTTGGAGGACGTCTTTAAGACTTTAAACCGTGCATAAGGCGGGATAAATGTTAACGGCGAGTACCTATCACATCTTCGTTGCGCTGATGATGTCGTTGTGTTGGCCGAAACATAGGGACAGTGCAATGGGGTGTGGTTCCCATCCTCGCCCCTTGCCCCGTACGCAAAAGCGCCACCTCCTGTTGCTCTTAGAAGAGGGGTCTGTTCTTATAAGAGGAGTACCGAGAGCGATTTCTCTTCCTAATCTATAAGCCCCCTCTTCTTATAGGAGAGGTGCAAAGATCCCCTTCGGTTCAATTGGCGTCGCCTGGTTTCACCCCAGGCTACTTAGCCCCACCGCCATGACAAGGCTTGAACTATGGTGGGGAGCATGTTTATAAGAGGGGTGCAAAGATCTCCCTCGGTTCAATTGGCTTCGCCAAGGTTCACCCCAGGCTACTTAGCCACGACGAATACGTCCACCTCGGGCAACTATTGCAATTAGGTAGACACATCTTCGAGAAGGTAGCCGATAGAAGGATTTACTTGTCTTGGGCAGCATTGCGGAATCTTCGTCACATTCTGACGTCACATATTCCGCAGAGTTTGAGGACAAAAGTCTTCAGTCAATGCGTTCCCCTGTGATGACCTACGGGGCCTCTTAATTTAGATCTGGTACGCAAGTCTGCGGTAGATTAGCGGGCTATTGAACGTGCTATTTTGCATTTATATCTGTCCGACAGAATTCGTAACGAAGCCACAAGAGAACGAAAGTACCCGATATCACGCGACGAACGCTGAAGTGGCGATGGGCTGATCACACACTCAGAAGAACAGATGGCAGATGGGCCAGTTAGGCTCTGGAGTGGAGGCTGCATTTAGGAATACGAAGTGTAGGTCGACCGTTTCCAGATGGGAAGACGATTATCGTGCAGTAACCGGTCCGGGATGGATGCGAGTACCAGGGTCGTCTTGGCGATCATTGAAAGAGGCCTATGTCTAACAGTGGACCGATAAGGGCTGATAATGATGATGATGAAATCATTACTGTGAAAGTGTATTTGTCACCATAAAAAAAATTGCATAAACTGCAACAATGGAATTCCTTTTCTTTTTAGTACGAGGGGAGCACGGAGTCACCAAACGCCCTAAAACTTGTTACGCAGGTGCGTTGCCTCATATTCTCATCATCCTCCAGTGGGCCACCGGATACTCACAAACCGTACGAAACACGTCAGTAAATCTGTCACTTTAAGGATGTATCATGTGCTTTCCCGGGCGTGTCAGCCGAATTCGGCTGTAACGCTGCGTGACACTAACTAAATTCGGCGGCAATGTTTAAATAATGAGTAGTAATGTAAGCGTAGACAATGTTTTGCGTGTGCGAGCGTGCTCTACACCCCGGCGGGGGGGATTACCATAAACCATTTGTAAATTAGACCCACCGTCCATGAGTACGGAGGATTATCCAGGCAAATTAGAATTTATTGTATTTATTTAAATAACCACGTATCGTCATATGATGCAAACTTCTGGTCTCTCATCGTCCCGACATTTTCATAAAAAGTAAATTGTATTCCTTAGTACTGACATAAAATTATACAAAATGTCTTAAATAACGAAATTCTCTTCGAAGAAATGCTAAAATTTTAAATGAGATATATAGCTAAAACATTATAAATAGAGTAACTATTCAACTATTACTTATTATAAATGCGAAAATGTGTATGTGACTTTGTTCTTTAACGGAAATACTTTTAAATATTTTTGGTTAAAAGTTGTCATAGGTATAGGTTAGTGAAAATCTTATTATTACCGACTTTGTCTTTTTTATAGAATAGGGGGGCAAACGAGAAATCGGAGCCTTTTTACAGCAACCGATTCTCCCCCCCCCCCAATGGGTCACCGGCCACTCACAAGCCCCACTAAACGCGACATTGATGATGTCAACTTACAGCGGTATTATGTGAGAATTTGCGAAAATGTGTAACAAAATTAACTAGGATTTTCACGACAAATGATACACTATTTTTGAGTTAAACTTTAAGGTACATTTAAAAGCGTGTGTCAAGTATAATTTTCTAGTTTTTGCATGATACAGCATACCCGTATTTATGCAGATGTTTGTGGGCGTCAAGATACACGTACTGCTCTTTAGACATTAATTTTATCCGTTTTTGCTTTTTAAAGTGTAGAAAAGTTTGAAAATTTAGGAAAACACAAACAAAGCAAAGTTTCCCGGGTTTCATTTATTCAGTGAATATGAAACGGTGCGTGACTGCCCTTTATACTTTAGTGTTATCATTTATGCAACTCCGAGGTGATTCATTAAGGAGGCTACACATGGCCCTTTCAGCGGCGCTCGCGTGCTGCGCGCGGCGCGCGGGAACCGCGAAATATGTTGCACGAAGAATGATTAGTGTGGACACGACTTGACACGGTTTGAAAACCTGCATCGCTAACGACAACGTACATTTATTTAGTTAGATACATCTCCATAATGAGCCTATAGATGATGGAAAAGTACGTTTTTTGGAGTGACTCATTAGTTAGGAAGCAAGTAGAGAATCTGCTACATCATGTTACTATGAGTGCTCGTAGGGAAACGAGACTAGGTTCGGGAATGAAAGGGGGACCGGTTCGTCTATTTTTTGCAGATGGGTCATATTTATCCCAATAAAAATGTTGTGATGGCTAATTAATCAATATTATCTTGATTGGCTTACTTCCCTAAAAGACATATTGCGCATAAGGGGGACACATCAATCGGAAGCGACAGCAGTGAAGTATCAAGTAAACACCAGACAGAGCAAAGTATCAAGTAAATATCAGTATCAGCCGATGAGATCTTATGCTTGGTAAAAAAATTGAGTTACTATCGATGCTTGGCTTTATACATCTCCACAAATATTGTATATTCCACCTGTATTCCGTTGTTAGATTTCCAATTGTCAATCCATACGAAACTCTCTTGTACTCCCATTTCGACTCGCACGACGTGACAGTGAAGTTATTACACTTTCAGGGTAATGATTCGATGCAACGATAATTGAAAAATATCAGAAAATTAGGTTACTAGATAATATGATAAGTGAAACAAGTAGCTTTCTGACTTACTTCGTTTAACCAGACCTAAGTACGAGTAATTAACAACGGTCCTAAGAAGACCCATACAAAAGTGTTATTTCAATAATAATGAGGTGGATGGAACGAAGATCCTTTCGATTAGTTAGTGAAGGAATTGTAATATTTGTTATGTACAAAAAACCTTAACAAAACAAAAATAATCGTCACGAGACTACACCGTTCAAAGCAAAATATAAAGTCCAAACGAAGATAATTGACTTGGTTTCTTTGAGAGAGATAGAGAGTGAGTGGTTCTATGAGAGAGAGGTGGACGTAGAGCAACGTGCGCACGACACACGTGTGCGACAGTCACGTCACAGTTTTTTCCGTCGAGCCTCCTTCGCAACGTAATTAGGAACTTCATTCCAGAAATTAGTTAGGCGTATCCACAATCCGCTAGCACGATATGACGGATGGCACGAGGTCCACTATTCATTTAAGTCCCATGTACGACACTCACAATCCATCCAGGCTGGCGTGTTGCTCGTGCGAATGTGTAATCGGTTAAACGTCATTGTCCTAGTGGGTAATCGATTATCCGGTTAATCGGAAAATGTAGACAGTGTTTTAATGAATTATGTTGTTTATACACATGTAGATCGATGCCTTGGGAGAAGCCTGAAAGCCTGAAGCCACCGATTTCTTGATTGCCCCTTTTATTATAAGAAAATGTGTTTCTATAATAAAAATCTTAAATATACAACATTGTTCAAATTTGTACAAAACGTTAAATATATTTCCGTTATCCTTCCTTAAATATTTTTCCGTCACCTATTGTTCCGTTACACCTTATTCCGTTAACTGTAACAAAAGCTCTTACGGTACTCAGTACAGGCCTTTTCTTGTTGATGCGGGCACACGCCTTCACTGGCCCTGGGTGGGGTCCGGTGGTGTGCGGGACTCGCGGCACATTATAGTGCTGAATACCGTAATAAAACCACCGCGAGTGCCATCAGTGCCGCGTTCGGTAAGGTACCCGGAACAACAAATCATCAGGGCACCTTGACGGTTAGTCAGCCGCCGTGTTACGTTCCCATCCTCGCCACTGTCCAACACCGCCTCTGTTTGCTCTTTTGTTCCGCTTCTCATAAGAGGGCTACAAAGAGCGGCTCCACCTCCTGCTTTTTAGTTTCCTCTTCTTATAAGAGAGGTACAAAGAGCACCCGCCTCCTCGGTCGAATTGGCCTCGCCTGGGTTTACCCCAGCCTACTGAGCCCCACCGCCACAACAAGGCTTGAACCGTGGCGAGGACTTAGTACAGGTCTAGGCTAACGCGAAGTGATAACTCCACATATTATGTTATAGATCACGCGGTAATTATTTCGATCCCCAATAGCAAAAAGATAATTTTAAAACTTTTGATAAAGCTTTAAAATTATGAGTTACTAAATGGACCGGATATAGTTTACCTTCCTCTTTCGGTATCACGGCTGACAAGCTTAATTACTTATACTACATATAATTATGAACGAAAGAAAAGAATTTTATGATCCTTTGGGACATATGCCCAGTTATTCTCCAGTTATATCCAGATATGATATCTTGAATGTCCTATATTTTAATTGTTTGAGACTTTCACGTTTGTTACACATTCTGTAGTTACCTAACGGGTTCTAACGCGATACTTAAAATACTTATAACAAGTTACTGGCTAAGTTTTGGTAAATATCTCGCTCGACTGGGTTACACCAGCCGTGACGAGCCGACCCTAACGTCAAGCGAGGTATTTACAAAAACTTTGCCAGTATCTTGTAATAAGTATTTTAAGTATCGCGTTAAAACCCGTTAGGTAACTACAAAATCTCCTATATTTTCATTTATAGGGTCAGAGAGGTTTGTATAAGTGATGGACTTTAGAGTCTACCGGTATATTTCCAAGAATTTAAAAATATCTAATCCTTAGGCACAGTGACGTTAGGTCAGATCTCGGTGGAAGCCACGTTGAAGGAGGATGAGTGCGGAGGCCGCCAAAACAGGGACAAACGAGCAATCGGAGCCATTTATTACCCAGGTTCATCAACATGCAAGATGTGTATTGCCTAACTCATCTTCATTCTGTTGAATCAAATCATTCTTAGGTGTCATGGTCTACGTCACGAATAAGTTAATTTCGTCTAAGATGACCGATCGGGTCGTGCTTACCGAATAATCGATTTTTATTAATCATAGTATATATTTAAATCGTGTGATTTTTCAGAATCGTCACTTCCATTAATTTTTTATTTAAATAATCATGGCTCGGTTTTTTTATAAAACAGTTGGCTCAATGGCAAAGTTTTCGACTGAGTTAACTTAGAAAAGAAACTCGGAATTGACAATGTATTTGTATCACATCACATTATAGCCTAATGTATATAAATGTAGGTCGTCAGATGACCTCCGCGATATCGTCCGGGTAGCGGCTCCCTATCTCTCAATACCCGCTGTTTCAATTTACGAACATGCTTTTATATTACCAGTAGGGTTGCCAATTGTTAGCGATGTGAAATGGTAAAGCACAACAAAAAATTATTGACAGAATTTTATTATTTTTATTTATACAATTTAAAAATAAAATTTCAACTATATGTATTTAACACTGATAATCCATGCCTTAGCGCGAAAGCGCATAGACTGAACAGGTAATGTTTTAAAATGCATTTAGGTACTTAATACACAGCTGGTAATCTGTTTATGTAAAATATAACGTTTAAACTTGAGTAGATACTTAGTCAGTATTTACCATGCATATGCTCTGCATATACGCTGGGAAGGACTGTAGTCGTTTCCATAACTCAAGCACGACGATGACATTTACAATTTGACAGATTTTCATTGCTGTTGTGTTTCAGATGAGGGCATCGATGGTGGAAGTTCGTATTTAAAAACTCAGTGATAAGTCCAGTCATATAGCAATTCTGTTCATCACGTTACGCTTCTACAATGATAAAAAGTAAAGTTAGTGAACCAAAACTCATGGAGTGCAGAAATTCGATAGAAACAGACAATTAGAGTTGATCATGTGATAGAAGCACCGCTTTTCCATGTGATAGAACTTCAGAAATGGTGGTCATAGCGGATTTTATTTTATTTATTTAACATTAAAAAAATTTCATTCTTTAAAGTCATTTTCACATTTTTTGCATTATAAGTTGCAAGAGTTTAACCTAGTGACAATAACCGCGAGTCAATCAATCAATATAAAATTTTCTCGAGAATTTTAAAATTTATTAAGGGTTGATTGAGATCGGATTTGCTGCACACAATATAACCCATTATTCTCAATATCAAAATACACAGGTGGCAGCCCTAATTATGAATGCAATCGCACTTAATAATGCCACGCCCTCACCTTTTATGCGTATTGTAAAATTTAAATCAAATCTTAATGCGAGACCATGTTTTGTTGGAACTATGAATTATATGCTCCGAATAAGAGTATTATTCTTATTTTAAACATGTTTGTTCATATTACGTAAACGTGATTTATTGTAACGGATAATCAATCAATAATTAAATTTCAATTGAAAATAGAACGAATAAAATTTATGGAATTATATTCAATAATTTTGAACAAACGTGTGTTATTCGGCTAATAACGATCTTCTATATATCGGTGAATTTTGTTACCGGAGATAGATTCTGGACATATTCACTATTGAATGCATATTAATTTCACTTAAGATCCTATCTCCGGTATCCAAAGGCTTGTGTAGATTATAGAAAATGGCGAATACACCTCAAATAATTGATAATCATTATTACTGAAAATAAATCACCAAATTACGCCATTCTTCTAATTCAAAAGCGGGCCAACGTGAACAGCAATTATAAAAAGTTAGTGTCAATTAAAACGTCTGCGCGTTGAGGAGACCAGAGACCACATATCGACGCCGTGTTCATTAATCGAGTCCTTCCAATTACCACCTCGGCGTGATCGCATTGCGAACACTCTATTTGACGCTCTTCTTTATTTTTACCTCGAAAGTACTACCTGAAGGTCAAAACAAGCGTAACCTAGTACACTATTTTTTAGTGTCATAATGTCGTTTTTTTGACTTAATACAGCTTAGATTTCATTTTGAGCTACTCACTATTAACACAAGAACACTTTATTAACAGCTGGATACTTGTCATTTTTGATGAACCCCAAGGCGGATACAACTGCGTTTTATTTATTTAATAGGACATGATGCAAGTCTTCCTTAAAGTATTATAAAAATCCCCACAATTCACTGAAGCAGATTCAGTATATTATCAGAACTACATATGTATTATTTTTATACATAATATATTTGTTTGACAAGAAAATAATAATAGTACAAACAAGCCATGAAGACTCAACAGAACTCACTTAGAAACGTAATTAATAAAACAGCACCCTATTCCGAGCAATTAACTTTTAGGGATTAAAAGTATTTGTATGTTATTTCAGATTGTAATGTTTGTGCCAAATATTGGTTTCGGTAGTTTTTGTGTCGCATTATAATATTCGTATGTGAACAGCGTCTAAGCCGCACACATCAACCAGAACCTGTACAAATTACTACTAAGACTTTCAAGCCCGCATAATGTTGCCCTCATTAGTAATGGATCTAACGTGGTGTCATTACCGCTCCACCAGCAGTTCCATATCAATTCGATGGGGCTTCATTAAAATATAACGAATCGCTCCGCAGATAAAATGTGTGCTTTCATCTCGCATGTGATTAAAAAACTATTGGCAATGGACTCAAGTACCTAAATTATCGTTGCATAGAAGTGTAGGTAGAGGTTTTTGGTTTGAAATTTCTGAACGTTCGTTACAATACCGGGCAACGCAGCACAGATTTACGAGGCGGAGCACCGTGTGGCTTAAGTCGGTTCAGGCCAGACAAAATCATCTCTGTAACAGCCTCTTTTTATTGTTGCCTTGGGGAAACGCATTTACACGCCTCCACTGGCCCTGGGTGGAGTCCAGCGCTGTGTGGGGCTCGTGGAACATTATATAATTCCGCCGAATACCCACAGAAACCACTGCGAGTGCCACCAGTGCCGCCTTTTTGTGAAGTGTCCCGGATAAACAAATCATCAGTACACCTCGACGGCAAGTCAGCCCCGAAAGGGACCCACGCCACCTTCACAGATGGGGTTGTCCCGCACCACAGGACAACCCCATCGACTTTGGAACAGTGCAATGGGGAAGGTTCCCATCCTCGCCCCTTGCCCCGTTCGCAATAGCGCCGCCATTTTCTCTTTTGTCCCCTCTCCAGAAGTCCCTCTCTGTCCAGAAGCGGCACCTCCTCCTGCTCTTTAGTCCCCTCTACCTATAGGAGGGGTACTAAGAGCCGCCAGGAGAGCCAGAGTATCTCGGATCACCCCACGTAATGGGGTTTCCACACGTAATATGGTTTCCACATATAATGGGGCTTCCACACGTGATGTGATTTTCACACGTAATGGGGTTTCCACACACAAGGTTCGTTAGGAATTGAGATGGGAACAAACAATTGCACTGACGACACTGTTACCGACACCACCAACACATACAACATCTGTTCATAAATCGTTCATCGATCGTTAGACGCCGTTAAATAATGCGTCAAAATTCATTATACTTTTTGAAGTAACAGTTCAGGCGAGTTGAGTATTTATGAGATGGGAAAATATTCACGTATTTGTTTAAGATCTAGCTTTCATCCACTCCGACATTCTCGCTTCTGTCGGCACTCCCGGAACGGACGAATCTTTTAGTATAAGGTGGCTAATGAGCAGTCGGATTTTCTTAGACAGGCGTTTATTGGCAACCGCACAATCGAGACAGCCGCGTTACGCTCCTTTGGCCTTCTCCTCAACGAGTAAAGTCAAAGGCAAAGGCTCGCAAAATGTGGCACATAGCTGTTGCGTGCACAAATTTGAAAATTTGGGAAAAATGTAATTTGTGAAATTGGAATTAGTCCTGTTCACAGACCCAGGAGGCTTTTAGGACATAATAATAATAGTACGGGTGAAAAATATAATTTGATAAAACCTAACGTTTTTGAAAAAATTCTATCGCCTATGTTCATCGGAGATTATTCTATTTTCGAATCGGTCCAGCGGTTACGTAGGTTACTCAATTCATACGAACAATCAAATCATTATTTAAAGTAATAAGGCAATACGGTCTTGGATAATGTAATCGGAAGTAAAATGTCGTCTTTTAAACGTTAGAATCCATTCAAGATCCGCTGAACAGAAAATAAATAAACGAAACCAAAACACCGCCGCAATCATAAAAACTTATACGATACACATACAAATGTCTCAAGAAAAATTATACTCTCCACGGAAAATGACGGTACGGAAAATACAGGGAAAACAAAACAATTCACTGAGTGCACCCATACACGAACGCATTGTGACATACGTCGGGTCATGCGATTCAGTTGGACGAAATACAAAAACGCCATTGTGTAGTGAATGGGGTGCTTTATATTGTGCGCGGGAAACGGATTTTTTTTACATGTTTTCTATTTAAAAATAGAATGTGTTCTCCAACGTGTGAATATTTTTAAGTGTATTGGCGTGTTCCATTTTTAATTTGAACAAATGCGTTCCATCCCCCGCTCGTTCCGCTACGGATTGATACAAACCGCGCCTGAAAAAAACAAATTGTATTGACTTTTTTATTATCATATATTCTTAGTAAGATTACATTTTCTCTAATTGTATTCTACATTTTGCTTGGCATGTTTTGCGTCCAGGGAAGGTAAATAATAATTTGATCTTTAAAATGCCTGTAATGATTGAGGAGCAGCACAGCTATAAATAATATATCAAGAATATTGTAATCAGGAATGTTAACAGCTCCATGGCTAGAAAGGGATAAATTTAACTTATTTGAATATGATATGCTTAATTTTTTTAATATCAATATAATTGTTATAAATTAGCGATCCGCACCGGCTTCACACCAGAATAACAGGTACAATTATACACTCAAACCTTTCCCGGGAATCACTGTACCGATTGGTGAAAACACAAAATATATCATACCTTCTTTGGGTACATTATTTTATAATAAGCGCAGATAGATACTTTTTAATTATTCCTATATATTATGGGAAGTATGAAAAAAAGTTCCATTAATAAAGTAAACTTGATCCAGAAATATGACAGAGGTGAGGTGTCGAACTCAAACATGCCACGAAGTTGATTGTATAACTAATGTTTGTGTGGGTGTGTGTGTGAGGGCAGGTGCACTAATCGGATAATACAGAACTGTCAATCAGCTGATCCAGGGTGTGTAAGCGAACGTATATTTTGACACGTCGAATGATATTGATCACGCGAGGCGGAGCCACGAAACAGAATTGTTTAACATTTGAACTATACGCGCTACCAATTTCGTTGTCATTACAAAGATAATATTATATATATAGGATTAATAGACAGGGTCATAGCAGCGAGTGTCCGCGTTGGTTAAAAGAGAAGATGCGGAATACATCTTTGCCTATCTGTACACTGCACAGAGAAAAAAATTAAAAAGCGATAGAGAGAGTTCGCCATATTTGCGGTCTCTTTCGATTTATATGGACGCGTTTTTGGCTGGCTTCTCTTCTCGATCTATATTCCCTAAATGGTTGTCGTACATTTTAATATCAATGACATTTATTAAAGGGCGCCATCTTGATGTAGGATTGTCAACCCTTACTGGAATTGCCGTTGCTTCAAGAATGACCATGACAAATTTTATAAAGAGGCAAACGTGCACATCTAGTATTTTTATGTACATCAACGCCCATGGACTTGTGCAAAATTGTTATGTCGAGATGTGCCACCGAAAACGCACAAACAAAAACATATAAACGTTTTATTTAGTTTGTGAGGGCAAACTCGCATTCTCAATCCTGCACCTGTAGTCATCTGAATAATTCTTATCCGTGATGCCCTCATTTTTCGCTCCACTCCAATATTCCCAAAAAGCACGAAATGCATCAGCTGTTTAATTGTGATGTTTGACCTCATCCATATTATCATGACCCCTATTGATACACTGCTGTATACAGGCCTCTTTCAGTGAACGCTGAGATGACCGTAGGATGGATATGAGTGGCAGGATATTAATACACAATATAAAAAATGTAGCGTGGCGTTGGTGCTTCTAACGTGCTATGTTGGGTGTTTCTCTGTCTGACAGAATTCGTAACGAAGTCATAAGACAGAGAACTAAAGTATCCGATATCACGCGACGAATAAGCTCGCTGAAGTGGCAATGGGCTGGTCACACACTCAGACGAACAGATGGCAGATAGGCCTGTAAGGTTCTGAAGTGGAGGCCGCATTTAGAAGAACGAAGTGTTGGTCGACCGTCCACCAGGTGGGGAGACGATCTCCGTGCAGTAGCCGGTCCGGGATGGATGCGTGTAGCAGGAGATCGATTGTCTTGGCGTTCATTGAGAGAGGCCTATATCTAGCAATTGACCTATAAGGGCCGATAATGACAATGATGATGATAAAATAACTTTACCAAATATAAGGCAAATACATTTTCTTATATATAAAAGCAAAACACTTAACAAGCTCATTTCATTACTGCGTCCGTCTTCAATCCACGTTATTCGTATTTGATTATTACTTCTCGGGGAGTGGAAAAAGAAATATCCGATCAAAGACTACCTGGGATCAGCTTATCTAGTGCATTCAGACGTAATAATAAATCCTGGGACCTAGCTCTTAGTGCTACGAGAAATTTACTGCGAATATAAAAACATGAACGGCATAAGAACGTCATTCGAATAATTAGCGAATGCATTGTACGTCGAATGTATTGTGTTGTAAATTGGCAAATTCTGGATTGTAATAACAATAATAACATCTGTGGTGATTACACCATAGAGCCCAGCCCTGTGCTAAGTACCGTAAGGACTTGTGTTACAGGTACTAGAGTTTTATATTTAATATTGTTTTTATAAATTTAAGATCATCGTTATAAAATTATTCTTTTTTATAGCAGAAGGCAGCAAACGAGCAAGGGACGGGGGCTCCCCTTGCTCGTTTTTTATGACTACCGACGCTTATGGACATTCTCATGATTGTTACGCAAATGCGTTGCCCTCCTATCACCAACCAATGGGCCACCGGCTACTCACAAACCGCACGGAACGCGACAGCGACGCTGTCACTCTTCGCTGATATCATTTGAGCGAGAGGTACCCAGTCGTGCCGGCCCAATTCCGTTGCATAGGAGGATGTAGTGCCATGCACTATGTAAGGCACTACCCCTTCCTNAAACATCCATGGTCTAGGCAGGATAAGAAACAGTGACCTCTGGCGTTTCACACGAACCAACCAATGTAAAACCAGCCAGTATAAACCCAGCCAGTCGTGTCGTTTCTCGGCCCATCGATTCTTAATAAAAATATATTCTATATAATTTTATATTATTTTCTTCTCATAATTTTCTTATATATATTATATTTTCTTATATATAATTTTCTTCTCGAAAATAGAAATGTAATTTAACTCAATGTTAACAGCTAAATATAATCAGGAAGTCAACGCGTGCAGAATTACACTCATGCGTTCGGACCATATTTTCGTTCAGACATTGGGCCCATCGTATTACTCATAAACCCCATTAGTCATAAACCGCACGACACGCGATAGTATAGCTGCGACTATACGGGGGTGTCATTCGAGCGAGAGGTGCCTCTAATACGGCTGCAATGCAGCATGGCGCAACCTAAAGAATGTACAATACAGTGGCCCCTTGGGGGAGAGGTGAAATGAAGGCAACGCATCGGCATTGTAATTATTCTGATGTTCACGGTCGTCGATATTCGTAGAAAGGCTCCGATCGCTCTTGCTTTGACCCCCTATATTGTAAAAAAATACAACAAAAAAAAAATACTGTAAAAAAATAATTATAGTCTATAAGTCTATAATAAAACTGAAGAGATTTTTTTTGTTCGTTTGTACTCGCTAGTCTCATGAACTACTGGTCCGATTTAGAAAAGATCTCCGAGTGTTCATCCCTCGAGGAACGGGTCATCCTACCATTTATCGAGGGGGCTATATATAATATATATTATGAATATTATTAGTAAATTTTTATTTCGAGTGTTAATGGCCCATAAGAGGTTAGTAACAATTTTTACTTAAAAGCTATAGAAGTATTTACATTTCTATATTATTATTAAACTAGTCGCCTCTGTGGTGGAACCGTGCGTGTGTCGTCTGTTAACACCGTTAGCCTCGTGGGGTCCTGGGTTCGATACCCAGGTCGGGCAAATGTTATTAAATGTTTCTCAGATTATTCTGAGCAAGCATTATTACATTGATCGGGATTGGAATGTGCCCGAAGAGCCATAGGCTTGCCACCTATGTCATCATGGGCCTCAGTACCTTGGCTAATCGTGGGTGTGCCAGTATATCTACTGGACTTACGGGACCTACCTCCTCTGGGATAATAGGCGTGAAGGTACTTTTTAATACTATGACACTGAAAACAATAGGAGCGGATTTAGTAAGGCAAAAGCACGGGGTGCTGCTATCGTTTCCGTTTTTGTGTACTTTTTTGTGCGGCTTGGGAAAATTTCACACACGTCATTATAACCTCGAGTTGATCGCTTGTCTCAGTGGTGACTCTACTGTTCGTTAGGCCCTTACGCTATATAAAAACTAATATTACATTTCCTATTCTCCACTAAAAACTCCATCTTGAACATTTGAAACACCGCAATAGTAAAATATAAGTAGCTCCGGATGAACTTGGCTAAGTCCTCGAGACAACGGCTCCCTTGTCTTATGAAAACCTTAAAAGTGCCCGGTTTCTAGAGTTCCGTATCTCAAAAGAAAAAAAATTATTCTGAAGGTCACTAACGGTATTGATTTACATAAATATCAACGTACACAGTTTGCATCTCAAAAACGCCTGTATAAAAGATTTGTAAAAAGAACTCAAAATCATGTGGGTAAGGTTGCCGTTGCGAAAAGGTCTACAAATTATGCACTTCTTTCACATGGAATCTGTTTTGTAAAAACGACTTAAACCTTTCACGTATCGCTGACTTAGCAAAAACGTATGGTTTACACAATCACGGACGCTAAAGAAATACTTATCGGTGTGAAATCGTGTATCTTGTGTTTTTGCATATGACAAGCAACTGCCACTTTTAACATTCTATATATGCATGGGTTTTTCTAATGTATATAAAATTGGTCCTAAGTTCAATTTGTACAAAATATGTCAATATTCCTGTCTACAGTAGGCAAATTTGTCCACAGATAATATTAATTTCGTTGACCAAAAATTATGAAATTTTAAATACAGGTAAAGGGAAAAATAAAACGGAATAAGAAACAAAAAATTGTAACTGATTAGAAACTACACACGCCTAAATAAGTTTGGCAAGCTTATGTAAAACGTATCGGGAAGTACGGAACCCTCTGGACGAGAACCCGATTCGCACCTGGCCGGTTTTTTCTCCGGCACAGCACCCGAGTCTGAAGTGTGTTGATCTGAGCAACTCCGAAGGATAATTGCTAGAACAAATTGCACTTTGATATTATCATTGTCTTCGTATTTTGTTTTAATGAGAACTTTTTTTAATAGAAGGCAGGAAAGATCACTTGAAGGTAAGTGGACAAAACCACTTACCTTCAATTCGCTGTTAGAAGCGCGGATGAATGCCGTCAGGCCTGATCTCCTTACACCCAGGAGCGACATATCGGGACCACGTAGTACCTCATTGATTGTGGTCCTACTGCAATCACACAACTGAGTGGTTTCCGTTCCGGGCACTATGTTACACTGCTGTGCATTTTCCTGTGTTTATCAAATGTTGTATGTATAAAAAAGACTCTTTTATAGTAGGTACCTACACTAGTACCATTATATTTTGTTTTGTGCTCATTATTTTAATTTAGGTGACAAATATATTGTTATTGTTTACAAAGTTTGTAGAACAGTGTAATCTATACCTAAATAAAGCTCTATATTCATTCATTCATTCATTCACATGAGTAGCACTGCGTTTTTTTAGTATATATGAGATATTTTTTTAATATCAGGCAGGTAAGATCACGTGAAGGTAAAT
The DNA here is from genome assembly GCA_017140195.1 of Eumaeus atala. Taxonomy (NCBI): domain Eukaryota; kingdom Metazoa; phylum Arthropoda; class Insecta; order Lepidoptera; family Lycaenidae; genus Eumaeus; species Eumaeus atala. The sequence continues at coordinate 1,097,162 of JAFELO010000449.1, read as the reverse complement.
GGAAGAAATCATTTACATTTAATTCGATGTTCAAAGGCTGTCTAATCTTCTTACGCCTAGGAGCGGCTGGAGTTACACCGCGGTGTATTAATAGTGGTCAAAGTCATTTACCTTCAATTCGCTGTTGGAAGCGTGGAAGAATGTCTTTGTGCCTGATCCTCTTACACTTAGGAGCGGCATGAGTAATACCGGTCAGGGGTCAAAATCACTTACCTTCAATTCGCTGGTGAAAGCGCGGAAGAATGCCATAGTGCCCGTTCTCCTAACTCCTAGCAGCGGCATGAGGCGTGTGTATATGAGTAGTAAGTGTTACTTAGGTAACACTGTTGTATTTTAGTTTCAATGAGATTTTTTTGTGATTTCGATGTCACTGATTATAACATAGAACCGCCAACAAGTGGCATGAGTAACGCCAAGGTATTTTAGTTTTAAATAGAACTTTTCCGCTAGGTAAGACTTGAAGGTAAGTGATTTTGACTTCGTTGGTGAAAGCGCAGATGAATGCTATCAGACGACCAGGTCCGATCTTCTTGTGCCTAGAAACGGCATGAAACAACACTGTGGTATTTTAGTCTTAATAATATTTTTTATCAGGGGGTAGCTGTGATTTTGACGTCACTGATTATAACATAGAACCACCAATAAGTGGCATGATTAACGCAGAGGTATTTTATTTTCATCAGGAAGTAGCTGTAATTTTGAGGTCGCTGATTGTAGCATAGAACCGTTAACAAGTGGCATGAGTAACTCCGAGGTATTTTAGTTTTAAATAGAACTTTTTTGCTAGGTAAACTTGAAGGTAAGTAAGTGATTTTAACTTCACTGGTGAGAGCACAGAGGAATGCTATCAGATGACCAAGTCCTATCTTCTTATGCCAGGGAACAGCATGAGTAAGTCAGCGGTGCGATTCCGTCCGAATCGGACACTAGCTGTCCGCAACTCGCGAAGCGGGCTTGTGTACATAATAGTCATTGGTGATGGCGCGGAGGTTAGAATGGCATCCTAGTCAAATATCGGCATTTTTTTTAATTAGGACATCAAACAGCTATAACATAAAATACTTATATCTATAAACATGCTCATTACGAAGTGGTTACAATGTTGCGCCAGCGACATTATCCACAAATTAAAACATATGGAAGTACAATTTGTTTTGTTGAATAATTGGTCCAGAAAAGGCGCCAAAAATGGAGTAAAAAAAACTATAAAGAGTGAAATACACACAGCAGATACCTACTTAACATTTAATTAATACATTTTTAAATCATCTGCATATAAGAGAAATTTGGTGTTCTTAAAACAAGATTTGATATCATTTATATAGAGAACGAACAGTAAAGGGCCTAATATTGAACCCTGTACAACTCCAGAGGTGATACGCACAATGCCAGATTAGTATCCGTTCACCACAACTATTTGAGAACGGTTGTTAATGTAGGAAGTAAACCATCGTAGAAGATTTCCCCTAATATCGTTAAAAAACAGTTTCTTTAATAGAATGTCATGGTCTACTTTATCAAACGCCTTTTTAAAGTCGATACACTAGAATCCACTTGTCTGTCCAGACTGTCAAATAATTCGTTAGAAAAATAATGAGATTTGTGGTAGTAGATTGGTTTTATAGATCCATGTTGCTCAGGATAATATTGTGTAGATATGGGTATATTTCATTATGAACCAATCTTCCGAAACGATTCTATGGCACTGACACTAGAGAAATTGATCGGTAATGTTCAACGGTCTGCCTGGAGCCACCCTTATGTACGGGAATTACGTTAGCCACTTTCCACTTTTCGGGGCATATGCATTCTCCAAACTTTTATTGTATAATATACATAAAGGTTTACAAGTACCAGTGGCAGTAGATTTATAAAATATTGCATTTAGGCCATCGGGGCCTGCGCCCTTATTTGGGTCCAGACTTTTTAATTCTGTAAGTAACTGAGACTCATCGATACATATGTCATGGATTACCCTACGGACTGTCAGTAACAGTCTCTGGGATGATAGGCGGAGAGGCTCTTGGCTCAAGTACAAACAAGAAGAAATCTGAAAACATCTCACAGATCACAGTAGGATCACTCGACTTAAGGTTCTGATATTGCATTGATGCTGGTATTCCAGTTTTGCTCTTGCGACTCAAGACATACGACCGAAAAGATTTCATGTGCGATGTGAGATTATGTTCTACGCCATGTATGTAATTGGCATGGCATT
>JAFELO010000449.1:1082977-1094130 GCA_017140195.1 Eumaeus atala | reverse complement strand
TTTCTGACTTCGGACTGTTATTAGAAATTGCCATTGAAAGTTAACAAAGAGTCAAAATGAAATAATATATAAAAGAATGTTCGTTAGCCAGATGAAGAAAATAAGTTATTTCTATATCAAACATATATATGTGGTAGTCGTTTTGTACAAAGTCGCCGTATAATATTACCGCTAGCCACATTCAAAAACAAGTCCCTATTTTTGTGGCGGGCTAACGATACGATTGTCCGATAACGAAACGATAAGCCGGATTGTCATCGCCAGACTTTCACCAGTATGGCAGCTGATGTTTAGCCTCATTAAATCTCGTGATTTTAGGCCGCGATATTGATAGATACAAATATGAAATTAGGCCTAGTGTTATGAGTTCAAATAAAAATTGACCTAACCATAATCCTAAACATTTGAACCTCTTTGGGCATAGTCTTCTTATTTATCTGAGTTCTACAATCGACGCCATTTTTGTTTTCACGTCAAGCAACGCCGCGAGTGTTAAAGTTAGGAACTAAAACATGTCAAAAGGCGGATAAAGATTCACATTAATTCAATAAGGCTAACTTTATTGAACACCGTATAGAGCTCAACTCTTTTTGGCGCAATTTTATTCCGCCGTATTCAATGTGGCTAATCGTTGACCAACCAGAAAAAAAAACTTCCGTGTTTTTGGAAATGGCTGGCCAAAGTGAAATACAGCGATTTTGACAATCCGACTGTGACATATCTATAACATAGGTAAGTATTACGAGAGAGAGGACTTTCAGAAACTTTTTTTATGCAAAGCAACTAAAAAGAATGGATATCACGCACGAGATATAATTAAGGGTTGGAATGAATATTTAATACTGTAGGGCGGCACAATCGTATCGGGGTGCTCTGGAACTAGAAAGACAAGTATTTTCGGGAGTCTTCATTTAGCACACCAAGTGCTAATCATCATCGAACCGACTACGGTAGAGTTTGAGGATAGACATTTTTTTTGTTTACTCCTCCGCTTCCCATTCATCGTTTCATAAAGACCATATGAAATTATGAGGTGTATACTGTCAAAGAAATCGATGGTAGCGATCCGCAGCCCGGACGTTTTTACCACCACTTGTTACCACCTTTTCCGTGGCCGTAACCGTGGCCAGGACTTTGTAACAACTGTTTCTTTGTCCGATAGAATTAGTAGAGAACTGAAGTATCAGATATCACGCGAAGAATAAGTTCACTGAAGTGGCAATGGGCTGGTCACACACTCAGAAGAACCGATGACGGATGGGCCCGTAAGGTTCAGGAGTGGAGGCCGCGTTTAGGAAAACGAAGTGTTGCTCGACCGTTCATCAGGTGGGAATATGATCTCCATGCAGTAGCCGGTCCGGGATGGATGGGAGTAGCAGGAGGTCGGTCGTCTTGGTGTTCATTGAAAGAGCCCTATGTACAGCAGTGGATGGATAAGAGCTGATAATGATGATGGAGATGATGATACAGTCACCAGACATGTTATTAGTAAGATGCTGCATTGGAGCCTAATCGGGCGGGCACAGGCAGGGGACATCTCGCTTACATAATAACGGCATAAAGTGATGTAATCATCACTTAGTTGGGTTCCGGTCAATTGGTAAAAATGCGTATGTGTTTTATGCGTTCATAAACATTCCCTTAATTACTATGCAGACGTGTTGCCCTTCATGCCCCTCCTGCACTCCGCACGAAATCTGACATCAGCGGCTTTGTCACGAGAAAAGACCTTCCGGGTCATGTGGAACAAATTGGGTTACAATGCAGCGTGGCAGAAGAACTTGAAGCATCCGTGAGATCCGTGATTTATCATCAGTGGATCCGATCGCTTTTCGTCTCACCTTGGAACATATTCGAGTAAAAAGCGTATTACATAGTCGACGATATCAATGCAACTCAGTGTGCACGCACCCTTACCGCCGACGGGACAAGTGAAAGATACAAATACTCGTCAAGAGGGCCACGGGCGTTTGCCAAAAATTATAATTTTAATTGCGAGCCTTCCCCCTCCCCCGCGCCCCCTCAACCCTCAATCTACGCGCTATACAGAAAAGGAGACGCTTACAATGTGCAATAATGGGCACTTTGAACTGGTCAGCGTGATTAGTGCATCTTACAAAAACACGACCAGGCTAACTAAATCTTCAGTGAAGTGAAGGTACCCCTCCCTTCACTTCACTTTAAGATCCCAGTGAAGAGAGAGATACCACCATTATCCTTATGCACCTTATCATCTGTCAAGTAATCGAGCATTGTTTTTGGGCTTTCTTCAGTATGTGGCTCCATCTTCCGTCACTTCTTTGGTCTAATGCACCCAGGACATACGAACATCTGCGCTACTGTACAGTCAATTGCAATGTCATTGCAATGGCGTCTCTTTGCGAAACTCAAAATTTTATACACCTTTTGACTAAAGAACGACGATTAAATCACATTAAGTATAACTCACTTACTTTTCTTATTTTGGAGGGTAGATGAAAAAGTCATCCCGCATTCTATAGGCAACGAAACGCACGGGTGCCCCAAATTAAATGAGTTACTTTAGCTAAACACATTCAGTTTAATTAGAATTATCCGCATGGATCACGCTTCGTCAGCACCTGTGACCCCCACAAAAAAAAAAACAAAAAAAATGAAACCGTATCCTCGGAGCCTTAAAAATTAATGACTTCCCCACCACATACGACTCAAACAAAGGGATTCCGAAAATATGCAAACAAGTGACGGATTCCCTTTAAGCATTATCCTTGCAGTTTTCGCTCGCGTCTTGGTTTTTTTGTGAAGTCTGAAGTAGAATTTTATTGCATGGGGTATGAATTAAGGTTTTAGTACTTTTTATTTGCACATGCTAACGAGGTGGTGGGTATTGTTTGGGGACTTGTGGGACTAGTTTGTAACGTGGCTTCGACTGTTGTTATAAAATCTGTTTTGAAATAAAATAAAATAAAAAATAATACAATAATAATTTAATAAAATTTCTTTTTTTTTTCAGATTATAAATGCGGAAAGACGCATGTTTGTCAACGCGCATGCTCGTGTGGATGTCCATAAGCGGTACCATTGTGGCACATATTTCATGTATGTCCTACACAGTATATACTTAATAATTCAATACTGGTTTCCCGGGATACTGCTCGTTATTGGCTGGGGCTATGAGCAGCCATTGATCTATGCCAGTATTACAGAACGATCATGGGTGAAATGTGGATGTGAATGACACAGTGCACTGTGGCTAAATTTAGACCGGTACATACCGGTAAATATTGGCTTCACAGACCGGTGCAGAGTCTGTCGACGCCATTAGAAATCCACAGATTTGTCATGCAGATGCGTTGCTCTCCCTTTCTCCTCCTTTCCAATGGGCCATCGGCTACTCACAAATCGCGAGAAAAGCGGCACCCCAGATGTCACTTCACGCCGGGTATCCGGTCGGATAGAGGTCCACCCCCCTAGTGGTAAGCATGTTCAGCCACAGACGTGAGGTCCCGGGTCGGACCATACAAAGGACGCTCAAATACTATTAACTTTCCGAAGATAGGAAGACGCCTCGGAGAGCACTTTAAGCCGTCGGTCTTGCGCCTGATTCCTATCCAGTCATGTCGCATTCCGTCTCATTGGAAGAGTTGAATGAAGGAATAGAAAGTACACTTATAATAATAATAATATCTTTGTTCGTAATAAATACACTGTACCTAACACATATACGAGTAGACAATAGGACTATAAAAAAAGAAAAAACTCAAATATTTTACAAAGTACTGTTGGGAACAGTGAATATCACAAAAGGTTGGGACCTCAGCTAAAGCTGCATTCCTGACACTGATTTTCAGGACCACCGTTTTTTCGCACCTTGGCGGTGACGTCATTTTAACTTCACTTCACTTGTCTCTGCCCGAAATTCGGCTAGGATGACATTATTTTATTAGTTGCATGTTTTTATTAATTCAATTTATATTCCATAACGTAATAAATATACTTAGTGAAAATGTATAATGAAAGAATATGAGTACATTGTGCACTCAAGAAGTGTTGTAATAACTCTTTTTGGACTATATTCTTGCAAATAAAAAAAAAACCAAAACCAAACCAAAAAGTACTCGCAAAAGAAATTATAGTTTATTTGCCACTTAAGTTCCTAACAGACTGGCTGGGATTCTGAGAGAACCGTCCTCGGTCCCGTAATTTTTTACAGGGAAATTTGAAGCGAATCCAATATATTAATCTCTCGCCTCGAGAGAAACGTGGCAATACGATTAGTAAGAGCCTCGAAGGATGAGGCGCATATAAGTAGCAGCCCATCCGACAGTTTTACACGTAATCAATTTACAGCTGCCCCTTCTCTTACCCCCGCCGCCTCCTGGGGGGCCACGCGCCATCGGCTAGGACGAATGCACCTGCACTTCTATATTTGAATCTTATTTTTACAAGCCAAGACGTGTAAGAATTATTTTTTTTACAAGTCATAATTTTTCACATGGAAAAATATTTGTTGGAAATTATAGCGAGGTTGTCTTATGCGGCATTGCAGCCGAATTGAGACGGCACAACTATAAGTTACCCTCGCGATTACCATCGCAAATGACAGCTATACTGTAACGTATGTGTTTTGAGAGTTTCCAATGAGCGGAAACGATGCAGAGAGAATGAGAACAGACCTACATAGCAGTTATACGGACACTTATGGCGTTGGCCACAGAGATTGGTCGTTTACCCCTTATAGCATTAAAACTATTCTTGTGCAGTCAGGTAAATATATCCAATAGAATTCGGAGCTCTCCGCTGATTCAAGGCGGGCGGGCGGACATTGACAAAGTTACGCAAATGTCATTACTTCTCGCACTGCTTTGTACCAAGTGCTTTATTGCTTTTCATCGATTCATTTTTTTATTGCTTTGCAGTAATTTGCGGCTCCTCACCAAGTACGCCGTGCTGTATATTGCTTCATAATTATCAGGATTCTATACACGGATAATATTGTAATATGAACCGTCTCACCTGGTACGAGGTAGATGCTGCACTACAGCCTTATGGGCCAGGATGATGATACCACCGCAAATTGTTACGTTTCATGGGATACTTGTAAGTGTCAAAGTTAAAATTCGACTGCTTTTTCTTTCACCATCTTCTGCCCCTGCAAGTAAAAGGGCATTGTGCTATTGAAATAGTTTTCCTACATGATGAAACGATCAACATTTCCCTAATTATTTTACAAGTATGATAAAAATATTTGCTTTAAAATATGTGGACCTGTGGCACTCTACGGGGGAGGTCCATGTCCAGCGGTGGACGTTACCCGGCTGATGCTAACGATGATGATGAATGCACAAGTACAGTTGATTCACAATGTTGTTTTATTTAAACTACTCAAACGATGTCGTTTCATTATCCTTTTATGGCGCGGGGAATATATACGCGCCGCCATCGTCCCTGAGTGAAATCTAATATTGTGTGGCGCTCGCGGCACATGATAGTGCTGAATACCCACTAAAACCGCCGCGAGCGCCATCGCTGACGCATTAAAATTATAAGTACACCTTGACCGCTAGTCTTGGAACCAACGTCACCATAGAGGTATTGCCCCGCACCACAGGACAACCTTCAACTCCAGGACAGTGCAACGGATTGAGAAGTTAGAAGTCCCCGAAAGGTTTTCCCTAAATTTAATTACGTCCGTATTTTTGTCGCTTTTTTTCAATGGATATAAAAATTTCGGAGGAAGGTTTGAGAGTATAGTTTCTTAACGTCGCAATCCAGTGCTTATTATTCACCGACGAAACCGTGGTGGATCACTAGGGACCTAATATATGTGTGAATGTTAGTTTGTTTGTTACCTGTTCAAGCCAAAACCATTCAACCGATTGTCACGAAAATGTTTGCACATATAAAGGATGTAAGATATTCTCATTTATTTAAAGAAAACTGACGGATCGTGAGCGAAGCTGCACGTAAAAGCCAGTTATCTCTATGGCAAAAATGCCTCACTGACTGACTTTTCGATCATGTCTTAGTGGGCCGATTGGACCCAAATTGTATTTTTTTTTTTGTATTTATTTGGAAAACTTACAAAATAATTAAATCACGATATTTTTTACAATTAAAGAAAAGACTAACACTTTGGGGGGAAGGCAACGCATTGTCATAGTAAGTATGTGGCTGCAAATGGGCGTCGATAGTTGTTTGGCCCCCCTATCCTATAAAAAAATATTATCCTATAAAAAAATGTTACCCTATAAAAAATATTTACAGAACGCCGTTATAGTTCTACATTTAGGACAAAAAGATATAATGAAGCAGACGTAGATTGTGTTGACATTCGATAAGTAAACTACTCACCCCAGCTTCGTTTAAAACTAGTAAATTAATTTCAAAGGATGACCTTTATTTATGATTTTCGGAAATTATAATTCAAAGGTCATCGAACTCTAAACAAATATCCGACGAAACCGCGGTACGCTCTTGTCGCGACGCGAAGGTAAACACACAAAACATTATTATTCATCTGAGCTGACGCAGTAAAGTCAATGTCTGTCTTACTTCTTTTATAATTATTCACCGCCTCCTCAGGGAGGCTCGCCCCCTCGGCCCCCTCAGGGGTGCGATAGAACGTCTTCGGTTTTTGCGGCGTTTGTTTCAAGTTTTTTAAGAGGGGGCTAAACCCTTTCCTGAACATGACAAGAATTAGATCATTAAGCTCCATACGATGTGGGAGATGGTTAGAATGAGCTGCATTTTGAAGTACTTTTTTATAGGCTGTGAAGGTTAAAAAAAGTTAGGTTTTGAAGATATAAATCAATAAAGAAAATCTACACCTATTATAAAATCGATTTCTCAAAATGTACTGAAAATATTGTCATGAGGTTATCACCAACGATGGTTTTGTCTATCTACCAGTACGACCTACTGCGATTATATTTAAGATGATATTAGGAGTTTTTAAAAATGCCACAGGGGGTAGTTGTAGCGAGAGTTAAAAGGTTCAGAAAAAAAGTAAATTTCATGTCAACGAGTCAGGTACAATTATAAACTAACAAGTGAACACACCACGGGTTCATCCAACAACTCGTCATGACAAACATAAATAAACAGAATTAAAATTGACTCTTAGAATCCACGAGCCTGGTGATATGTATGTGGCAGTGAAGTACTCTCCCCATTATAATATGCAGTAATATAGCAGTGACTGTGAACTCCGGTCATGATTCTCTACATGACCCATACATCACTTCAGCGCCGAGACCATTATATCTTATCATTACTATCACGGGGAGCAGCATCGGCCGTCGAGAATACGGGTATAAGAGAATCCGCAGTCTCTCTGGCCATAATAATAATGGCTAAATTAGTTAATATAAATGTGCTCATATCGGGATGCATCTACCCCACTTGCGGGAGAGTGGGGGTTCTTTTTCGACCTTAAGCCTAGCCAACGATGAGTTATCCAATGAAGCTGTATAAGGCTTCACTTCGCTTCCACAACTTAAGTTCGTATCTAAAACCCCATATATATAAGTGAATAAGTACGGATAAAAAATGCGCTAATATCGATATCTAAGGTTTCGATACTTGGATGTGATTGGCAGAGGATCAACAGTCTTCCCAACATGGTCAAGTTTCAGGAGCCTGGGGTGAACCCTGATACCTTGGGTGAAGTCAGTCGAACAGAGGTGACTGCTCTTTGTACCCCTCTTATAAAAAGTGGGGTCTAAGGAGCAGGGGGAGGAGGTGCTTTTACTCAAGGGGCAAGGACGGGGACCTCCCCCTATTGCACTGTCCAAAGTTGGTTACTTTATGTTGCGAGGTAGCTCTTCTGTTGAGGAGGCGTCGGTCCCTTAGGGAACTGACTAGCCATCGGTGTCCACATGATTTGTAGACCGGGAAACCTCACCGAAGCCGTCATGGATGATACACGTGGTGGTTTCAGTGGGTATTCACTATAAAGTGCCGCGAGACCCACACATCACGTGTGGGTCTCGCGGCACTTTATACCTGCCCAGGGCTATTACTGATGGCGTGTAAATGTGTTGCCCCGCGTCAACCAAAGAAAGGATCGACCGTCTCGATGTTAGCTTATAAATGTCATATTCAAACATAAATATCAAAATTATGTTTTAAATTCATACCATGTTTTATGGAAACTACTACCCATAGTTATTTAAGCATTCCTCGTAACATAACAAATTAATATGGATTCCAATATTCACATTCATCATAAAATAATCTCATAACATTGATCAATATTTCATAATAGTCGAACCAATAAATTAGCATTTCAATACCATTCACGATATAGCACTCAGACCCGTAAACCTAAACCCGGTTAGATGGCAAAAAAACTAAAACATCCACTCCATTCGACGAACTCTTAATCAATTCATAAGATGAAATGGGGAAAAACGGGGAAAAAATCGAGGAAACGTACACACGCTTATGAAATTATACCGCGCAAACGGGAATGTGAGGAAAATAATTTATGAAAAACCTCGTTTTTCTGAAACGCAAATGGGTTAGAAAATTGAATGAGAGTTGTGTATGATTGTGAATGTTTTGTTTGTTCGTTTGCAATGCGATTCGATTTATTATGCGCTTGCTGAATCTGAATTTAACTCTCGATTAGATAAAGTCAAACAATTAGTACGAATATATATAGTGAATTCTTGAAGCTGTAACGAATTTAAAAAAGTAAAGTAGAAGTGAAGTGATATCACACGAAGAATAAGCTCGCTGAAGTGGCAAGGGGCTGATCACACACTCAGAAGAACCGATTTGCAGATGGGCTAATAAGGTTCTGGAGTGAAGGCTGCGTTTAGGAAAACGAAGTGTTGGTTGACCTTTCACCAGGTGGGAAGACGATCTCCGTGCAGTAGCCGGTCAGGGATGGATGCGAGTAGCAGGAAATCGGCCGTCTTGGCGTTCATTAAAAGAGGCCTATGTCCAGCAGTGGGCCCATAAGGGCTGATAATAATAAAGAAGTGATGTAAGTTCTGAAGTATGGCACAATCCTCCACTATATATAGTCTCATGTTATACACTCGTATTATAAAGGAAAAACATTTGATCATTTGTATGTTCGTTTATTTGTATTGAATAGGCTCCGAAGGTACAGAACCGATTTAAAAAATATTTTTCTATTTGAATCCTACATTACCACTGATGGATATAGTCTATTTCACGTTTCCTTAACGTTATGGATTATTTTTAAAACTTTGATAACGTATCCAAAGGCGTGAAAAAAATATCCTTATAGTTATAGCTGTGGAAATTATTGGCGACTGACAAACGTTAATTTGTAATAAATTGAAAAGTGGTCATGGTAATGTGTAACGTTTACAAGGTCAAGACTTTTGTATTTTTGTAAATCAATTCAAGCTTAGCCGTATTTTTAAAATTAATGTAAATAAATGGAGCCGGGACGGTCTGCTATTTTCTTATAATTATGATCATCAGAATATCTTATTGGTAGTGAAATTAATACATTGGTACTGAATTTGGTTGGCATGGAGGTCAAGACGATGAAGACACGACAACACTAAAACACGGCGATTCGATGGCGATACGACAATGCGACGATACTACAACAAGACGATACGACGCCACACTTTTAGCGCTTAACACATGAATATCTCACTACTTTAGTAGCAAATATCTCGCAAAGTAATTATATAATATAACCTTCATATAATTCAGTCATACCTGTTCAATGTTTCTCGGCACGGATATGTACTTCACTACTGCAACTCCTCGATTACAAGTATCACTATTGCTAATCTAAATAATTTAATTCTTCGAAACCATTTCTACATCATTTTGTAACGATTCATAAAATACTGATAACATAACATCTGTGACACATGGACAGACAGTAATGACGAAATTATAAGGGTATTTTTCTATTCGGTACGGAGCCCTAAAAAATACGACTAATGATCCAAGGTGAAACCAAGATTCAACATTAAATATTGAAAATGCTTTTAAAATGCCTCAAAGCCACAATATTCTTATCTGCTAACGAGGCACAAAGAACCACATGTGAGGGGAAACGGTGACTAATGAAAGAGATCTGTCGAAGCTCAGACGATAGGAAAATTAAAATGTCTAGACTTTTACGCGGGCTTTGTAAAAATATTAGCCTCGCGATGTTTGCGGGGCTAATAGGTGCACATATTAGCATTGCATTTATTACAGTATTAGCCCTTTATTATATTTTTGCGAACTTTTTACTACGTACATTGTTTCGTTTGTGCGTATTCCAGTTCAGAGTCATCATTACCATCATCATCAGCCGGATGTCCGCCCCCGCTGGACATAGGCTCCAACCACGAAATTAACCAAGTCGTCAGTCCACCGGGTAAGGAGGCCGTCCACGGGTGCAAGGCCGCCAGTTCAGTGTTACTATTTTGATTCAAGCAGGTGCGCCTCATTCACGCCTCACCTTACAGTTGCGTGCCGTCTCCATTTTCATTGTTAATTTGGTCCAAATGGAACATGCTAAGTCTAGAGACCATGTTACTTCGTCCGCAATCATATTCTATGCTTTAGTAAATTATTGTCACGACACATATATCCCGTACATGGCACGTGAGTGATTATGTTCAAATCGCGGTTGATATGTACAATATAAAACAAAGTACCCAAAAGCCGCCTGTCTGTATGTTAACGATTTTTTCAAAATCTATTTAACGGATTTTTATGCGGTTTTCACTCATGGATAGAGCAATTTCCGCGGAAGATTTAAATTAGTACTGTGTCAAGGTAATAGTTTATTCACGGGCGAAGCCGGGGTGGATCGCTAGTTATTTAATATTTTTACGCACAGTCTTATTAATAATTTAAAAAATATTTCAGTATGGAATTTGTTTATAAAGTCCTTCATTGTATATTTATTTATTATTGTAAGATAAAGCACAAGTTTACACCTGGACACATAAAAATTTTAAATTTAAAAATTACATACGGTTTGAAAAGAAAATGAGTATAAAATAATCAATCAATGAAATCAAAACACATTATTTTAAAGCGCATCAGTTATAAGCGTTTCGTGTATATTAATTATGTACGGCCTAATGGAAAGACTTACCTACTGCAGTCGGCAATACGCCACCCAAGGGCTGTGCTGCTGGGTCCCAAGTCCGGCAATTATTTAGATCTTTAAAAGT
>JAFELO010000449.1:1036737-1082922 GCA_017140195.1 Eumaeus atala | reverse complement strand
CTAGGGGAAAACAATTTCACTAAAAGATAGCTAAACTATAAAGAAACATGGGCTATATTTCATTGTGATTAAATAAAAATAATTAACGCTCATTGAATAACGAGATAACTTTGACACATGAGTCAGCTATTTCTAAATATAAATAAAGCTAAAATAGAATTTATAAGTTCTAAACATGGAAATTCACGCCCATCTATCGATGTTGATGATTAAAACAAAACTAATTATATTAATTAAAACCTTTACATTAAATAATACTTTACAGCGCCTTTGTTGTTGGGCTGTATAAAGTTACAGAAATAAAACATCTTAAGACGTTCTGTTCATTAGTGACAAGAAAAGTGATGTCATTCTGTGACACAGCATGCGAGGGAGGCGCCCCCCTACCGGGCACTCCGCGACTTCCACGCGGTTACTGCCCCCCCTAAAGGGGGTGGACGGCTTTCTCTTTCATTTTTCCTTCGCTCCTCGGCTCATCCAGTTACATCTTATGTTTTATTTTTAATTAAAGCGTACGCAAGTCGGCGAGATCTTCCCCCTCGGGTGGTAGTACATACGCGGTGGGTGTTGATGATTTTTCAATGGGGAGAAAGAGTTTCCCTCATTTTCTTAAGAGAAAATTGCGTTTTGTTTTCGAGTAGTCGAAGTCTCGTAATCGCTTTTGTTTTCTGAGTTCGTCGTTCTTACGTATAGACGCTGTAAGAGTGTAATACAACACAAGTTTTTGTGTTGAGTACAACTCGCAACATGAGAATATTTAACTTGAGAATGTTTAATGCACGCAAGATGTTATAACGACTAAATTCATGGGTATGCTTTCGTAAAAACTAATAGAATAATATGTACAAAATTATAAATTGTTGATTATCCTATTAATGGAAGCACATTATTCACACAGGTGTTGGCTGGGTTTCCTTTCGCTTCCACAGCATAAGTTCAAGTACAAAAAAGGGCCGATGACGGCTGCTGATGCTTAACTATTTCTGATGTTCCAGCATCTTACACAACTTAGAGGTGTGATCATGCTGTGCTGCCTGAATATCATAATATGTAGACGCATATTTTATTATTTTACAAACATTTCATGGCACATGCCATTGTAGGTAAAAAGTCTATAAATTTATTGAGAAATTTATAAAATCCTGTTTATAAAATGTGAAAGTTTCTTTGCTTTTTCCTTGACGCAAAAAAACATTTGATGGATTGGGATGAAATCGGGCACAAGAAGTCGTATATGTCTCAATCAGATTGTTTAACATTTCATTATGGTTAGCCATTTTCAAAAAACAGAGCCGTTTTATTTTGTGGTGGGCCTACGAATAGCCACATTGAACACAGATGAGTGAAATTACACCAGAAAGAGTTAGGCGTGTTATGACATTCAATTAAGCTAGCGTTATTAAAATAAAGTGAATCATTATCCGCCTTTTTAACACATTTTATTTCCTAACTTTAGCGCTAGCGGCGTTGCTCGACGTGACAACAAAAATGGCGTCGATTGTAGAATTCAGATAAATAAGAAAACCATGCGCAGATAGGTTCAAAGTCTTAGGTTTATGTTTAGGTCATTTTTTTATTTGCACTCAAAACATTTGGCCTCGTTTCACACTTGTACCCATCACTATCGCTGCCTAAAGTCAAGAGATTCTACAGCGATGTGTACAAAACGACTATGACATATATAAGCGACGGCTCTTTTTATACATGAATTTAACGATAGGCTGGCTGAATCGGTAATGCGGCCCCATTACTATTATTATTTAATAACGTTATAAAGGCATCAGTGTATGCTTGTGTGTCTACTAATGTAGATACACAAGCATACACTGATGCCTTAAGTCTACGCGAGTGTTACTCGTTACAATATAACTACTTTTACGGATTTTATCGCGGTTTATTTAATTACTAAATTATTAAAGCTTCTGATACGTCGCACTAGTTAAGTAAATATATAAACCGCGTTGAAATCCGTAAAAGCAGTTTTATTGTAATGAGTAACATTTGCGTAAACTTAAGGCATCATTGTTTGATATACCTTTAGTCTTAACAATTATATAAAATACACCAATATAATCCCCCTGATGAAAAATTACGAAAGATTCGCGATCTGAGAGAACACAATTATTAGCACTCACACATTTGCACAGTATTATGGGCCGTCTCAAAAGTTAATGTAATGAAAAACAAAAAGGGCCAAGAAAGGGTGCGTTAAGTTCTGTCGAAAAACCGAGAATTTATAAGAAGTTCCCCCTCTCCATCCAGGGGGACACTGCCCCCGCGTGTGCGAAAATAAATTGCCAAGAATAATAATTATAATGAAAGCGAAAGAACGTATAAATTAGTGGGGACGGAGCGAAGGGGCTTATGTGTTCAATATATTCTGTTCTTTCATTAAAATTAATTGGCTAATCATGATCAGACCGTATCCACTTCTAATATCAATGAATGCTAAATCAAAGTGTAAAAGAAATAAATTGTACAAGTCCCTTGGCGCACTTTCTTTGCGCTTCCGCGCTTTGTTGGAAGTTCCCACCTTTTTCCTTTTCAGGACGTAGCATGATTTCGAATCTCGTTTGCAAAAAAGCCTTAATTAATACTTAGGTTATTTCTTCTTCTATATGTATTTTGTACAACCTGGGGTTATGTATACCTTATTGGGAATCGACAATGCGTATGTCGACGTAGCTCTACCTCAACGCCTAGTATAGTAAGAAAGGTGAGCCGTAATGTACTTTATGCTACAATACAACAACTTTTGTTTTTGTTTTGCTTCTTTTTCATCGTTTACTAGCATTCCGATCCGGCTTGGCCTGTGAATAACATTAAAACCTACATTAAACAGTCTGAAATTCTAATCACTTTCGAATTAAATAGTCTGTTTCATAAGCTATAGTTGGGATTTGATATTAATTAGTGTAGAAGGTATTGTTTTGGATCTTTTTATCATACCTCCGTACAAATTTGCAATTGTGTACTGTACGCCTTTCTTCCTCCCAATGGGTCGGCTACTGACAAATCGAAAGAAATACGACAGCGAAGCTGTTACGCTGCAGCAGCATCATGTGAGAGAGAGGTTCCTCGGTCGTACCTGTCTAATTACGATGCAATGCAGATTGGTTCTACCTATTACTCGTCATCGTCAGCATTATCAGCCCTTATCGATCCAATTCCGGACATGGGCCTCCGTCAATGAACGCCAAGACGAACGACCTCCTGCTAATCGCATCCACCTCGGACCGGCTATTGCACGGAGATCGTCTTCCCACCTGGTGAACACTTCGTTTTCCTATTACTCATCACAAATAAAAATTAAATTATTCACAGGAAAGTTTCTATTTACGGATCAATTGTAAAAACATTAGAGAACTTTTCAAACCAGCCCCCCCCCCCCCCGTAACACGCGGGGGTGAAATTGCACAGAACCCTTTTTAAGGGATTCTCGCGTCATTTAACTAACGCCGGTTAAGAATTTTTACTTAAGTATTAGCTGACAGTGATAAAATATTTTTCTTCACTTGGTATCCGGAATTGAGGGGGTGTGACAACGTATCAAGTGTTTATGTGGATGTTCATGGGCGTCGGTACTCTTAAAAAGGCTCCGATTTCTCGTTTGCCCCCTTATTCTATAAAAAATGTTTGTAATTTTTGGCAACATTTTGGACTAACTGAAGATATAATTTTAACTAAAAAATCTACACACACCCTCGAAAACCCTCTAACTGGGACAGTCGGCTAAAAGGAGTTATTAGCATACATATCTTATTTTCCTGATATCTATCCCACTCTTTTTTTAATTCTAAAGACGCGTGACACAACCCGCGTCACCTGCAGAAACTGTTCTAAATAAAGCATCCATATAAATGCCAAGTAATTGAACACAAGGTTTTTCCAGTATTCGATTGTCAAGAACCAAACTCATTAACAGACTCGTACATGGGCGTTATTAGGCATTTAAAAGGGACTATACTATAAACAGTTGGTTTAAAATAATAGCAGTAGGCAATTGGCATATTGTGGAATACAGGTGCTATAATTGAAAAAAAAGAGACTTTGGCGCCTAAGCCGAACAGGCATTTTCTCCTGTCTAAACAGGAGAAAATCCTTAGGGAGAGACGCGCACCTCATATAATAAATAGTATGTATGGTTTGATGACTGATTAATCGAAAAATGTACTTGCTATTATTTGACATACAGCTGAGTTAAGTTAACTGTAAGATTTGATTTATCAACTTTGCAGTCAAAATAAGTAATATTTTTTTATTATTAATCATCATTAGCAAATGTAGGTGCTACTGCTGGCGGATTCAAATAAAATATCTATTGTATGTCATTTGGTAAGTACTGAAGCCCATTAACTTCTACATATGCAAATACATTGCCCTTCTTTACTTCGTCTCTAAAGGACCAACGGCTTACAAACTTCACGAAAGAATAAAATTGAATATAATATCAATTTATTTAGCTAATAATGATAACACTGTTTAACTCTATTTAAGCTAAACGAGTAACTTTAATAGAAGCGTGCGCAATCGACTCACAATATAAAAAACTAACATGCATCGTAATTTCATTAAAATCAAATCCGCCATTTTTTTCCAAGCCAAAAGCCAGTAAATTAAATACATTGCGTTTAAAACTTCACGACGGAAACATAATATGGCGAGTCGTTAAGGAATAAGGGATTAAAAGAGTTGAAGTGAAAAATGTCCAAGTCCAGCCGCAAAATTCTTAAGCGTAGTCCAGGGAAATGGGATGATTACTTCATCAAAACACACTTTAAACGTGTTACGTAAATCTAGTACCGTGTCCCCCTTCTCCCCCTTAAAGGGTGAGCGGGCGGGGCGGTGGGGGCAGCCCCAGGAAGTGGGGGTAAGACGATATGGGCGAACGTGAGCGCCGTCAAGAAAACCTTGATTGCTTTTTTAATTAGTTTTTTTTTCATTCCCCTTTTTCGACTCCCGGTCGCGCAAGAAATATGCATTGGCTTGTGTGAGGGTGTGTCCCGTACTTTGTTGTATCGATCATTATGTTTAATTATTCTTTTAGTAAGAACATACTTAAATTATAGTCCTTACTTTCTTTATAATTCGCGGGACCACTGATTTATGTTGTATGAAAAGGTAGATATCTTTAAACATATGTGTGTTCTTTACCAACTTAATCTGCGTTGCTTCCTAAAATAAATCATTATATTGATGCTATTATTTCTTAGATATGGACCAAGCACCACCAATTATAAGGATAAAATGATCGATATTTTGAGTATCTTTTACGAGATTCACATGTTGGCTTTGTTTTTAAAGATTTTAGGTTTATTGAAGAATGATATATATATATATATATATATATATATTACTTTGACATATTGCGTATACGTGGAACTTATCGCGTCATTCCAATCCCGATAAATGGAAAAAAAATGTAATGGAAAGCTAAGCAGCTATTGTTATCTAGCTGATTTTTTCTGATTAAAAGAACTATTTGTTTTAAAATCAGACTAGTATTTCTGAGGTAAGCACGTACAAACTCTTGAGACGTATAGT
The DNA here is from genome assembly GCA_017140195.1 of Eumaeus atala. Classification (NCBI taxonomy): domain Eukaryota; kingdom Metazoa; phylum Arthropoda; class Insecta; order Lepidoptera; family Lycaenidae; genus Eumaeus; species Eumaeus atala. Next base: position 1,077,378 of record JAFELO010000449.1, on the reverse strand, counting down.
ATAAATTATAGATGGGCTCCAAATACCATATATGGCAAAAAAAATCAGCTAGATAACAATAGCTGTATTTTTCCATTAGATTTTTTTCAATTATCGAGATTGGAATGACGTAATAAGTTCCACGTATACGCACTATGTCAAAATTAGATCTCCAGTTACCAAATTTTTAAATGCTTCCGTCTCATGTGTGGACGATTACCCTGAATAATTTTATTTTGCAAAATAATCGAATTACATGTAAATAACTTTTTAGGTTCACGCGAATGTTACACATAGTAAACCTACTTTAGCGGATTTTATCGCGGTTTTTTAAGTATTTTACGATCACAACGTTTCAGAAGTTTTACATAATAAAAATTTACTGATATTTTTTCGGCAGCTTAAAATAGGTGGTATTGAAGCTCGCTTGAGGATGTAGCAAATTATCACCACCATCCAACAGTCATCTACCGGGGGTAAGTGTTTATTTCAGAAAGCGCGATGTATCTGTGGTGAGCAACACCTAGACTCCGAATTTCAACATGTCCCGCAAGTTATGCGAGACAACATGCTTCGAGTTCCTCGTCTGCATCACAGATACCGAGTGAAGCCACCTACCTTAGAGCGCCTACTTGCAATAGTACCATACATAAAAGGGGTGTCTAACGAAATTAGCTACATCTTCAGGCGTTATTCTGCGCCAATCGGAACAACTAATTAATTATACAAAATCTTCGGGTATTTTTAATAACTTATGACATCAGTACATTTGTCATCTCAGTCCACCCATGACAATGGTAGATGTAAAGCTTCTGAAACGTCTGGATCTCCGTGCAGTAGCCGGTCGAGGATGGATGCGAGTAGCAGGAGATAGGTCGTCTTGGCGTTTATTGAGAGAGTCCTATATCCAGCAGTGGACCGATAGGGCTGATAGTGATGACGATGTACCAGCTATCCATTAACAATATTTATACAGATCAGTAGTTAAATTTGCTATCATAGCATGCAAAATTGAGAAAAAAAAACGAGAAGACTCCCTGACTAAGGCCTGGTGAACGGTCGACCAGCACTTCGTTTTCCTGAACACGACCTCTACTCCAGAGCCTTACAGGCCCCTCTACCATCTGTTCTTCAGCGTGTGTGACCAGCCCATCGCCACTTCAGCGAGCCTATTCGTCGGTGGCATAGTATAGCCGGTGCTTATGAAAGAATATGAAAAGTACGTAGTTAGACACGAAGACATCATCATATTTGAATATAGCTGAAAGAACAGAATTATACGTTTCAACGGTTGCGTTAAGCTTGAGACCTATTTCAATACTATAAACTGTAAGTCGTTGGATGTACACACACATGTGTTAAACTATATTTTAGTACTGGATGTATAAGGGTAAGCTGATGTTATCTATGGCTCTATGAGTGTCTACAGCATCAATATTCCATCAGTACCCACTGAGGTCCGTGGGTTTATAATTCGGCCCCGTAAACATAACATGTGGAAGCGAATTCCATTTATAACAGAGCAACGTCTGCCGGGACAGCTACTTGTCAATCATTTCTTCACCTGAAATATAAAGATATATGTTCACCACAGTTAGTGCAGGATTCTAAATGTATTTTTTTATTAAATGCTTCCATCACATACATAGTGCGGGATATGAGCAAATGTTTCCGTTACTTACCAAGCTTTTTTGATGCAAGCAAACAAACACACAAACAATCAGATATTTCCTCTGTACAGTATTAGTATAGATTAGCAGCGTCTCGCGGGTAAAGTCGCGAGGTGCTGTTTATAATATTTTACATTCATTATTGTAATATTGGGTTCACTACAATCCTGCAAGGTATTTAACATTACGGCATCCATTTTGTTAATATCGATTTAAACTGTTATCGATGATTATGATTGAATGAAACTGTTGACTGCATCTGTGTTAAAGAGGTGTGTTGTCATGTTCCTAAGAATAGCGATCTGCCCCGGGTTCACTTGTGAACAACACGAACAGGAACCTTAACAGACCATACACTAAAGTCTTCCCAAGAAAGTTCGGCCGTTGTGCGTGTGCTTGGAAAACGATCATATCACTTAGTTCTAATACTTTTTTGCTTACATATACAATATAAAAGCAAGACAAAACCACCGTACCATATAGTCGCATGTAACGAAATTTCACGTTGTAATTTAATAAAAACACCTCTCTACCTACGTGTAATAAAGTAATTGAAATTCCTTCTGTCCTTAGAATCATCCTGTCCTGGATACAAGTGGAAAGACATGATTTTATCTGTCAGATGCGAAAGTGAACCTTATTATGTACGAGTGAGGTGTATATTGTAATGAAGGCAGAGTTCGTTTATTAAAATACTGTGGCCGTACAGGTACAGAGGTAGAAATAAAAACGAGCCAAAGCAGTTGCTTTTATGAGGGCGCGAATAAGATGTTTCGGACTCCGCCTAGAGAATGAGGTGGCACGTTCGACGTACACTGGGATAATAAAACGCTGGATATAAATAAAATGAAATAAAAAGGCCGTTTACATGCGACGGTCAACTCGCACACAGAGAGTTCCTTACCAAAGGGAGTCTTAAATTTACGAGCATTAAATTTTCCTGGTAGCAAGTGGAAGGATCAAGCTGATAATCTGATACTATGGTTTGCAACGTCTTAAAGCCCTGTTAAAAATGTGGGAAATTAATCTGATGCAGGATCCGGGTGAACATCCCAAAGCATAACTTTGCATGAGGTCATATCGGCGATAAGAAATATGAAAAATGGAAAAGCTATGGGATTAGATATGGTTATTGCTGAGATGATCCAATTTGGTGGCTTTGCAGTCTGGAACGGTTTCTGGGCCCTCTGCAATACGTGCTGGATGACCGTTACAAGCCCGAGGACTGGTGACAAGGCTTGACGAGTGAACTGTATATATATATCAGGTCTTCTCACTCCGCAATATCTTGGAGAAGCGTCTGGCTGTAGGCCATTTTTTGTGGTTTTGTTTATTTAGAGAAAGCATTTGGCGGAGTTGTGCGAAAGAAACTTTGGGACATTAACCAACTGGCGACAGATGGGCGTCTGTAGCTTGCTCTGCAATCCATATATTTGGATTGCAAAGCATATGCGCGTGTGGACGCTAACATATCGCCCTGGTTTAATGTCAATATTGGAGTTAGGCAGGGTTGTGCGGGGTCGCCTATTTATTCTACATCTGGATAAGTATCTCTGCAGACAGAATCCTTGTGGATTCAGGTCTTTAAATCTGGGAATACGAATGGGTGATTTAGTGGTGAACTGCCTGATTTATGCAGATGATGCAGTTTTTTCAAGCTCCACTCCATCTGTTCCATACTTTTGAGCAGGGATGGAAGGTGCGCCGCAGATGTCGAAAGTCGAGTGTATACAGGAAACTGAGTGAATGGTCCGTCAGGGAAATTGCTTAAAACCACAGTTTGGTGTGGAATTGCTTAAAAACACATAATTATGTGCAACGTTATTGTATAGAAGTGAGAGTTGGCTATATCACAAAGTGCATGAAAGTAGAGTAAGGTGGTCGAGATGAGGTCATTGTGAAAAATATGTGACGTAACCCTTGCCGACCGTGTTCTCAATAATAAAGTGAGAGACAGTTTAAGTATGAAAGAAAATGTGGAGAAATGAGAAAGGGTATGCCCCATTAGTTCGGCCATGTAGAATAAGTTGCAGGTTAAGTTAACAAAGCCGATCTACATTGCGAATGCTGAAGGATGTAGGTACCGTGGAAGACCTAGGCTGACATATCATGATCAGATTGATCGGGTACTGTCTGAAGGTGGTGTCAAGAGTTTTCGTAACCCGCGTGTCTGTATGAAAAGAGTAAAGAATGTGGAGGCTGCAGCGCAGGTTTGTAAGGATTGAGATGTATTGCACTCCGTTCTCAATGCCTTCCTACTAAGGAGCTTGCGTCAAGATGTGTTGCTATTGTTGTGTTAGAAATGAACTACAAAACATTAATATTACTAGCTTTTGCAGGATGATAGCATGCAATTAGCATCATAATCATCATTATTGTCAGCTCTTATCGGTCCGCAGCTGGACATAGGCCTCTTTCAATGTACGCCGAGACGACCGATCTCCTACTACTCGCATCTTTCCCGGACCAGCTACTGCACGGAGATCGTTTTCCCGCCTGGTGATCGGTCGACCAACACTACATTATTACTTCGTTTTCGCAATTAGTATGCTATCATTTCTAAATGATACAAAGCTGGGACAGATCGTTAGAACTATTACCCGTGAACAAATCATATACTAGAACCTTCCTCGGGAAATGGTATATCTATGTATGAAAACTACACCAAAACCTGTTCAGTAGATGTTAAGAAAAGCGATCATACAAATACAGACATTTTTTATGGACTTTGTTTTGTAATATGTATAGATTTCACTATTTTCTCTGGTTTCACTTTCCACTCGTTTTATATATAGATTTAAATTAAGAATTTATGACCTATTTCTATACTATAACAAGTATTAATAAGATATCCAGTCTTAACAATTAAATATCTACGATTCATGGCTATAAATCGTAGATATTTAATTGTTAATACTAGTCCAAGTAAGATGCGTGTAGGATTTAGAAGTCACGACGTTCAAGTAAATATTTACTTATACCATATGGTTCTAAAGCATCATACATTTTTTTTAATTTATGACACCCAACAGATAGGAAACGCAATCCCACAGATTGCAAATCCAGTGAGGCTTATACCTAACGGTGGATGAAGGAAGACCGAAAGCCAAACCATCCTAACATAAAATCTTTCTCTGTTGGCACAAAATATTCGACTACATACTTTATTTTTGCTTGGTGATCAAATTTCTATTAGCAACATATTGATTTCTAAATAAATAGTGTGTGTCCGAGACAATGGCGGTCAATCGCAAAAGTCCTCCTTTTTTCGGTAGTAGAGCAGTATCCTACAAAAATCACTAATACGAAAGTTTGTAAATGATTTTGTTATTATTTTGCACATATGCTATATATAACATATAAAGAGATTGTATTAATTTTGGCGTAGGAAAAGAAACCAAAATATCTGGAATAACAAAAAATACACTTTATTCCAAAATATAATTGGATACTCTAGGATAAATTTTACGAGACCGCAGACCCTGGCTAGACTAGATTTAGGACCCCAAAGGTTAAAATGAGTCGTCTCTACAGCCCAGTATGCGAATCACACGCGAAAATAATAAAAGGCCGCTCCACAGTCGTAACAAGCATCGTTGGAACAAAGCGGGAGCTCGCTCAAATAATTTGTATCAATTTGTAAAAATGCACCACCTCTCACTAACTACCCCCGGCCCGCACCGCACCGCCCCGCACACACCCTCCAGGGGAGGACATCTAAGAATGTAATAATTACTAACGACTCTGATGGTTTTTTACGGTGAATTTCTGCGACGATTTTAACGGTTTTCGCGGTTGTCATACTTAGTGGGTGAATCGTAAGACTTCTACGAGTTAGTGTCTTGCCGCACTGAAAGTAAACAGGGCTTTATCGGCTGCATTGTGCATCTCATGAGAATAATTCTGACATCTCTGTAGAAGTTCAGGATGCCCAAACCAGGGAATCGGATAGGGGTGACCCCTCCAAGGCGCCACAGGGTCCAAAGATGCGTCAATCCTATCGATAAAGTTCCTATGGCAACGTCAATCATATGCCTAACATTGGGGTGCTTTCCACAAAATCAAATAAGGAGGATAGGCCACGTGCTGATTATCACAAAAGTTTATACTTTTGCATTATTTTTTTACCATGTTATTTCACCTGGATTACAGTTGTTAATGTGGTATTTTCTTTCAATAGAGAGCCAACGACTTGGAATCATATTCTCATGAAAGTTTAGGAATCCTTAAGAGAGATTGAACAGACTATTCGGCCTGCATTCAAAGTGTGTTCCCAAGTTCGCTTCTCGTAGAGTTAACTTTAAGAAGTAATTCCTTCTTATGGCTTATTTGGGAGAATTTATGCGAGTGAATTTTCACGGTGCGTACACACCGACAGATAATATAAAATAATGTCATTATAAAAAAAATATTTGACAAGTTAACACAAATAAGTGTCACGTGCGTGCTTAAGTCCTTTTTATTTACGTACTTCCATGGTTTAATATCCACCTGAGTGATGATGGAACTAAATGGCCGTACAAAGCACGAAGGCATGACGCACTCGCGGGCTGCTTAATGCACGCGCGTGACACGACCGCCTGTGAAGCCATTTGCTGTAATCGCGGCATGGACTCCATTGAATGCTTACAAAACCACCTTGGGAACCTGCCTCATCATCAATAGTCCAAATTAACATGTGGTTACAGAAAGGCAGGTGTGTGTGTGTGTGTGTGTGTGTGTGTGTGTGTGTGTGTGTGTGTGTGTGTGTGTGTGTGTGTGTGTGTGTGTGTGTGTGTGTGTACAAGTAGGTAGGCAGGTATTCGGAGACACCATTTCGCGCCCAAAAACATCCATGCTTATAAGCGCTGCCCTCCTTTTTCTCATAACCCTTAATGGGCTGCCGAACACTCACAAACCGAATAAATTATGACGTCATAGTCATCACTTCACGTTGGCATGGCAGCAGGGGGGAGACCCCATGCATAGCAGCCTTTTTTATAGAAGGGGGCAAACGAGCATTCGGAGCATTTTTACGACTACCGACGCCCATGAACATCTTCATAATTATTATGCATATGCGTGGACCTCCTTCACCACTCCGCCCAATTGGCTACCGGCTCCTCACCGACCGCACGAAACGCGACACTGAAGATGTCACTTTACGGCGGTATTATGTGAGCGAGAGGTACCTCCCCGTTCGTGCCTGCCCAATTCCGTTGCATAGGAGGATGTAGTGTCGTGCACTATGCTTAGCACTACCTCCACCTATGCAGCACGGCACTACCTCTTCCTGAAATGCTATCGTTATTGCCTAGGTATTGTTATTGCATTATTTCGTGTCGTCAGGCATTATTGTCCGAGTAAGACATTAGCAGGAAGAAATATGCCGTCATGGTGTTAAAAAAACATATTTATATTAACGATGGATGAAGATAGGACTAATTAATAATAGGATTAATGACCTCATAGCCCTATCTCGGCTACAGCATATATCTCTATAGATATTAGCCAACTATATATACAAGTACACGGTATATTTCCTTACACCTCTATTCCAATGGGATGGCATTCTGACGCGACCGGAGAGAAATAACGCGGGGGTGAGTCACCGCAATCTGGCTAACTCCGGATTCCTATTAGAAATTTAAAGATCAGAGCTGGGAGATGAAACCGTGGACTTACGTACAATGTTATCACTAAACCACGAGGCAGTCGATGGAGCTTTTAATTGTCTGCTTATATATAAAGCAAAGTCCCCAAAAGCTTTCTGTCTGTATGTGACGATTTTCTCAAAATCTACTAAACTAATTTACGTGTGAGCGATTCCCTAGTATGGTTTTAGTGTATAATGTGGCTCCTGTCATTCACGGGGGAAGCTGGGACGGATGGCTAGTTAATTATAATAATGATAAAGTGAATATTTTGATCCTTATTTAAGTAGACCAATTTGAGGTCTCTCAATTTGAGTACACGGGTCATTAACCCCCATATGTGGATGTAATTTCGGTTTATTATTCCCCTCGTTTTCTCCATTGTTTCATTTGTAAGACATTTAAAACGAGAGCTCGTTTATGTTCCTTTGTTTATGCTCCAAGTGCGTTAGAGGCCAATGGGCAGTCTACAGAGCATGGATAACATAACCCAAAGAATTATCGTATACTAAGTCAAAACCGACGCCAATGTACATTCGCATGACTGTTACGCAGATGCATTGCCCTCCTATTACCCCCCAATGGGCCACCGGCTACACACAAATCGCACTAAACGCGACAGTATCAAGTGAGCGAGAGGTCCTTCCCCAGTCGTGCCGGCCCAATTCCGTTGCATAGGTTAATGGACCTATGTAGCATGGCACTGCCTCTTCCTAAAATATATGCTTGGCCATAATAGTTCATCGTACTAGCGAAGATCTTTGTGTCTTTTTGCTAAGGAAGACGAAAGGAGGACAGACCCACCTCTTTGCCCGCAGGTGAAAGGAGATGTACCTGATTGAGTCCTTCAATTTATAACATTTTGTTATGTTGGGACCATGTAGGTAAGGTCCAAAGGTCTCAGCTTGATAAACCGTCCGAACGTCCATTAAAATTCGGAAAGTAAAGAAACATTATTTGATCATTTATTATTGGATCTGGTGACTCACAAATGAGTATTTCCACAAACTATTCTGGACAATCACGAAACATGGAATTATGCCGTTTTCAGTACTATATTTACTGGGGATATAATTTTGATATACTGCGAAACGAACTTATATCAAAATTGTACTGCTAAAAATCGAGCACATGGATAGATAGGATATTAAAAACGACTAAAGACAGTCATTCGACGTTATGTGAATAACATCGGATGACTGGCAGCCGCTCACGTGAGAGATATGCTGAAGGTGACCATATGAAGTTGACCTGAATTTCTCGAGCATGTCATGAAATAAACAAGTTTAAATTACGGGTACGACAAAGATACAAAGAAGAAATGAAAATACACCTTACCGATGATGATAATAGTGGCGTGTAATTGTCAAAATAAATGCAAATCATTAATAGCCAACTAGTTTTTATTGAGTTTAACACAGATGTCAATACTTTAGATTTTTTAATTTTACCTGCATTTGGTGACGGATTCAGCTGTAATTTAGAAATGCCACATCTACAAAATGACGTAACATGAACACATTTAAAGATGTTTCCCTTATCATCTATGAAGATGTTACGTTCATGTCAAAGGTTGATAAATATGCATTATCTGGATGATCTTAGATCGATCGAGTGCATTTTCTGGACCATTTTAATATGATCCTCACCACAGAAACACACGCTCCAACATTGTAGGACCACCGTGTCCTGAGTGGTCCATCGTTAAATAGACAAATCGTGAGTTGCACGCCAGTTTTTGAAGAGCCGCAAATCTGTCTCGATGCTGTATATTTTTGGGTAAAGTTGCAGGTCAGAATAGTTTGGATATGTTGGAAATTATAGATGGCGCCTCAGGAGATGGTTGGATGTTTACATTTCGCTAGATGTTAGGTGATCTGTGCTTGTTTAGGAGGTCGAAGGTTACGTGTGATTATATGTTCCTCTTGTTTGTTGTTCTGAATTGATTCCACGCGTTTCTCGTGTCGAATTACGGCGCGGGATGGATGCAAACTTGTGGATTGGAAAACATAAAGATTTTTATAAAACTACGATAGTCGTGGTCTATCATGACTAATATATTTACAATCTCGTATATATATAATTCACAGTGGTGTAACCAGTCCCCTCTGGTCTCATAGACTTTTGTGAAATTTGCTGTGTAAATATATTTGTAAAAACCGCGGAGCACTGCTAGCAGTCAAATTTAAAACCGCCAGATTTAATCGTTCTTTTACAAAATTGAAACTATTTTTGGTTTATCTCTTTTATGACTCACGATTATGTTTTAATGAGGATTTTTGAGAAACAAAAGATATTTATTTATTTATTTATCTTTGTAGATAGAACATACCTGAAAGATCTGGGAGAATCGGCCTAAAGTTATGTGTGCTCAAGAGATCTTGCAGGGTAAAATATTACGCACAAATTTACGTTTTTTTTTTTTAAAGTTTTGGATTTAATTATTTTTTCATAACGTCATGAATACAATGAAACGCTCATTCTATTCGCATCGTTCCTTAAGGAGTAATCTCCGAGAATTCGATTGGACATGTACATGTCTCACCGATACAGTTAAGGAAGTACCAGTAGCTTGATCCCCTTACCCATCATGTGGCAGATACACGCTTGTTTGGTTCCATGTTTTCAGAATTAGCAATACTGATATTTTTCTGTCAATGTGCACGCCCGGCGCAGATGCCATTCGGAATTGGGAATCCCACTAAAGTGTATCGTCTAAGAAACGCACCATTGACAGATACGGTCTTGTCTTTGTCATATCCGTTTTAATTATAAATTTAAGTTATCTCTGAGGCTTGTAATGTGTTGGTAACTTAAATTGTTGCCTATTCTTTTATATATCCGACATTATAATACGAATCCATACTGTCGCGTCTCACGAAATAAAATTATAATGACTTATAGTTATAATAATAATTGATTTATAGTCAAATTGTAGTCAGCGCTCCAATTATGTCCAGCAGTAGACAGGTGAAGGCTGATATTGATTGTGATCTAGGTGATACATTACATCCGAAAATGTACGAGCGCCGCGTCTTTATGTAACAGCAATCTGGTCCCAGGTGAGAATAGGGTGTAGCGTCTAATAAGGAACATTTTACATATGACTTTGACGTTTCTTAATGTACTGTGTTTTAGAAAGAGTTAGTACCATGCTACATAGGTGGGGGGTAGCGCCATGCATGACATTACTTATATCCTCCTATGCCACGGAATTGAGCTGGCACGACCGGGGAGGTGCCTCTTGCTCACTGATACCGCCATAAAATGACACCGTTTCGTGCGGTTGGTGAGTGGCCGGTAGCCGATTGCGAGGGGAGAGGGGTGAAAAGGAGGGCAAATTATCGGCATAATTATGCTGATGATCATGGGCGTCGGTAGTCGTTGAATGGCTCCGATTGCATTTTCGTACGCCTATACCTTAAAACAAACTGTGGGTATTACTATTACGAGTGTATGCAGCATTACAGCTGCATAGAACCGGTGCGACCAAGGAAGTACTTACTGACACCACGGCGTCGTGAGAATTTTGTGACACTTGGGAGGATTTGGATAACCCAACCGGAGGCACATCAGATTTACAGGGCTACTGGTTCGGATTGGTCGAAAGTCAATATGACTTAAAAATATCATTAAAAATATCGTATGCAGACTACAGACTACTGTCCGTAGTTTACAAGCACTGGGATTTGACCCTAATAAAGAACTCCCTTATTGCGAACATATTTAGGACGTAGAATTAATAAGTTCTTTTAACATATCGACCTTAAGATAAATTAGGACCAAATTAAAAATATAACATTGAAGGTCATTCTCAAAATCACAATCTTTTGAGAAAAGTTATGAGTGGGAGTGCCATGCTACATTGCAGCAGAATTGGGCCTAAATAACACCACCGTAAAGTGTCAGCATCGCTATTGCATTTCGAACGGTTTTTGAGTATGCGGTGGTCCATTGGAAAGGAGGAGGAAAGGATTACATCGTATCTCTATAACAAATAGTAGTCCTCAGAACGTCCTACTGCTCTTGGTCCCCGTATCATATATGAAAGGAATAAAAACGACCGAAAAATATTTGCGTTCATATGAAACAGAACATAATGGCTTTCGCGAATCAAGAAATAGAATATACTATTCGCTCAAACGTATACTTCTTTCTAATGAAATGAAGGATAAATACAAAAAGACAAGGATTTTGACACATTCGTTCATGACGGTGATTCTGTGTTATTCCACAAGAAAATCTAAAGAAACGCGATGAAATCCGTTAAATTATGACAACAATCTATTAAAATTGTAATGTAAGAGACCCAACCCAGGTTCGTAAATTTTCCACGTGTAAACAAAAACAAAAATGTAAAGGGTCCTTTAGACCGTCGACCGGACGATCTTGATACGCCTGACCACTCGTGATTTAGAGCAATGCTCAAGAAATATCCATCCATTTGCACGACCAGCGCGTCGTGAGGCAGGCGTTTGAAGAAATGTAATATGCTGCTATCAGTAATAACCGGTATAAGGCTGGTTATATGCCCCAAGGTCAGATATTGACTATAGGTAAGCTAGATTAGAATTATTTGGTTTATTCCAGATCATTCTGAAATCTAGATTGTTTTTTTGTGAACTATATTCAGAGCGCGCTTGATTGGTCACGCTAAATGATAGTTGTAGAAAAAGTAAATTTCTACTAATTTAATTTGCATTGCATGTGAATCTAGCTAATTCCTGAAGTACTTCAGCCTTTGACAATTTTATGTTTTGTTTATGGGAAATTCATTTACGCACCGTCACCGGTTTTTAGTGGGAATAAGAGTGTGGATCTCGCCGAATTTGTGGTTCCCGTCGTCCGCCTAGCCTGATGTGTACTGGATCCACAACACGGCAACTTAGCGATTTTTTATTGCGTAGAGTACAAACGAGAAATCGGATCCTTCTGACGACTGACGACGCCCATTGACATCCGAATTATTATCACACATACACGGTGCTTTTTTTCTCCTCCCCTCGAATGCGTCACCAGGTACCCACAAACGGTACGGTTTGTTAGTAGCTACGCCGCGTAGTGAGAGATACCTCCTCGGTCGTCCTAACCCACTTCCCTAGCAACGTACGGAAAATCATACAAAACTAGATGTTATGTAAGCTACTTTCCCGATCGTGCCGGCCCATTGCGGCTACAATATATAACAGTAGCAGTTACAGTGCAAACTAAGCACTGGTAAGTGGTTGTTAAGTCCTCAAGTCGCCCCCATTTGTTAGTAGAGATAGATTTCAGTTAACGAGCGATTGGCACCTGAAGGGAAAGTCGTTAGCCCACTCGAGGTCACGAGCTCGTATCCGTCTTACCAAAATTGACTTCGCACGTAGACTTCGCAAAAGTAGACAGGGCAAAGACACTAATTACTATAAATTCCAAGAACAAGCATTCCATTGCGCAGATGACAGAAAAAGGATAACATGGCCTATTCTATAAAAAGAAGGATAACAGTTGCTCTCCTATTCTATAAAAAGAAGGATAACAGTTGCTAGCTACGATGGCACTGTTTTGTATTCATCACCTTGGATCTTCGTGATGTACCGATAATGATTTACTAACAGCCAGAAATAATCATTAACAGAAATGTGTATATTATTATATTATAAGTTAATAATAATATTATGACTGGTGATTTTCTTTGAAATTAAAAAAGAACTGTAAGTTCTTTCAACCTGACTACATTCAAATCTGTAACTTTGGTAAAATCTTGACGACTGACTGGCTCAGCTGGTAGCGTGTCGGTTATCCCACGTGTTATGCCTGAGGTCGTGGGTTCGAATCCCGCCTATGTCAAGAACGTTTACATATATATTATATGTATTACTATAATAAAAGTCTTAAATATATAACATTTCTTAAATTTATAAAATATATTAAATATATTTCCGTTGTCTAGTACCTGTAACACAAGTCTTTACGGTACTTAGCACAGGGTCTAGGCTAACGTGGTGTGATATGTCCACAGATATTATTCCTATTATAATCTCATTGCAAACTGAGATGACACTTCAGAAATGTCGAGTATTTAATGGATCGTAAATGAGTTGCATCAAATCCTTTATCGGTTAATGCTTCGTTCGTAGGCAAGTGATATGTATAAATGAAATAATATCTTAGATATATCGTGATAACTATCAAGAATTGCCATCAAGAAATGCAGCAAAGTTTCCCGGGCCAGCGGAAAACGTCCGCGGTATAAGTGATACTACTTTTTTATAACCAGACTGGAAAAGGAAAATCATACTGCTTATTTTATAATGTTTAAAATCACTTTTGTAAAAAGTAATGAATTTCGAGGTCACGTTTCAGAGTCTATAACCAGTGAAGGTTTCGTGTTCTATATTAAGACAGAAGCTGAAATAATATCGCCACCTCTATATCTTATAAACTCAACACAACTAAGAACTATAAGAATTTCCAAACTGTAGTTAAGTGTACAAATTAGTTAATTCAATGTTAACTTGACTAGAATCACTCAAGGGTCGTTAGTTGGACGAAACTCAAAAGCCTAGCAACCATCTCGTGAAACGTTTCTTTAATTAATTCATAAGCATGAGTCCGCTGCTCATTTACTGAAGCCTAGCGCTTTGTGTTCCTAGGTTAACGATGCCATCCTATATCAGACGTATTAACAACGGTTTTAGCTACATCGTCAAACTCTCTTTCTCTCTCTCTCTCTCGCCATCTTCGCGGGATAAAATATTTTGCACAAGTGTTTGCGCAAATATAATAGAAAGAACACATTCCTTTCCGACGGGACGGCAATCCTACACGATTGGAGAGAAATCAGGTGCAGGACTGACTGCTCTAGTGCTCTTCGAGGCACGGGGGTGTAACACCGCCAACTACCTACTTGCGGACTATTATTAGAAATCGAAAAATCCAAATACTTCTTTTTGTCTTGGTCCGAAACGGGAGCCGCAAGTCTAGGGCTGAACATCCTTATCCGCGAGGACTATCCGACGTAATATCACAGTAGACTAAAGGAGAGCCGTTTTATGTAATGATTCCTCAAATGTTCCTCGGCCGCCACATATTATATATACGAGCACGAGCACTGTCGCACGTAGGACGTAGCATCGGCCATCTGAGAGGCGTAAACAGGTTCTTACAGGTCTCGTATGTAGGCTAGATTCCGCTGCAATATAACAGTAGCATTACTTTGCTGCTGCCAAGTAACGGTAGCGAAATGGTGGAGTATCTATTCTTGATGAATAACCGAATTCCGTAATATCATCTGCATCACCAACATCAGCCCTAATCGGTCAATACAGCCAATACGGCCAATGCTGCACAGTATTTTTTTTACTACGTGGGGAGATGGATACAAATATATTTCAATGATCTCCAAGATGACATTTCCTGCAAGTCGTTTCCATGTAGAATCACCTGCGACTGGAAATCGTTTTCCAGCTAGTTCAACCTTCACATAATTATTTCTCTTTTCAACGTACGTCCAGACACCTACTTATCTGTATCTTTGCATCTATTTGTGTCGTATGGTAGTCCATACGTTAGTTTAATTCAAATGGAGTGTATTTAATAAGGGATGCATGCAAATCTGAATTTCTGGCTGTAGGAATTTAATATCTGGTGCCTCACATACAAACGTTTCAATCGTGTTCAAACGCTCTTTGGTGGCTTTATACAGGCTGATGCTGAACTTAAATTTGTTATATTAATTAAAATATTTTTGCTGTGAAAATCCTCGGGCCGCCTCCCGAGGATTTTCACAGCAAAAATATTTTAATGTGATTTAAAATTTGTGTTTTATATAGTATAAGGAAGCAAATTAGCAGTCGCAGGCTTTTGATAACTATCAACGCTCACGGATCTACATAATTATTATGTAGCTGTGTGGCCCTCCTTCTTTCCTTCACACCTATTTGCCACTGGAGAGTCGCAAGTATCGTCATGATACCATCGGAGTCGATGCCGATAGCCGATGGAAGAAAATTAATATATGATATTTACTTATTGTGGAGGCATAAGTTTTTTATTACCCTACTGAGTCAGAAGGAAGGTAATACTTTACAGAGTGTGCAGATAATACATACATTTCTATGTTATCTGTAGCAAGAAATTTCGTTATTCAATCGTCTTGATAACATGAGTCACACTGGGTACTTTAGTAAAATATATTTTGAACAATGAAAATCATCATCATAATCATTATCAGCCCCTAGTGGACCCACTGCTGTACATTCAATAAACGCCAAGACGACCGATCTCCTGCAACTCGCATCCATTCCGGACCAGCTACTGCATGGAGAACGTCTTCCCACCTAGTGAACGGTCAACCAACACTTCATTTTCCTAAACGCGGCCTCCACTCCAGAACATTATGGGCTCATCTGCCTCTTCAGCGAGCCTATTCGTCGCGTGATATCTGATACTTTAGTTCTCTGCCTTATGTCTTCGTTACGAATTCTGTCGGACAGAGAAACACCCAACATAGCACGATCAATAGCCCGTTGAGCTACCGCAAATTTGCCGACCAGTCATAAATTTAGAGGCCATGTTTCGGCCCCGTAGGTCATCACGGGGAGAAAGCAAAATGAAAATGCTTAATGTTATTTTCGCGTGTGCTTTCGCATGCTGATGAAACCACATAGTTTAAAAAAATTATAAATGTATTAATAATTCAGGCACGTTATACTAGTATTCGTACTTGTGATTCGTTACTCTGTTCTGACAATGTTACTAAACTTATTTACCTAAATGTGACAATACAATTTTAAAGTACCTAATTTAACTGTAATAAAAATTAACAATGTGTAACAAAACAATAACAATCCGTACAAAAACAATATTAGCATCAAGGGTTATATTATCATAGAATTAATTAACCAGACTATAATCCCAAACAACTGAGATCACCCTTTATTGCACCACCTAAATATACGAACCGGCTAAGAAATTACTCGACGGTCAAAACATCTTAGTTATGACCGCTCCTGTCCAGCGCACGGCTTACGTTTGCCAACTTTACCCCCCTAAGGCATAGTTACCCCCCTAAGGCACAGTTACCCCCGTACCCATCCCTCACGACGGTTATTAATAAATCCATCTGTATATTCCAAGTTAAAGACAGTTGCGGTGGGATTCAGATGGGATGGGATGGAATTTATCTGAAAGGTACTTTGGTGTTGGTGAGTGACCAATTATATTCGTTATCAATTGTTTGTTATTGCAGTGAAGGAAAATAGTAAACAGATCCTACTAATGTTATATGTGTACTTTTATAATATCTATTATTGGTATCTTATTACGCAAAATGTAATAAATAAAAATAGAATTTCATATCTTTTATTAAACAATATTTTTACTTGCGCCAATGTGTAACCGTGTATCTGTGTTTACATCCTCAATAAATGTTTATTTCTTTCTTTTTTTCAAAAAAATATTAAATAAATTGTGTGTTTTGTTTCTCACATTAAATAAATAAAAATGGATTAATTATTTTCATATATATTCAGTATAAAAAACACACTTTTTTAATTGGATTTGAAGAGACTCGGAGTATGGGGATGTCTTACCGATATCCTGACACCCGACTGGTATTTTGAAATTGAAAAATCCTTTTATTGAGCCATTTGGGAATCAAACCTGATATCTCATACACGACTGAACAATGAACATCCATTAGATAATCGAGACATACATAACATAGGCAATCAAATTATCTCCATTGATTACAAGTTCAAATCCAGACCCCACACGTTTGCAGATTGAGTTATAAGATGGAGGTGGCCGGACGATAGACCGTATGAATTCAATTTGACCGTTCTGTTCTAAAACTTAGATCGGCTTTGTTTGAGGACAATCTCTATTTATATACCATTGATTTCCGAAAGTACAAGATATAGGACTTCATAATCAACTGTCATTGTAAAACATCCGTGATTGTACATGAACACTTTTTTTTGCAGTCTAATCAATTTAACGTGAATGAATTTCAGTCGTTTTTACAACGCAGATTCTATTTAGAAATGTGCACAATTTAAACATATTTCCTTGAAATTTCAACCTTACGTGCATGTGTTTCAGTTTGATTTTACAAAGTGCATAATTTGACAGATGCACATCTTTTACGCGAACGTTTTTGAGATGCTCACTGTATATCTACGTGTTTTTCTAAATCTATGTTATCTATAGTGTGCGATAAGGTGGTTTGACGTAACATTCTAAGTTTCTTTCATACTGTTGACTAATTGTTGGACGACAAAATTTTCAATCCTCGGCTACACTCATCATACGTTAATGTATTTACAGCCGACTGCTTAACGCAGTCTGGTGTAAATCTAAATGACGGGTAATCATTTTCGAAAATATTATGTGTGTATATATGTATGTATGTACTATAACCGGAACGGATTGAAAGGCTTTAACGCATGAGCTTAGCTATTATAAACTCATATCGGGATACATCCCTCCCATCTGCGGGTTAGCGAGTGGTTGCTTCCCCTTTCGAACTCAAACCTAGCCTCGTCGCCCGACATTCCTAGCAGCCCGATCAAGTCTTATTGGGCCTCTATTCCACAGTATGAGCTTAGGGCTGAATCTTAATACACTTTGGAACATTGACGCCAGTCTCCTAATGATGTCTATGACCATCATAACTTACCATAAAGTGAACTGCCAGTTCTTACGCCTGGGTAATAATAGTCATAGTGAAGTTTCTATAATTTATATAGACGCGCGTGTGGATGAAACTTTATCACCGACTTATAAGATGAGGGGTTCCAACGTAATCCGAAATCTGATCTACCACGAGGGTTTATTGTTTTTAAGCCCAAGGATCGGAGATAGCAAAAATAATGCCATTTTATGACAGGATGAAGCGTACACAAGCAAATACTTTTGAGTTATTTTTTATATACGGAGCAAATCTTCTATCGAGTGACACCCATTCATTGTTCAATAGCAAAATTTACATTACAAGCTCATGACATAATAAATGTTAAATGCTCTTCCACTTCCATTTATTTCCACGTAAGTGACGCTTCAGTCCTTTAGAACATCATGAAATGAAACAAATTCAGAGCTAAAACACTTAAAACTATTTTTCTATAAAGGAGAGGCAATTTTAATGATACTTTTACTCGAATGTACGACAGCTAAGGGTTTATTTATTCCGAGATTGCAATGGAATTGGGATTTAAGCGGGATTCTTAAATTATTATTATTTAATAACAATATTATACTCCTCGTAGTCCAGTGGTAAGCAGTTTCGGCTACAGTCGTGAGGTCTAGCGGTCCTGTCCCGGTTTGGACCAAGGTGTCATTGTGATTTTTAAATATCTTGTAACTGTCCGAATTTAGGAAGCTGGCGGTGTAATATCTCCGTGCCTAGGAGAGCAGGTTAAGCCGTCGGGCCTGCGGCTGATCTCACTCCGGCTGTATCGGGTTGCTGTATCATCGGAATAGGGAGTTTTGTGCTTGCTCACACACTTGTGCATTATAATACGTCTTGTGCAGTCGGCTCATCTCTACAGAGATGATCGCCGTGGCTGAATTTACGGTTAAGCCGACATTATTATCATATTATGCATGGGGCAAACGAGGGCACAGGTAATCTTTAAATATTATAAAACAAAGTCCTTAATAGGTGTCTGTATGTGATCAATTTTATTAAAATCTTCTGAATGGACTTTTATATGAAGAGAGCGATTCCCGTTTAAGGTTCTAGTGTATAATTTTTTTAAGGTAACAATCCATTGACTACAATTCACTGGTAATGCCGGGGCGGATCGCAAGCAAATTAAAAACTATATGTCTCATATAGTGACTACCGTCGCCGATAGGCGTGCAAGACTAGGTTGTTAATTTTGAAGTGAGTGTTGAAGATACGAAATCGCGGAAAGTTTTGAAGTTATGCTTTTTTTGGCGCGTTGGGGAAAAACGATGAGAGCAATTTTTTTAACGTCATGAAAAACCGACACCCTGAAGTTAATTATATTCAACATTTTAGTCCTTCTCTTGTTACGCCCAAGTGGTACGACCTCAAAGACGTTTACAAAAACACACATAAACTTCTTTTTTTTTTACCGCGGACAATAAATATCGAGTAAACTGCAAATTTATATTTTTAATAAACACAATGACTTGGCAGAACTCTGCAATATGCCCTGAAGAATTTGCGGGCTGTTGGAGAATTCGTTACTAAGCAATCATTACACAATCTAGAATATTCTATTGTCCTGGCACCCATAGGGTCAAAACCACTCGTAAATTCCGAACGTCTTCAAATTCAACTATTTCCAACTATTGGTCAGTTTTGGATATAGAACCACTAGATGCGGCTTTATATATTTTAATGACCTACTTACTACGCGTTTATTTTAAGTGCGATTACTGCATTAAACAAAAGTATGACGGCGTTACTCTTATTGTAATTATTTAAATCTTTTACATAATATACCTACGTTATGTTCCTTTACAGTATCTTACATAATTATTTACGTGTAGTGATTCTAGAATATACTATAAATGGTAGCAATAACGCTTCTTTCATAGTATAGTAACAAACAAGCATTCCCAAAAACAATTAGACGATTACCGACGCCCATAGATATCATCATTCATCGTGTCATGCAGATGCGTTGCCCCGCGTTACGTGAGCGAAATGTACCTTAGATTCGGATATCGGTAATTTGGATGCAATGTGGCATAGCATTATCTATCACTAAAAACACTGTCGAGATTTAAGCTCAGCGTTCCTGATTCAGGTGATCTTATTCTTATAATGTTCTATACATTTTTAAGAGGGTAATAAACGTGGATGAGTCGTGGTAGGTATATAAGAATCGTGTTGTGTGGCGCTCCGTTCACCCTTCCTATCCCATTAGGGAACTGGCGTGAACATGTGTCGTTATTCGGATTTTTTTCGTTTCGATTCGCTATACATGCTGCTTTACGATTTACAGTAAGTCTATTCTAGTAAAACATTACATCTGCGGGCGTCAACTATGTCTTGCTTTTACACGGGCAGTACCGCGTTATTATTGTGCCTCTGTCAACGGAATATGAAATGTATTGGAAGTCGGGATGAGCCGGGCGCAGCCACCCCCTTGACCCAGGGTGGTGGTCAGCTGAGGAAGGGTTAGAAATATTCAGGTATAAGGGAGATGGACGCAACTGAACATTTCATTAATTTTATTGTTGCTTTTAATGGCTGTAGTGTAAGCCCCAATGTTAGACACGAGTTGAATCTGATTGTGACAGTTGTATCATACATCCACCTCAAGGTTCAAGCCTTGTCGTGGCAGTGGGGCTCAGCAGCCTGAGGTGAATCGAGACACCTTGGACGAAGCTAATTGTGCCCCTCTTATATGTAGAGAGAACAAAAGAGCAAAAGAGGTGGAGCTTTTGCGTACAGGGCAAGGGGCTAGGATGGGAATTTCACCCCATTGCACTGTCCCGAACTTAGTGGGGTTGCCTTTTGGTTTTGAGGGCATTCGACACTATTATGTGCCGCGAGCCCCACAAACCACTGCACCCTACCCAGGGCCGGTGAAGGCACGTAAATGCGTTTGCCCGGGTATTTTTTTTTTAAGAATAAAACATAGAGCCTAACATATATGTTAGGCTATGTTTTACCCTTAAACTTAAATTATAACATAAAGTAATGTACACCAAATTTCAAGAAGAAAGCCTGTGTGAGAACCATTTCAACTAACACCATTTAGTCTCATAATAAATTATTTAATACGCAACAATTTAAAAATCTAAAATTCATAATCATTTTTAGATTTTTTGTAAGAGGTAGTGCTACATAGGAGGAGGTAGCGCCATACTACATAGGAGGAGGTAGTTCCATGCGTGGTGCATTAGACTACATTCTCCTATGCAATGGAATTGGACCGGCACGACCGGGGAGTACCTCTCGCTGACTTAAGTGACACCTACAATGTCGCGTTGCGTGTGGTTTGTAAGTAGCCGCTGGCCCATTGGAGGAGGTGAGGTTTCATTTGTCCCCCCATACTATAAAAAAAAGATTTTTAATCTCTTTTAAAACTCCACCTGAGCAGAATTGGCTGTGTTATTTTTAATTTACGCGTACAATAAATGTATTTTGCATTACACATTTCATTTGCGTTATTCTTCCCGTGGACCGCCCAGGCGCCTTCAGATGCGGTACCCCGAGGTGTGGCTGCTAAGATTTAAGGAGCCGCTCTACAGACTACATCTGGTATAGATCTGTAATTTAATATTACGTGTGTTGTAACACTTCATCAGTGCAGTAATGGTAAATACACCGGTTCAACTCCGGGAAAGAATATCACTTCTTATACATTATTGTCAACAGGCCCAACTGATCGTTTTTCACCTGTGCTATAGGAAATGAAACAAAAGTTTTCTGTCTGTATATATTAGATTTTCTATAAATCTACGGTACGCATTGTCATGCAGTTTTTACCCATGAATAGAGAGTGGAAGGGTTTAGTGTATAATTTGGTGTATAAAATCGGGGTGGATCGCTAGTTCCGTATAAATCTCTAAATTTTTAGGAAGAGGTAGTGCCATACCGCATAAGTGGATATATTCTCCTCTATGCGGTATGGGGATCGGGCCAGCACGGCCGGGGAAGTACCTCTCGCTCACTTGATACCGCCGTAAAGTGATGGCGTCGCGGTCGCGTTTCGTGTGGTTTGCCAGGTGCCAGCAGGTGGCCGATTGGGGAAACACACCTGCGTAATAATTATGCGAATGTACATAAAAAGGCTGCGATTTATCGTTGGTTGCCTTGTGCTATAAAAAACAAATTGCTCCTGAATTTGTGCATTTATTTCTGCCCTACACGTAACAGTATCTAGGAAAATACAAAAGTAAATATTGAAATCACATATAAGCGATGTGTTTTCTTATGGCATAGGGGAACAGACGAGCTATCGCAGCCTTTCTACGACTACCGATGCCCGTGAACATCGGCATAGCTACTATGCCGATGGGTTGCCCTCCTCTACGCCTCCCCCTAATGGGCCATAGATACATGTTCACATGCTCCTTATACTACACTCATACACCGTAAATTGCCGGTTACTACGATCCTGGCAAACGAAAAACGTCGGCTAGACACAAGATCTTATTTAATGCCTTGGTAACAACGCAGTAAGAGGTAGTCCATGCTCCATAGGATTAGGTAGTGCCGTGCATGGTGGTGCATGACACTATACGTAGTGCTATGCAACGGAAATGGGTCGGCACGACCGTGGAGGTATCACGCGTTGACTTGATACCGCCATAAAGTGACAGCCTCGCTGTCGCGTTTCGTGCGGTTTGCGAGTGCAACATGACACTACCACTTCCTAAAACATATCTCATAATTTATTTTATGAAGTTAAACATGATTATAGTTGATACATAAGACGCTTGTGAGCTGAGAATGATGAATATTATTTGAATGGCACTAACATTTAAGCCGGTCACTGAGCGAGATTCAAATTAGAAAACGTTACTCGCCTCATCCTTGTACAAACGCACCTCCTCGAGATACTCTTGCTGTTTGACTTGCCACCCCCTTACAAGATTACTGTCCATCTCATAAGCTGAAGCGGTTTATGATTTATGTTCTTGAGGAGTCTATTCCAGTCTCGCGTCGGTGCTTTTTATACCAATATCCAGCTACGTGATTTCAACAGGCGGGCGTGTTTTCGAAAATTGATAAGAGACTAACTATGCTACACTTCATCACGAATGCTCTGATATATTCCGAGCAAACTTAACGGTCGTAAATAAATGATATGCGTTAATCGCTCCACCATTATGGTAATGTTAAACCCAGAACAAAATTACCTACTACATTTTATTTTATTATTATACACTTGACAAACTAGCAGCGTAATCAAATATATACTTTTTTGGTCTCGTTGACGTAGTCCATTTATGTGTGGTTTGGATAATTGCGGTTGCTAAAATCACCTTATGTACAAGTATTCCAGAAATACATGTAGGAGAACACCACACCTATAGAGCTTGTTTACTTTAAAACGATCCAGAGAAAGATATAATCTTTTTGAAGGGTTTCCCGCTTTCGCTTACAACTTGTACAGTAAACTAGATTATCTTAATGTATTTATATGCGGTCCAAGCTAATTTTCGGACAATTGGACCGTCCGTCCGTCCGTCCGTCCGATGTGAGATGCGTGCAAGGTAAGTGTGGGGTGGATAATTATAAATAAACATTGTTATATAAATGTACACATAAGAATACAAATAAGATTGTTGGAATAATAATAATATTTGTGGCTTTTTGACACCACGTTAGCATAGTCCATTTTTTGTTGACTCGGGGAGACGCGTTTACGCGCCTTCACCGGCCCCGGGTGGGATCCAGTGGTGTGTGGGGATCGTGGCACATGATAGAGTCGAATAGCCACAAAAACCACCGCGAGTGCCATCAGGGCCGTGCTTGGTGTGGTGCCCCGGAATAACAAATCATCAAGGCACCTCGACCGGCTAGTCAATCCCCTAAGGGACCGACGACTCCTCCACAGAAGCGGCCCCCGCCCCGCACCAGAGGACAATCCCACCAGCTTTGGGAATTCGATGGTGCAATGAGTGTACTGTGTGGTGAGGTTCCCAGCCACGCCCCTTACCCCGTGCGCTAAAGCAACTCCTCATGTTGCTCTTTTGTCACACTTTCTTATAATAAGTGGTACAAGGAGTATCTCCTCTGTTCAATTGGTTTCGCCTGGATTGACCCCAAGCTACAGCCCCACCGCCACGACAAGGCTTAAACCATGGTGGGGACGTTAGCATAGTCCTATGTTAAGTACCGTAAGGACTAAGTACGTCCAATAAAATCCAACGTAAATATATTTATGATTTTTATAAATTTTAGAAATTATACATATTTAACATTTGTATTATATGAATGATTCGAGCCCGCGAGTTCTGGCGTAGCTCGCGCGCGGCTGCTAAAGTTGATTCGAGCCCGCGAGTTCTGGCGTAACTCGCGCGCGGCTGCTAAAGTTGATTCGAGCCCGCGAGTTCTGGCGTAGCTCGCGCGCGGCTGCTAAGGTTGGTCGGTCTACCTATGTATATAACCTCTGATTTTCTCAAAAGCAAATCGCTAAGGGCTAAGTATATGCTTAAGGGCTTTGACTCTTTGTTTACCCTAAATATAGAGCTAAAAAGTATTTCACTTTAATACTAAAGCCTAAGGCTGACACTGCAAGCAAATACAACTTAGCCGTCTTCAAGAGAAGAACATACTCTTGTCGCAAACGCCGGCTACGAAAACTCCGGTGTTACAGCTGTTTGGGAGCGGGTAAACATATGCTTTTCGGTGAATACCCACAAAAACCACCGCGAGTGCCATCAGTGCCGCCTTTGTTGAAGTGCCCCGGAAAAATCAATCATCAGGGCACCTAATGGCTAGTCGGGACAGACGCCTCCTCCACAGCAGGGCCGCCCCATACCACAGGACAATCCCACTAAATTTAGGACAGTGCAATGTGTTGAGGTTTCGTCCTCGCCTTTTGTCCCGTGCGGAAAATCGCCACCACCGGTTGCTCTTTCGTCTCTTCTTCTTATAAGAGATGTACGGAAAACCCAACACAATAATAAAAATATATAAACAGATCTATATTAAGTCAGGTTTGCCTGCGTGGGGTTGGCAGTGCCCTACGCCACAACAGTCCCCTCGACCGCAGTGGTAAAACGAAGCTAATTTAAGGAGCCCGCGTTATCTCTGTGTAAGTTCGACGTCGATGGTCATTTGTCTTCGTCTACGTTGCCCGGTGATCATTTATGCTACAGCACACCCAACCCCTTTATGTAAACATACGGGACGAAATTCACAAGTATCGTAAGACAAGTTTAAAGGCTTTCGCAATTTCTATGTTAGCCCCTACTATTAAAAGTGACAATATGGTAAATACAGGTACCTAACTAGCTTAGTTATGTGGTTTAGCTCGTAATTTTAAATTTCGGGAATGAATATCCTACCTATACTTTTTCATACATTTCATGTAAAAAAATCATTTAAATCTTGTCTACACATAAAACATAATCTACATATGAGATTTATCTACAAACAAAGTCATACAAAAATGTATAGTAAAATAATTGAAATCTATACATACAGGTAAGGTGACAATGCGGCCCCTGTTTTGCACAGGTGAGTCCGGGGTCGATTGCTAGTAATTCATACATTTTGTGGAATATATTAGGATTCGTTGTGTCTTTGGAAGCGCTAACCACTAAACCACTGGGGCTCAAATGAATTCTACCGAAACAGTACTCTTTTTTTTTAAATTGGGGAGTGAAACCGCACGAAAAATGGTAGTGTCAAGCCTAACACTTACGGGTTCTGTGTCTCTGCGGTCCTTTCGGAGAATCAGAATTAGAATATCTATGGAACTAACTTGCGTGTTGGTCCAAATACATTTCCGTGTTTTCCGAAAACAAACGCTTCCCAACCCAACTCTATTCCGCGGCCGTTAAGGATTGATTTCTTCTGACATGTGTGACGGCGTGACTTACATCTTCCAGGAAATTGGAGGCACTCGCGGAAAAGTGTGCGATGACAACGCGAGTTTCGACACAAACATTTGAGTAATACTGCTTATAGAGATAAGTGTTGTTGTTTGTGTGTCATTGTATGTTGCCTCGTGGTTTATTGGTTAACATTTTCAACCAGAGGCACACGGCCCTGGGTTTGTGTCCAGGGTAGGAATAAGTATCAATGGACTTTTTCCACTTCTAGTAACAGTCCCGAGTAAAAAGCTCGGCTGTGCTACGCCGCGGTGCCTCGGATAGCACGTGGAGCCACTAATTTCTCTCTGGTCAAATCTCCGATCAGTAAAATGAGGGAATAGAGAGTGGACTTGTATATGCAACTTTGTGCACTATAATACTGCACTCGTCTCTACGGTAAAATTCGGCTCGAAGGACCACGTGTAATTGAAATCACAGCTCTGCATTGAACCCGGTGCGTAGCGGTAGTTTTGATGTTGGGGGTATTATACAATAAGGCTTTAAGGAGTTGCGATGGCTCATTATTGATAACATCTGGGGAAAGAAGTACTGTAGAATTGAGTACATTACATATGCGCAAGCTCTAACGCCCAATAGCTTTGATATTTACGGGTGAATTATTAGACTCTTACGCAATAACAAAACTTAATATACAGTAATGCCCATCGATGTAATATAAGTTTTATTTTCTTACAATTAAAACTTTAATTAAAAATATACAACCGTTGAATATAAATGTTTAGCATGCCTTCAAATAGCTGTATTCCAAATAGCTGTATTCCTTCAAATAGAGGTTTGACCAAAATTGTATCTCTTGGGATCACTAGGGATTTTTTTTTCGGGATTAAATATTTTTTTATTATTCCAAATTGTAATTTATTAGAATATGTGACAAATGTTGATAAATAAAACAATCGAATATACCAAAAATACTGAATAGTAACAGAATTAATTTAATAATAATAATAATAATCATACATATGGGCTGTTCACACTTAGAAGAACAGATGGCAGATGGGCCAGTAAGGATATCACGCGAAGAATAAGCTCACTGAAGTGGCAATGGGCTGGTTCACACTATAAAGAACCGATGGCGGATGGGCCCGTAAGGTTCAGGAGTGGAGGCCGCGTTTAGGAAAACGAAGTGTTGCTCGACCGTCCACCAGGTGGGATGACGATCTCCGTGCAGTAGCCGGTCCGGGATGGATGCGAGTAGCAGGAGATCGGTCGTCTTGGCGTTCACTGAGAGGGGCTGATAATGATGATGATTTTACAATTACTCTTCGTCCTTATTTCACAATTTTTGCACCCGTAGATTACGTCATCACAAATACAATACGTAGTTCATTAATACTGGTGTAAAGTTAGAGGAGGTCTCATATCCATGGGACCGAGTGACGTAGGCGCCATGGTGTGTCCAGTAATATGATTTGTCTACCTTCGACATCTGCTATTTCCCCGTATTAAATTGATACCGAGGTAGGTGAAAATATCGAACACATATAGTGGACGCCCAATGAACCAGCCCCTTTCTAATCCTGCGCCGCCGTAATGCAACATAGCTTTGAACATATATATTTTACAATTTTCGCTTATGTAGATCACGGAGGTTTAAACAGGTTCCTCACCATGGTTCAAGCTTTGTCTTGGCGGTGGGGCTCAGTAGTCTGGAGTGATCCTTGACACCTTGGACGAAGCCGAATGAACCGGGGAGGTGGTAACTCTTTGTACCCCCCTTATACGAAGAGGGAACAAAAGAGGAAAATGAGGTGGCGCTATTGCGCACGGGGAAAGGGGCGTGGATTGGAACTTCACCCCATTGTACTATCCCAACGTAGATGGAGTTGTCCTGTAGTGCGCGACAATCCCATCTGTTGAGGTGGAGTCGGTCCCCTAGGGGGCAGACTAACCGTCAAAATGCTTGACGATTCGTTGTTTCGGGCACATCATCATGGTATCAAAATACTAGACCCCACCCAGGACCAGTAAAGGCGAGTGAATGCGTTTCGCCGCGTAAACAAAAAGAAAAGGTTTTGAACAGGTTACAACTCGTACGCGTCACCGCTATTGTGCTCGACGCTTATGCATTGTTTTACTTAGTTTGAGTCTGGCCATGTGATTGTGGTAGCGGTACGGCGTAGCGTACGTTCATTGTTTACTATTTATTCATTGTGTATTAGGTGTAGTACCTGGTATTGTCATCACAAACCCACAAGCGAAAGCACAAAACGTTGACAATTAAGGAATATCATCATATCGATACTTTAGACCGCTTAAATCGAAATGAAACTTTCAGTAGTTTAGCAAGTGAATAAGGCGTAAGCTGATCCACAATTTATGACATTTAAGAAACCGACGATTTAACGAGAACATTAAGAAGTTCGTGTCGACTACTGAGTGCGGGCCAGGCAAGAGACAGACACTCAGGAAAGGTCATCCAGAAAAACATCCAGAAGTGGAACAAGCTTCGTGCTCACGGTTTCTTCACGAAATAAATAGACATGCACTAATTACGAGACCCATGTGGCCATGAAAGCTAAGTTTTTTATAAGGAAATAGAAAATGTTGTTGCCAGCAAAGGATGGCTAGAACGTTTCAAAAGCTGTCATGGCATACATTTAATGACTATTACAGAAGAGAAATTTTCTAACAATGCCACCAGCATAGAGCCTTTTAGATTAAGATTTTTACAAAAGGTGAAATATTTAAATCTTGACCCGTTACAGGTGTACAATACAGACGAATCAGGGCTTTGTGGCGTGTGATGCCTAACGAAACTTTCGTTTCTTGTAACGAACCGTACCTGGACGAAAAGTAAGTAAAGAGCGTGTAATCATACTACCATGTGCTAACGCTTCAGGCACACGCGCTTAAGATGATGGTCATTGGGAAACCTAACAAACCACGGGCATTCAAAAACATTGATTTAAGTGTGCACTATTACGGACAAAAAAGTGCATGGATGACAAATTACCTTTTCAAAAGGAGATTTGATGAATGATTCGTACCAGAAGTTACAAAACGGTTAAAAGATCATAATTTTCCTCAAAAATTGTTATTGCTTCTTGATAACGATAAGAAGAACTAACTTTTGCGGATTAATGAATCACTGTGATGTTTCTTCCGCCAAAATGCATTGCGCTGTTTCAACCAATGAAACAGAATATTATCAGTTTGTTAAGCAAGACTATAAAAAAACCTATTTCTGTGAACCGTATCAAAAGACCAACCAATAGAAAAAAACTTTAAAAATATTTAATATGAAAGATTTAGATTTTGTCTGTCATGGAGTGCGCTACCGTCAGTAACTATTAAATAGTCTTGGAAAAATTTATGACCAGATATAATCACCGCTCCTAGCAACGATCCACAAAACAGTGTAACTGCGGAAGTTATAGAGCAAGTCGCTACTGAAACATAGATAAGTCAGGAAGATTTGGAAATCTGGTGCCGTGGAATGAATAGAGAGGAAAATGTTTCTCATGGAATGTCTGACAAAGGGATTATAAATGAGGTTTCTGATCATACAAGAAACAATCAGTGAGATATCGACGACATGGTTGCAATTGCTCCACAAATCACAGCACATAACGCAGTTAACGCTTTTGAGCTACGTTCCCCACCATGGTTCAAGCCTTGTCATGGCGGTGGGGCTCAGTAGCCTGGGGTGATCCGAGACACCTTGGGCGAAGCCAATTAGACCGTGGAGGTGGCGGCTCTTTGTATCCCTTCTATAAGAAGAGGGGACTAAAGGGCAGGAGGAGGTGCCGTTCCTTGTACCCCCCTTATAAGAAGAGGGGACAAAAGAAAAAAAAGTGGCGGCGCTTTTACGCACGGGGTAAGGAGCGAGGATGGGAACCTCACCCCATTGCACTGTCCCAAAGTCGGTGGGTTTGTCATGTGGTGCGGGACAAGCCCATCTGTGGAGGTGGCGTCGGTCCCTTCGGGTGCTGACTTACCGTCGAGGTGCCCTGATGACTTGCTATTCCGGGGCATCTCACCAAAGGCGGCTCTGGTGGCACTCGAGGTGGTTTTTGTGTCGTGTGTGTTCGCGTCCCCGTTCGTGGTCTGCAGATCTCATGCATCGCCATGGGACTCTTCGCTATCGAACATAGCATTGATGATGCTCGACAGAGACAAGTTTCCTCCGATAACCGACGTCGGATCGTGATCCAGCGCCGCACATCTCGGGCACACCGCAAGGGTGTGCTGGGCCGAGTCTGCCACTGCGTCACAATCGTGCCACCGAGTCGACGGCTCCATCATGTGGGCTCTCCCACACAGATAGTTACCAAAGCAGCCACGCCCGGTGAAAGCCTACGTCAGACGAAAGGTGAGAAGGTTCCAGAATTCTCGTAAAAGGATTATTACATGAATGTTATAATGTATACAGTTTACACCTTCAATCAAAAATGTAGACCAATAGATAAACATATACATTCACTGCTCGATTAATATCTATTTGTTATTTAACATCAGCGGTCTAGGACTAGACTAAAAGTAATATTGCAAATTGTTCTATTATTCAAAAGGAATTGTAAAAAAAAGACAAGAAAGGCCAGGTGCAACACATTATACAATGTTAAAAAGAAAACGTTTGAAACAGCACTTTTAATAATTAAAGTGGAAGACAAAGCCCATTGTATGACTGTTGGGTCCTATTGTCTAAGATTTCGAGACATTTACACGTCGAACGAAACTATTTTTACTGTATCTATGTAAATGTATATCAATGGCAACGACCCGGGTCACGATCATCATCAGTCGCATAATCGATTCAAATAATATCAAGTTTGATCTCGACTTTAGGACTCCCTGAACTCTCTTTTTTGCAACTCTCACTCCCCGTACATAATACTTTCCGGCAGGTGAATGAAATGTATGACAGTCATGTTTCAAAAGAAAACACAGTTAGTTTTTGGTTCCAACGTTTTCATTCTGGAAATCTCGTCCTGCAGAACAAGCCCCGTGGACGGCTTTAGACCCAAGTTGATAATGAAGAGTTGAGTTGCTATTGTGGAAGGAGATCCATCGCGAACCACGTCAGAGTTAGCTGCAGGCTGCGATGTTAATAATAAAACTGTTTTAATTTACTTGGAGCAAATTGGGAAGATTAGAAAGCTTGAAAGGTGAGTACCTCACGAATTTACTAAAGCAAACCGGCAAACGCGCATCGACCGCTGCGTTACATTACTAAACCGGCACAATAATGAAGATATTTTAAACCGAATGTGATGTGATGACTAACCTGTGATGAAAAATGGATTCCTTACGATAATTGGAAGCGCTCAGCGGAATAGATGGATTGTTAATTACAGTTTCCTCAAATCTATTAGACTACACTATTACGGCTGATATATATTGTCAGCAATTGCAAACCATGATGGAAAAGCTAGCGGCTAAACAACCTGGCTGGTCGAGCGCTCCACGCCGCTGCTTCACGACAACGCTAGACCGCATACTGCGCAGCAGACAGCTAACAAATCAGAAGAGGTTCAATTGGAAAATCTAAGACATCCTCCGTACTCCCCGGACCTTGCTTCCAACGGATTACCACTTTTTTTTTCGAAATTAGTATAACTTCATGCAAGGGAAAAAATTCAACTCTGATGGGGCAGTCCAAATCATGGGCGGGAATCAATAAAAGATTTTATTGATTCCCGCCCGACTGGTTTTCTTAGTAAACTACCTATGAGAAAAAGTGCATCTAAAACAATGGTTCATACTTTGATTATGGTTCGTATTATATTAGAAAATATTCCACTTCTTGTTCCTCCCATACAAAACGCCAATTTTATATGTAAGGACCTAATGCTCACATTCGGTCCTTACATATAAAATTGGCGTTTTGTATGAACTGACCCTCAGGTCATCCCCTACCAACATGATATTCCTGAGTCCACTACTATACGATTTCAGCGCAATTTCCTCCTGCACAATACCCCATCGTGATGTAAGTTGTCAGTCAAGGGTGTCCCTTGGTATTTCCGGACCGACAACTTAGGGATTTCATCTCAAAGGCAACGCAACTGCTAAACCTTTGGTGTTGCAGCTGTTTGTGGGTGACTGTCATCACTTGCTTTTTTATGACCGGCTCGTTTTCCCATAATAGGTAATATAAAAATGGAAAATATTACCGACGCCCATTAACATCCACACATGCAAATGCGCTCCTTTACCTTATTCTTCCAATCGGATAACTCCTCCATAGCATATAGCATGAAACGGGACGGCATAGCCATTGTCCCGAACCTGATCAATCAGGTTTCATGCCAATTTTTTTTTCGTCTCACGGGGAAATGCATTTACGCATTACTAACGGTCCTGCGATGGATCCGAAAGTGTATGTGGGAGTCGTGGATGAAGTGAATACTAAAATCCCGCGGGTTCCAAAGTCCCCTGAGGTGAACTGGATCGGTCAGCAACAGGGCACGGGTCCAATGCCACTGCAATACTCCTACAAAGATGATGACGTATCATAAATCTCATCAAACAGTCGTAACTGGTAGTACCAATATTTGTCCGAGTCCCGCCGGGCGCTGACCACCTGAAGTGCCACGAGATTCGGACCCTCATCAAACTAAAGTAAATTAACTCCCAAACATTCTCAGTTATTGTTGCGCACTGGAGCGTGGCAAATCTTAAAAACAAACTGGGGTAATAACTTGATTTTAAGGGTTCTGTATGCGGTTAAGACTTTTTAGACTTTTTAAGCCAAAATAACTTTACATTAAAGAAGGTACCGCTGCCGAAATGAGCTGCCACGACTGCGGTAGTGACGCTCACAAAACTCTAGTGTAGAGTGACGCGCAAAGCGTCTTCTAGGTTTACTTTATTGTAAGAGGATAACATATTTTTGAACGTATAGCGGGACAAACGAGCAGTTTACGCGTTCTGGTAGCTATAGAAGCCTATAAAAATCTGCATAGATCTTATGCACATGCGACGTCCTTCCAGCACACGAAACGCGATAGCATAGCTATCACTCTGAGCGAGCGGGCAACGCGTGGTCCGGTCCAGTTGGCAGACAACGGAGCTTATTTCCCCCCGCCCCCTTCCCCATTACCTTAAAATATGTATAACCTACGCAATAGTGATATTTGAAATCAATCCATCCAAATATCAAGCATCCGTTTAGGAATCAAACCAGAAATAGAAACTAATTTTCCTTCTACGAAATTTTGCTTGTAAAAATTAATTGGCAACAATGTGATAAGGTTCCTTCAGTGGGCGGAGCTGATGATGCCGATGAAACTCATTTGCTTTCAAAACAATGTTAAAAAGACGTTATTTATTAAAACAAAATAGAGCAAGGCGTGTACAAAGTAAGAAACATGTAAACTGTGATAATTATAAATTCCGCGTCACTCGCCAGCGGTGGAACAATGAAGTTAATCCATCAACCCAGGTCCTCAGGCGTGGGCAGAGATAAGAGAAGGGCCCACAACCCCTCCACTTCTTGGGCACACCACCCCTGCATAGATTATATTATATGTGGAGTTGACGAATTGATTATTGTTATATTATGCCTACTTTGATTGATTTATGATGATTAACTGGAACCGATGTCCACTAACATCCACACTAATGCTTATCTCTAATTACCTATTACCTCCAATGGACGGAGGAGGTCCATTGGAGGGAATAGGTAATTAGACAGAAGCATCCACCTCCACCTCCACCTACTCATAAGCCGCACGAAACGCGACAGCATGTGCGTCACTTTAAGGCGGTATCATGTGAGCGAGCGATACTTCCCCGGTGGTACCTGCTCTCTTCTGCCTTGCATTTTTCATTACCACGCTACCTCTTTTTAAGTTATTGTTATTATATATTTTCTTATAATATATGCTATTGGCTTAACTTTTGGGCCGTTACAAGTGGATATAGTATAAGATTAAACTACATCCTTAGCAATGGAACTGGTCCGGCACGACCGGAGAGGTACCTCTCGCTCACATAATACTGCCATAAAGTGACATCGTCAACTGTCGAATGAGGTAATTAGACAGTAACCCATTGAGGGGGAAGAAGAGGGCAACGCATCGGCATAGTAACTATGTGGATGTTCATGAGCGTCGGTAGGCGTAAAAAGGTTCTTATTGCTCGTTTTCCCCCTATTCTGTAAAAAAAAAGTTATATATATCAACTTGTCCTTAGGTGACCTGCTTCCCGGTGAACTGACTGACTTGGTTAAGGCTGCAGGAAGCTGTCACCGTCACGAAGCCTCTGTATGTACTCGTGACAGTTAATGAAGGTGGCCCGTGATGCTCTTGGTGCGAAGCTTATGTCCCGGGGTGAACACCTTTGATGGCGATCGTGACAATGGTCACACATGGCGTACGAACTTGAGTGGCTATTTTGGTAATTCTTGGCCAAGAAATGAAGGTAAAGACACCGAGCTCGCGTGGAGCCGCTGGATGCATGCTTGAAACTGTGACTCATGGCGTTCACTGGGGGAGGCATATGCAGCACGGGACGTTTTCTGGCTGCTAATATGATCACGATGATGAAGACTCCAACGAATAAATTGTTAGACATTCTTACAATAAATTGTTAGACATTCTTACAATAAATTGTTAGACATTCTTACAATAAATTGTTAGACATTCTTACAATAAATTGTTAGAAATTCTTACAATAAATTGTTAGACATTCTTACAATAAATTGTTAGACATTCTTACAATAAATTGTTAGACATTCTTACAATAAATTGTTAGACAT
The DNA here is from genome assembly GCA_017140195.1 of Eumaeus atala. Taxonomy (NCBI): domain Eukaryota; kingdom Metazoa; phylum Arthropoda; class Insecta; order Lepidoptera; family Lycaenidae; genus Eumaeus; species Eumaeus atala. The sequence goes on along the minus strand of JAFELO010000449.1, from coordinate 1,042,849 downwards.
TCTTGCTCTTAATAGTCTTCATTACTGAGAGACTTGCCCTTCCTAGAAATAATACCATACGACGTTAGCGTTAAGCCGTACTAAACTATCGTAATTACGAGATAGTATAAAAATGCCCAATCCTGGTAGGCATTAAACTGCACTACAGTGTCTCATCTGCGAGATAGTCTATAACCGATGTCCATTCCTTAAGTCCACCCTTCTCAGATTGTGACGTCCACCTGGGCCTGCCGTATGAATATTAATTCGGCCATATCTTGACCCCTGTCCGCTGGCCGCGCTGACTTGGCATATGAATTTCTTACAGAATAATTAATGATCACCAACCTTTAGAATATTCTTCATAAATATCTTAAATATCATCATTTTGTAACAGGTAGTGCCATGCTGTGTAGAAGGATGTAGTGCCATGCATGGTGCATGGCGCTACGTCCTCCTATGCAGCGGAATTGGGCCGGCACGTACGGGGAAGTACCTCTCGCTCACCTAATACCGCTGTAAATTGGCAGCGCCGCTGTCGCATGAGGGGGGGGGGTGATATGAGGGCAACGCATCTGCGAAATAATCATCCGAATGTCCATGGGCGTCGGTTTTTAAAACGCGGTTTTTTAAAAGATGTACACAATATAAACGTTTACCTCTCGCTCACTAGATACCGCCGTAAAGTGACACCTACAGTGTCGCCTTTCTTGCGGTTTGTGAGTAGCCGGTGACCCTTTTGGGGGATGGGTTTAAAAGGTGTGCATCGCATCGGCATAATTATGCTGATGTTCATGGGCGTCGGTAGTCGTTGAAAGGCAACAATTCCTCGTTGGTCCCCCTATACTATAAAGAAAATATATCAGTCATTATCATTGTCTACGTAATCATTTTTGTAAATTTGACTTTTCCACAATACTTAGAACTGGCCTAGTAACTCTAGCCGAGATCTAAGGACTGTAAGCAAAGTCATGGCAATTATTATCAATGTCTACGTCATAATTTTAAAAAATTGACTTTGATACGGGCCTTCTTAGATCGGGGCTAGTGTTTAAACTTACAATAAGCAAATGAGGTATTTAAAAGAGAAGTCAGGAGGAATAAAAAAAATATAGAGCTTAAAGTAGTTAACCTCTGTGATTGGAAATGTGTCTAAAGCCGAAGTTCAAGTTACGTCCATATCAGTTCCTTCCATGCGTCATAGATTAACAAATATCCATCCAAACTTTTGCAGAATCTATACTCAATACTATAAGGACACATTTGATTGTTTGTTTGTATTGAATAGGCTCCATAACTACCGGACCGATTTGAAAAATTATTTTACCATTAGTATCCCACATTCTCTGTGGTGAACGTGGATTGTATGATATTTGATAAAACGTTATAGGTTATGAAAACTTCGATAATTTAACCAAAGGTGTGAAAAAAATATCAAAGTAAATCCTTCTATCGCAACTGCATTGACAACTAGCTGTCCCGAAACACGTCGTTCTGTCATTAATTGAATTATTTGCCACATGATATTAGAATCTATAGTAGTTGTATTTTTGTTTTTATTTGCAATATAATCCGTCCGAAGCCGGGACGGACATGCTGGTTTAAGATATTTCGATACTCATTTGCCGTCGGCCGTCTAAAAGTGAATAATACAAACTGTGCGTGTGACAGCGTCTAGAAGCGATTGGGGTCTAAGCCGTATATCGCTCAGAATGTAATTATTTCCCACGACTTTACTTATATTGTTAAATATCACACGCCGTAAAAAGTTTCATAAAGGATAAAGTATGTAGTCTGCCAAGATTTGAAGGTGCTAAGGATTGTTTTACGCTGCATTGTGCTCGTATTTATTAACCGAGTATAAACCAAGTGATTCGCGTGTATAATCAAAAACACTATATTCTATACGTCCACAACTTGTGAAACACTACGCTTCCTGTTGCCACACGGCACTCTCAGGTGCCCTTAACAAGACTATGTATTGCCGCCTCCATGCCGCCCGCTCCGGCCAAATATTATTTTAATTGATTAGCCCTTACAAACTTCTTGTAAAGCTGAGTACACATTGATGAGCGCATATGACTGAAAAGTCAAATCTTTTTAGCGTTGGGGTGACTTTACTCATGAAATGTCGTCGAGTTTTTCGATCACCGCGTGACTAACATCAAACTAAACGATAACGTCGATATATTGATTATTACGTTGTGAAGTTTATCGGTTCTGCATATGTATGGGTAATGCATGCACGAAAAAGTATGAAATCATAATAATGTTCAAAGTTATGGTGGTGAGCAGAGCCTGCGAGTGAGGCAGTGTAAGAAAGCATCTCTTTCACTCTATCGGGTGATGCGTTCACAGATCAATTAGAGAACAATTATCACGTAAAATTATATCGTCTGTAAAACGGACTTACATACAAGCAGTTTTTATATAGGGGGCAAACGAGATACGGAGTAATGTGTTGATGTCAACGTATCAACACAACACCGTAGATGTCGCAGATGCGAGGTCGGCCTTGCCGAGATGAACATACACACATGCTGAATTTAACCATGTTGTATTGCATCAGAATTGGGCCGTGCGATCGTGGTAAATGATACATATGCTGTCACGTATCGTGTGTTTTGTGACTAGCCGGAGGCCCATTGGAGGCGAACAACTTTACATAATACCTTATTTCTATGATACAATAACAGTTTTTGTTTATTTCTTAGTGCTGTATACAATAGTGTGTATATAATAGTGTAAATTCTAATAATTAACTTTTGTAATTGTTGTTGATGAACCAGCAAAGTAAAATAAAAATTTCAATTTGAAACGTAAATTCTTGCCGTTATGAAAAATGAAAATCTTTGGTCTTCATTGTATGATGCAAAACTTTGATCATTTTAATAGGATAGAAGAGCAAATAATATCCGCATAATTGTTATGCATACGTATTCCTCACCTACCCCTCCAATTGGCCACTTGTAAACTAAAAAGTCACTCAAAGTGCGAAAACAAAATCACTATACGGCAATATCTTGTAAGAGAAGAGTTGTGCGGCGTGCCTGTGTGCATCATACTGCAATGCCACATGGCACTCACAAAATGTATTTTTTTTATAGAATAGGGTGACAAACGAGAAATCATTGCCTTTTCATGACTACCAACACCCATGAACATCCACACAATTACCATACCGATGCGTTGCGCTCCTCCACCCCACGGGCCACCGGCTAATCACAAGCCGCACGAAACGCGACACAGAAGATATGACTTTACGGCGGTATTATGTGAGCGAGAGATACCTCCCCGGTCGTGCCGGCCCAACTCTGTTGCATAGGATGATACATCACCAATTCCTCTGCATAGGAGGACGTAGTGTCATGCACTGTGCATGGCACTACATCCTCCTATGCAGTATGGTACCACCTCTTCAAAAAAAAAATAATCACCGGTCAAGACGCAGTGAAGACGCGGCTTAACCCCAGCCTCTCGCTCAAGTGACCGCCGCTAATTAGCGAGATATCTAAATTGGTCCCGATATTCGTTTAACGATTATTGAGAATTCGTGTTGCCTCTTAGACTATTCACAAAATTGATGTTTCAATTTTTAATCAGATCACATTTGCTATCTTCGTCATAATTATCAGCCCATATCGGTCTAATGCTGGGCAGTATAATCAGTCTAATCGGGATAAACCTTCCTCTTTCAATTGACGTCTAGAAGATATTCTGATGATATCCTGTACCAGCTACTGCACAGATATCATCTTCTCTCCGGTGAATGGACGCCCATTTCGCCTTCCCAAAGGCGACCTTCACTCTGAAACCTGGCCCACCTGTTTTCTCTAGATTTTATTATGAGTAAATACTCGTAATTTTATTATAAGTAAATACTCGTAATTTTATTATAAGTAAATACTTGTAATTTTATTATAAGTAAATACTTGTAATTTTATTATAAGTAAATACTCGTAATTGTTATCATTAATACTTAAGGGTTAAATTTTATTGCGGAGACGTAAAATTGGAGTTTTTGTCATCAGCCGGACATAGGCTTCCCCCATAGAGCGCCACAGGTTACGGTCACGAGCCACTTGCATCCAGCGGCTCCCCGTCACCTTAACCAAGTCGTCCGGCCACCGGGTAGAAGACCGTCCAATACTCCCTCCTCTGATGGGAGACCGCCACTCGAGAACCTTAAGAAGAAAAATCGAGTTAAATTGATATTAATAGTGCTACCTTCTTTCTTCTCTCCTGTGTAGCTCTTGACTCTAGTGGCAGCTATAGGAGGCATTTGTAGCAATTTAAATCGCTTCTAGCAGCGCACTAGCAGTCTAGGCATCCTTTATCTATTTCTCCTCTTGGACTATTATTACCATCAACAGGCATTGCGCGTTCACCACCATTATCATCAGCCGTCAAAGGTTTAATGTTGCTTGTCTATTTCAATGAACATTAGGATGGCACCTGATGTAGATACATTTCTATTTAATTGTTATTAATATATTATTGCTTCGCGTTAGCTTGGTGGGGCAGTTCCCCCGTCCGTCAAATTTGCTATATGTACCCCTTGGCTTCTCTCGGTTAGTATCGGGATGAAAATTATTCTAAGTTCTTCTAGATTGTTGATCTGTACCAAATATCATACAAATCCGTTAAAAACTGAATGGTTGACAAACACACAAATCTCTCGTTCCAAATACAAACTTACAACGGCTTATCTATAGACTCTCTTGCCTTGTCTAAAATAACAATAGCAATTCCAATTTTGAAATATATGTTGAAATTCCATTCACTTCCGGTCGAGTTTGAATATCCGTCCAAGTTGGACTTCCGGCGGAAGCGGCCGCAGCGAACATGGCCGCTTTTATCTGAAGAATTAACTGGCGATAGTTATTCAAATGTGTCGGCAAGGGTAAGATGACCTACTTAAAGCCTGAACTTAATGGAAGGCGATGAGGGGAGAGTGTGGTCGGCTGTGTTCCTATCAGTCAGATTAGCCAATGATCATTATCACCTTGGTCGTACACACCTGGCGGACTGATCCTGGCCATGAATTGTCTGATTTTTCGTTTTCGCTTATGCTAATTTCTCAGTGTGCAGCATTACTTGTGAGGGAACATTTTTCTGTTGATAAGTTAAAGATAAAATATTATAAGGGGACAAGCAGGCAGTTACAGCCTGCTTGTCCCCTTATATAGTACAGAAGGGCAAACGAGAAATCGTAGCTTAATGACTACTACCGATGCCCATAGACATCCGTATAATTGCCATGCAAACGTACCCACTTTCCGTCCCTCCGATGGGCTATCTGATACTCATAAAACCGCACGAAACGCGGCGGCAGATCCTTTTGATGAATGCCGACGATAGATATCCCCATAATGGCTGTAAATGTTGCCCTTATTCCTTCCTATGGGCCTGCGGGTAACTTTCAAAACCGCGCGTCGTACGAAATGCGAGCATCCACTTTACGCATTTCTGCATTGCAAATGATTTGGGCCGGCACGACCGGAGTAGTAAATCCCGTTCACCGAAAACACCTGCCGTAAAGTGACTTCTTCTCTGTCACGTGTTGAGCGATTTGTGACTAATCGGTTGTCCATTGGACGTGAGATGGAATGGAATTTAATGCATAACAATTATGCGGATGTTTATGAATGCCAGTAAACATCAACTGCTCATTTGTTCCCTCTTAATATAAAATATAAAATTTCTTACGTAAATAAATTTAATGCATAACAACTATGCGGATGTTTATGAATGCCAGTAAACATCAACTGCTCATTTGTTCCCTCTTAATATAAAAATATAAAATTTCTTACGTAAATAAATTTAATGCATAACAACTATGCGGATGTTTATGAATGCCAGTAAACATCAACTGCTCATTTGTTCCCATTTAATATAAAAATATAAAATTTCTTACGTAAATAAATTTCACATCGAGTCTATTGAGTAAATTATCAATCGAAGCCCGGACGAAAATAGACTGCTAGTTAAGTAATAACAGACGCCAATTAAATTAAAGCAAATATTTCATATGACCATAGTTATGTGAACGCAATATCTAACTATTCCCATAGCGATTTAGAACTATTAAAGGGTGTTTGAATCCCACCATATTTCAACTGAAGGAAAGGTG
>JAFELO010000449.1:1017469-1036702 GCA_017140195.1 Eumaeus atala | reverse complement strand
AGTGTTTGTGATTTGTAAATGGGCTCAGACCTTAACCCTTCCTGAAGACGGGGATATATCACGCGCCTCAAACGATAACTTTGTCTCTGGATCTATATAGAGCTGTCAATATCTAGTTCTTAATATCCCCGTGCATTATCCGTTCCGCAATGGATGGATAGATTATTTGTATTCTGATATTATAATATTATAATCACACAATAATAATGATGAATTTTATTTTACTACGTAAATACCACGAGCACTTACTTGACACGAAAGAATCCTGTAAGATAGAAATTTTAAATAATGAATAATTCTGTCATTTATATTGAAAAGCCTTTTAAATAAAATTTAATTTAATTTTTTTTTATATATTTAGAGAAATAGAAAAGCCACACTTAAGTTTTCATTTTTTTATTGTCTTCTTCTTTTTTATTCTATGGTGAAGTTGTAAATGTAATCTATATAGACAAAAGATCTATACACGTTTATTTATTTGAATTGTTCATTAAATAAAAATTTAATTGCACAACTTTAAATATTCTTATTCATATCAATGTTTGTAAATATTACGAAAATAAATACTTTTACGTTTTAAGGCCAACATTCTATGAAATCCAAGTGTGAAAAGTACAGGATCATGTTAGATGTATTACACGTAATTTCTATGTCCGGACTGTGATGCCTATGCCTAATTTTTTCCAAATACACTCAGTAGTTATAACGTGACAGAGTAACATACATCGTCACAAACATTGATGAAGGAACACAATTGTCCTGTACGTACATAAGAAATGTTTATGCATGTGTGTTCACGTACCAATTTAATATAATATATTGCAACACTTAGTATTTTATTGTATAGCCAGTTTCTAATAAACTATTCTGTGGGGACGTCATTTTTATAAATAATACCGCTCAAACTTCTGGCGGACGTAGTTATTACCGGTGGCTCAGGTCTCCATTAAAAGTAGTCAGATATATGCACACCAGGCACACACAACGTACGTTTCATATTTAATAATAGCAATGATAATAGTAATTATTATTAGCCCACTAATAGGCAAAGGCCTCTCTACTCTCTACTCTACTCTACTACTCTCTTTCCATTACTACTACTAGGTTGGGACTATCCTTCCGAAAGGAGTTCAGCTCGTTTAATAATAAGGGCATTAATTATTTTAGCTGCTCAATATAAATGCACATACAAAGGAATGGTACAATAGTCTGACGAGATATCTTAAAGGGCACAAAGGTTCCCTGAAATTGCCAAAGTAAGTGTAACGTCCGAACAGAAATACATTATCTGTGAGGCGGTGATCAGGAGATTTATAGGTTTCGGACCTACCAGGCCTCGTCCGCTTCCTTCCAATGATTAAGTGGATCTGGGTGGATTAAGCCTGAGACAACATCTTAGCAAACTTCGATTGTTCTAGAACTCCGAACGTTAATAACGCTGTTTTAATAGCAATTCATCTAGTGTTACTGTCTACAAGTTACGTATTTTATATAGCATGGAAAATATATTACGAATATAGCGTAAAACAAAGTCCTCAAAAGATATGTCTCTGTGTGATAGCGTTTATCATGCGGATTTCACCAATATTCGAGAGCAACTCTTGAATCCCGGAAGAAATATATAACAGGAAACAGTAAATTTCTAGTTACTTATATACACTTGTATATAAGCAAAACCTCGGCTGTTAAAAAAGCTCAGCTTTTTGACCAATGACACCGGTGACGAAAGATGCCTCCAATAAGCCGTTGGACACTCACATACCGATCCAAACGCGACAACATAGCGCCTTACACTGTGTTATTAAGACAATCTAAATTGCTGGTGGTTCTATGAAAGATTTCATTAAGACACAATATTTATACCATTTTCAACAGTCGGTTTTTTGACACCGTTTTGCTAGCAAACTACTTAAGGAATTTTGCACCTAACACAGTGTATCAAGTTAGTCACAATTGGTCAGTAGGTTTCTCTAATTGATCAGCTTTAGTTACTATCATTATCATATGATACAAACTGTTCGTTTTATATAAAAACGCATGAAGTGATGGTAAGTAACAACAACCAGATAATGGCAGACCATTCTGTCAGTTAATAACAAAAAAAAATGATGCAACATATCCAATTTTTTCGTCGATGATAAGTAACAGGAGTTACAGGACGGTACTATCTCCAGGTATTTTTTTATAGTGGAGATGCCAGCAAGTGTTTTACCACCTTCGGGTACTGCTGTCCACAAAAAATTATGCATGTGATGGCCTCCTTCATCCTATGTCTCCAATAATAAAACCTTTAAGAAACCCGACAGAAAAGGAAACCACTCAACCCAACAAAACACTAAAACAACACACAAAAAAGGGGCCCCTTACCCATAGTGTAACACAATCGAAACTCAAAAACAATTTAATTTGAACACAAATATTAAAGCCAGCAAGGATATAACTCGTGTAAGAAAGCTCTCAAACTATAATTTGTGTAACAAAATATAAAGTAATTCATTTTGAAAATAAATGTCAAAACCAACAAAAATACGCAACTCATAACAGAAAGCTATAATATGTGTTACAAAACCTAAATATTAAACTAATTCAATTTTTAAACAAATGTTAAAACAAACAAAAATAAGTTACTCATAAAGGAAAGCTTTTAGCCTATAATAGGTGTAGCAAAATCTAAACACTAAAATAATTCAATTTGAAAACAAATGTTGAAACCAACAAAAAAAAGTAAAACCGACTCACTAAAAAGAGCTCATAACTCATATTGTAGTGCGATCTACAATAATTTGTTATAATATAAGGAGCGAGTTTTAGTAGCGATTGTATAAAACGGCCAGCCGTTTCTCACAAGCGTTCGTGTCGGACGTTTAGCATTAAATATATGTTTTACCACCTTATAAAGATTGCGTTGGAGATCCGCGCCCCGGGCATGAGGCACGAACCACTTGTAGCTTATACGACAGTTCTTAGCCCTTTATAGACAAAGAGCTGAGGGATACTTTGTTTTTTTTTCTGGAACTTATGCCGTGGAAGAGAAGAGAAGCCCAATACAGTTTCGTCGGATTGCTGTAAACTGTGATGATTTTTGTAATTTTATATGATACGATCCAAATGCACGTACAAGATCCCAACGGTGGGTAAGACACCGTCGGGTCTGCCCTAGGTTTAAGCGAGAGATTTTTTTACAGTATAAGGAGGCAAACAAGCAGTAGGAACTGTCGTTGTGTAGTTTTTATGCGTACCGACGTTCATTTACAAGAGCGTAGTAGTTTTGCAGGTGCTTTGTCCTTTTTCAGTCCTCCACTACAATGTGCTATCAGAAGCTCGTACGAATAGCATAGCATTTTTTAGGCAGGTAATACGTGAACAAAAGAACCAACCATGCCATAATGAGGCTGGCATACAGCGTTATAATTTTTTTAAATTTTATTTCTGATGAATGTGGTTCGCGAGAGTACAGACAACCAACACAGTATATGAGATACAGTGGCCATGAACCGTGGCATCGGTGGCTGAAACTAAATCTAACTACTCGTTTGCACCTCCATGTACACTTCCCACTAGAGTGTAGCCAGCTGAGGAGTTTGGAAGTATATGTAGTGCTAGTGCAATATTGCATTAATAAGCAAATTATGAGAAAGGTAGGTGCAGTAGGGAAACTTTTCAGTTTTCAGTTCACACTAACGCCTTTCACCAAACATTTCTAGTATACATCCTTGCAATAGACCTATTATGGATTAAATGTTTGTACGTATGTTTATTACTCTTTCACGATAAAATTGCTGCAAGTCACATTGACTGATTACCTGGCACATCTTTATTGTCATAATACAAATGAAGTTTACAGTAGTAGTTGGCTCTCGGGCAACGCACTCATGCACACATAAGTAAATAAGTGCATGCGCTTAAGTCGACATGTGTGCCACAATCTGAACCGTGACTCCAGCCAGGAATGTCTGTAAGGGCCGCTACACACTTTACTGGCAATTTATTTAAATTGAGGTGACAAAAGATCAGCGCGAGCCCGGTGTCCTCCGCCAAGTTACCCGAGTATTTCGTAACTAATAGAGAATAACAGTCAGGAGATTATCTGAAAAGTTATACAATTCCTACCCGGTAGACTAACGACTTGGTTAAGGCGGCCGCGAGCCGGTGGATGCAAGTGGCTTGTGACCGTGACCAATGGCGGTCTGTGGGAGAAGCCTACGTCCGACAGTGGACGTTGTCCGGATGTTGATGATGATATTTGTTAGTCGATCATTACTGATAGTGTAATAACAAAATAAAATTTTAGTTCATGTATTGCTTTAAATTAGATGCCATGGCAGGGAATCGTCCGACTTGCTTTTCAGTAGAATGTTATGTATCTTTTATTGCGAACGAAGAGATTTATTAGTAATATCGTCACCGGAGGGACAACGTCCACCGCTGGACATATGTCCAGCAATAGATGTCCTCCAGCCTTCCAAAGGGCATCATAGGTCACGGTCACGAGCCAATTCCTTGCAGCAGCCCCCATTCCTTCCGGCGTCGTTAACCAATTCATCAGTCCACCGGGTATTAGAACAATAAGCAGAGGGAGAGAGAGAGAGAGAGAGTAAAGTTTAGATTGACAAAAAAAAATTCAAAGTACGAGTCGGCCAACACCGAAGGTTCCATACCAACTGGAGATAAGAGTATTGTATCTTTTTAAGGGTCCGTCCGCCCTTCTCTCCGTTTGTACGTCTGCAAACTTTTACTATGGATTGCGTTGAAGGATCAAGCTGAAAAATACGTCAAATACTAAAGTCTGAAACGTCTTAAAGCCATGAAAAAATACCTACACCTAAATCATTGCAATCAATAGATACATCCGTTAATGCACATGTTTAAATGCCTACCCAATTCGCATAGTATGATTTTTTCTGGGCTTCAAGTTGAAAACGTCTTGACAGACATAAAATACGGACAGACAGATAGACGGATAAAAAGTGACTATTTATGGTTACCGTTCATCTTTCCTTTTGAGATACGGAACCATAAGACTATACATTATGAGAGCAGCACGTCCCACTAATACTGATTGATATTGATGATATTGTTATAATAGTAATAATACTAATATCTGTGGACTTATCACACCACGTCACCCTGGCCCTGTGCTAAGTACCGTAAGCACTTGTGTGACAGGTACTAGACAACGGAAATACATTTAATATTGCTATAAATTTATGAAATTTTATGTATTTAATTTTTTTATTATAGAAATACATATAATACGTAGATAAACATCCATGACCTAGGCGGGATTGGAACCCGACATCTGACTCTCGGACTCACATTGCGCGAAAACCAGGTGACCAAAAGACCAAGAATGCGTAGACCACGCATTCTTGGTCTTTTGGTCTACGCGCTGATTAGACCAGATTCGCACCACCCTCAATGTAAAGTACCTCAAGCCATACAAGCCGCAGAAAGCCAGGATAAGAACATCACCCGAGAGAAGGGTCTTCTATGATTGACGGTCACGACCCCCAGCATTGGGCAACCGACGCAGAGAGAGAGAGAGAGAATAAATAGTCATAGACATGTAAAACAATTAATAATATAACGTAAAAGATAAATAACAAAACATACTAAAAATTAACATCCAGAACCCGGCGTGTTGGCTCAGACACATCCCTTACTCTTAACACTTTAATACCGTACACACAATCAGATATTTGTTTTAAATTATGGTAATAAAATGTCGGCGAGAGTCACGAGGATACAGCGCGTGCGCCGCCACGGGAATTGGATCAGGATCAGGATTAAATAAATGGCCTTTATTATTATAATGACGAATACACTCTTGTGCTCGTTTTGTGTTTACGACCAGTGTATAGCAAGCTTTATAGACGTTTAGGGATCCGCAGACGGAGGTTGAAATGTTGTGCTTATTTCTATTTAGATTTTGGTTTGTACAATATTTTGTAATACTTATATTATTTTTCTATAGTTAACTTGCCACTGAAAGAATACTCTCTTAGCCAAATTTCAGCTGCGATGGTCTCTATAGGGAGGTAAATAGTACAAGTACTTTCAATATTCCCGCATTCGCTTATTCCAATGGCAGGTCGACGCGAATGGAGTCATTGGTTATTTTCGGCAATACAAGCACCCCTGAAAATTGTTGAAAAAAATATATCAAAACGTAATGCAAGGAAGAAATTGCTCCCCTTTATGTGTTTACATGAAAGTGCCTACCCACAAACGAATTAACCATATTAAGATTACCACTTGTTACAATGTCAAATATATCCTCTGAACTTTTTGTTAATTGTATTTAAAAAATTCCTAATGAATCCAGCCAATTTTTCTTAAATTTAAGGGCCATGCCCATAAAGGGGCGGCCTGTTTTGTCAAAAATACGCAAGATATATTCTGAATGATAAAGACCATATTATGATGATAGTACAGGACCTTTAATGCTTAAATCCGACTCACACCTGGTCACTATCTTGTATCAATATGTCACGAGGTTACACATTTTACTTTTATTGAAATTTGTCATATTCTTATTATAACTGAAGGTTCAACATCATCATCATCATTATCAGCCCTTATCGGTCAACTGCTGGACACAGGCCTCTTCCAATAAACGCCAAGACGACCGATCTCCTGCTACTCACATCCATTCTGGACCAGCTACTGCACGCAGATAGTCTTCCCATCTGTTGAATGGTCGACCAACACTTGGTTTTCCCAAACACGGCCTCCACTCCAGAACCTTAGTGGCCCACCTGTCATCCGATCTTCTGAGTGTGTGACCAGCCCATTGCCACTTCAGCGAGCCTATTCTTCCCATGATATCGAAAGCTTTAGTTCTCTGCCCTGTGACTTCGTTACGAATTCTATTAGACACGGAAACACCCAACATAGCACGTTCAATAACCCACTGAGCTACCGCAAACTTGCGGACCAGTCCTGAATTAGGGGGCCATGTTTCGGCCCCGTAGGTCGATAGCTCAAGGTTATCGTATTGTAATAAATTTAGGAATGTAACATAAACAATTATACTTCTATTTGGTTTTAATTACAATATTAACAGGATTAAAATTTATTTTATTAACAATATCATTAACAATATTAAATTTGTTATTATTATTGTTGGATTAACAATATTAAAATTTTGGCTACGACAGCCATTAGCTACATTTTGGCTGGCAGACTATAGAGACTAACCAACAGCGCAGGACATGTTATAGTGTATAAATATGTTCACGGGCACAAGTGCACTCTCCATTCCCTCCTTCTAATACTATATATATCAAAAATCTCAAGAACACTTTTAGGCGCCACTCGGAACTTGAGCTCGGGACCTTCGCTGTAGAACATGATTACTCGAGACAACGAGGAAGTCTATTTGGCTTTAACACGTATAAAAATCTATGGTTCTGCCTGCTCGTTTAATCGGCGGCGGATTATTTTTCTGCTTGTACTCTGTATGAAAGCATTTAGACATATTTCGAATTTTAAATCAAAGTCGTGTCAGTAAATTGGCTGTCATCTAATTCTAAAGCATTGGGGAGAGTAGTGCGAGTTGGGGAGTACACCACGGTATTGTACTTAATTATCTTTCTCGTGTTGCCGACACCTGGGAATATTGTGACAATGATCCCTCATTATCAAATATTCCATCATATTCCCGCTATGGATTAACACACGTAATCACGGTATTGGTTTAAACCTGTAAGTCAAAGAAAAGTGTAAAAAAAACATTACCTTTAATGTTCTTTTTATTTTACGTTTTTAACTTTGGTAAGGTTTTTTTTTTATTTTACGTTTACATTAAACATTTATAGAGGTTAGGAGATTGTTTCTACACTCTCTCCTACTATCATTCTCCCTTTTGCAGCTCAGAAGGAAACAAAGGTGGCTAAGCTAAAGTAACACAACAGCTATATATTGTGGCGCATACTTGGCGCGCTCGGAGCAGGAAATGCGCAGTGAGCGATAAGCCGATCCGAACGGACTTTGTGATGTCTGTCCGCGCGTCTCCGTCCACGATGAGACAAAGTTGACACGCCAGGGTGGCCTTTCCAGATTTATTACTTATACCTAATCTTACCATAAATATTGTAACAAGAAAAATATTAATTGCATATAACATTATTTTTACAGTGTGCTAATTTAATACACAAATATACAACAATTAATAATATAAAAAGCTTACTCGAAGTCTCCATTGGCTGCACTGCAGTGCTATCAACGTTGAGGCCAGTTATCAATAGAAACATGCACTGTTTTCATGGGGACATTCTTCAATGCCAATCGTATGGACAGTTTTAGGGACTCCAAATTATCATGGGGTTTAGAGCAAGATGTACTCTCTTAACCTCATTTTGTGGACCGCTCCAGTAGTCGTCTCGATCCACCCCACCCATCTTTAATTTACCAGTTACATGAACAGAGTAAGTACTACCATTACTGTCTAATTAAAGGTGTGACAGAGGAACAATCTTCCATACACCTAGCGAACCGCCTAGCGTGATAATGAATAATTGTGAATTTGTTTACGTTTAATACTCATGGTCTAAATAAACAGTAAGCACAGTTTTGTTTACTATACTAGGCGTATATCATTGTGATTTAGATGAATATTTTTTCATAATATTGATCTCACTTTTGTTTTAATTATTACAAATGTACGCGATCGTAGTTTGGTACCATTTCACATTACTTAAGTCGATTCTAAAGGCTTTCGTAAAACTTACAACATTACGTTAGCTATAGACAATATTTTTTTTTTTTCAAAAGTAATAAAGTTCTCATTTCTATTTATAGAAAGGGTGGGAGGCAAACGAGCAATAGCAGCCTTTTTACAGCTACCGACGCCCGTGAACATCCACATAATTACTATACAGATGCGTTGCGCTACAAAAATGCGTTAATTATCAACATAAAACGTTCAATATGTTAAATAACTTTTTTTCTACTGTTAGTGTATTTTTTTCTACAAACGTAAAATAGGGCGAAAGATAAAAAAATATAAAGAATCTAGCCACGCCGAAGAAGTATAACTTGTAACACACTCTTTCCTTCATACGCGCTATTCCTTCAAACAGGAACTACAAAGATTTTGCATTCTTAATTTTATGACTTGACAGGGGAATGAAGTGATTGAACGTCTATGTACATTTTATAGTTAGGTTCTGTAGGCCGTACGTACTAAGGGCCGTAACCAAACAACCTAATTGTTTATTTATACCAATTTTCTTTTTCATTTTTCTTATAGCAAACGAGAAGTCAAAGACTTTTGATGGCAGTTGATGTCTAGGGACATCCTCTTAATAATTCGTTCACAGATTTCTTAAATGGGGAAAAATGGATTCATGTGAACGAGCGGTACTTCCCCGGTCGTGTTAGATCCATTCGGCTGCAATTCGTAGATCTCAATTTTTTTTTTACAAAGTGTTTTCCTTAATTGAAACAATAAAACAATAAAGAGCACGTCCACACAAAGCGAACAGCCATCTATAAGCAAATCAGAGCAAGCTAGCGGCGCATTGTTGCACTGATTTAGAGCAGCAGACATCTCCAAACTAACTCGATCCGTTCTCACGTATTAATATATTCTATTCGATTCTAACTAGACGATGTATCGATTATTGGGAGATTAGCGAGTTTCATATCGGCAGCGCGGAAATTGAACATATTGTGGAAAGTTGGGAAACTAACTTGTACCGTCACTTGTCTATCGTTTTAGTTTATCTACTAAAATTTAAGTTTTAATATAATTATTACCTATTGGCATCAAAATGCAGGAGCTATTTTAATTAAACTTTTAGGAAATATTTGGATTAAGTGAACAAGTTGTTGACATAATTCTTTTCTGGAAGCTAAATGGATTTAGAAATTTGATAAGTAGTACCTTCAGGTAACATTCACAACATTTATCTGGAAATGAAATTCACCAATGCTATATGAATGTTATCAGGTAACAATCCGGGATAGATTTTGGGCAGAAAAACAAACAACATTTTTGACTGATTGCGGAGTACTCAGCAAACTTTATTCTACCAGTTGTAATATAAGTAATCGTTTTGTGTTGCAACATAATTGAGCCAACCTCGCCCATAAAGGTGCCCTCTTTAGGTTCCCAGTTTCCTTTTTTTGTTGACGCGCACGGAAACGTATTTACGCGCCTTCATTTGCCCTGGGCGGGGTCAGTTGGTGTGTGGGTGCGCGGCACATTTTATAGTGCCGAATACTCACGAAAGTCACAACGAATGCTACCAGTGCCGCCTTTGTTGAGGCGCCACGGAACAACAAATGACGTGGGCAATTCAACGTCGCGTCTGCCCCTAAGGGACCGACATAACAGTACAACTCCAGCAACTTTGGGACAGTGCAATGGGGGTGAGGTTTCCATCCTCGCCCATTGCTCTACTGTCCCGTCTTCGTATAAGAAGGATACAAAGAGCGGCACCCTCCTCGGTTCAATTGGCCTCTCCCAAGCTGTCTTGATTCACTCCACGCTACAGAGCCTCACTGCCACGACAAGGCTTGAACCATGGTTTCCATTATTATTTATTAGGTCATTGTTATCTAATCTAATAGATTATGTTCCCAGTTCTACAAGTATGTACTGCTGCACAAAAAATACAGCGACAAACTTAACGCGCTGGTATGAATTATGCAACCTTACCCTATTCAATAAAGTCTGTCACTCGTACCCAAGGGTCAGAGGTCCACGAAGCTTTGTACCCGCATGTTGTCCCAGATTAGGTCCCATTCTATAAATCTAGATGTCATAGCCCATTTTGTACTATCGACATTTTAGTATTTGCCTATAACTACCAACTTATGTTTACCTATAATTTTGGGGCGGCCAACGTAAAGTCGCCCTTGTGTGCTTGACCCAAGAGACATAAAGCTAGGCCTCATAGTAATTGTAATAGGTGCAATTGAAATTTTACTGTATGTATCTTGTGACAAATTGTTTTGCGGTCGTTGTAGGATGAATGTTTCCTATGTTTAGAGTAATAAGCATCATTGTGGCCTGAGATTATGTAGGTAGATGGTAAAATAAGTGTTCTTTGGTAGAGCACGTTTTGTCTAAATCGGTTAATCGTCGTGTGGGGGCTGCGGTGATTGCAAATATGAATATGTATTTGCTACGTGTAAATATGGGAATTGGGAATTTTCAATATCGCAGATCTCTGACTAGATGTATTGAAATTGTTCTAGTGGATTCAAGCTGTACATATTTTAAAACACAACCAACAATGCCGGTGTAATATGTATATGTTATATTATGCGACATCTGCAATGTTCCAACCGTAATTTCGGCTATGACAGCCTTCTCTGTAGAGACTGTAGATTTCTGTGACGGAGGTGATACACCGCATAAGTGTTTTCACACTCATATTTGTATGTGCTCCATCTCCTATTCTGATAAGACGGCAGTCCGACACGACCGGGAGAATAATCTGCAGGACCGACGGCTTAACGTTCTCAGAGGCAAGGGGGTTGAAACACAGCAAACTTCCCGACTTCGTACTGTTTCTAGAAATTCAAAAATCTCTACGACACTGTTTGGTCAGACCCGAGATCTGTGGCTGGAAGTGGTTACCACTAAACCACGGGGCAATAATAAGTATTATAGCGAACTGGGACATGACATTACGGTAATATCTGTCTGTTGAGTTAGCAATGAGACGTAACTTCAAATTCTGGACATCGCTTGTAAGAAGTACCGCCATCCTGGATTTGTTTGAAATTTGGCACATATAACAATGGAATAACATTGGGACACTTTCACCGCGAAGAAAAATGTCCCACGCTTTTACCACGCTGAAGTGTATAGTTCCCAGGGAAGTTGTGATAAATTATTTGCGGGTGAAACCGCGTCGTAGAGTTAGATAACAATATACTGAGCCACTATTTACCAGGCATCGTCGAATTTGCCCGCAGTACATGAATAACTGCGACATCAATCATTTCATATATCATATGTCACAATAGACCAATCTAAACACGTCCACGCCCACTGAAAGACAACTACACACACACGAGCGAGTGCACACACGTGTGCATTCCTGCACAATCTAGCACACACATAGTGCACAGTCCAATAAAAATTGAACCTTGATTAGGCTGGTAAGCAGGGCGTTGTGGGGCACTGGCTACTGGTTGGTCCAGTAGCAACTATGTCAAGGGTTTTGGTTGTCGGTCACACCTTCTAATGTTCAAAGGCATTAGTTATTCATTTCATTATGATGATCAACCATCTAACTTATTGTTTATGATTGTGCGGATGTGTATGGGTGTAGTGAATATTATTTTTATAGTATAGGGGAACAAACGAGCAATCGTAGCCTTTTTACGTCTACCGACGCCCAAAATCATCAGCATAATTGTAATGCCGACGCGTTGCCCTCCTTTCCACCCAAATGGTGCATCGGTTACTCACAAACGTGACACCGAAGGTGCCACTTTACGCCAATATCACGTAAAAAATCACACCAGTAACACCACTAATTTGTTTCTTAGACACAGACAATTGAAAATAATACTTTTGACGATCGGCTCGCTCAGTTGGTATCGTAGCGGACAGTCCGCGTATTACGCTAGAGGTCGCGGGTTCGAATCCCGCCTGAGACATGAATGTTTATATATATATTATATGTATTGCTATAGTAAATTCTTAAATTTATAAGACTATTAAATATATTTCCGTTATGTAGTACCTGTAACACAAGTCCTAACGGTACTTAACGTGGTGTAATAAGTCCACAGATATTATTATTAGTTAGTGCTTCAATACGTATTGTGAACAGTGTGAAGAACTGAAGGGATTAAAATAGAGATGGTAGAACCATTTGTTAAATTCTACATTTCCTTGATGATTTCAATAAGTACGACGGATTACAATAAATCTACTTTTACTGATTTTATCGCGATTTATTTCATTATTTATGTAGCCCGACGTTTCAGAAGCTTTACAGCAACTATGGTCACGGGTGGACTGAGATGACAGATGTGTACATCAGGATGTACCAAGTTTTTAAAAGTGCCCGAAGAATTATAATTTTAGTTGTTCCGATTAACACAAACAGTTCTTATCATATCTTGCGAGGTGGATACTAATAATTTTTCGGGTTCTTTTAAAAACTTGGTACATCAGGACATCTGTCATCTCAGTGCAAACGTGACCGTGGTTGCTGTAGAGCTTCTGAAATGTCGGGCCAGATAAATAATTAAATAAACCGCGATAAAATCCGCAAAAGTAGTTTCATTGTAATGCCTAATATTCGCGTAAACTTAAGACATCAAGTACGAGGGAGTGGAAATCTTACAAGAATACTATCTGTTAATAATAATATACACAATTTGAAAGAGGCGTATGTCCAGCGGTGGCCCAATAAGGGCTGATGGTGATGATGATTAGCCATCGGAACTGTTTTCCAACAACCCAAGAAAATGTGTAACTGGTACCTACATATCACTGACATTTGCGCTTTGTAGATGTGACTTTGTACCTCTCGCTCACATGATAGTAATACATATTTATTAAGAGAATTAATCACATATTCATTATTATGATATCGCCTTAAAATGATAGCTAGGCATTCGCGTTTCGTGCGGTGTATGAGTTTCCAGTGGTCCATTGTGTGGGTTATGCAACAGTACATAACCTGTACACGGACGCTCGCTGGCATTAGCAGTCACCAAAAGGTCACAACTGCTTGTTTGTACCATGACAATGTAAAATTATAATGTGCGAAATAAAACATTGGACGCGCAGCATTTCTTGTTAGCGGTTAGCAGGACACTTTCATCCCATGAGGACCGTAAAACAATTTGTAACAATATAATAATAATAATTATATCTGCGCACTTATCACACCACGTCAGCCCAGTTCTGTGGTAAGTACAGAAATACATATAATACAGATATAATAACACCCAAGGCGTAGACGGGATTCGAAGCCGCGACATCGGGCGTAACACGCGTCCTAACCGCCACGTTACCAACTGAGCCAGCCGATCGTCAAGTCATACAGTACAATTTCAATAGTTTTTTGATATATTTGAGTGATGTGAAAAGACAGGGTCAACCGCTCGAACCGTTTACGCGGGCAGTGGTCGCGAACCGGCCTCGTGACACCGACGTCGGATGCAAATTCGCTACTGGCCTACGCAGAGCCCGTTAGCGCAGAGGTACAAAACATTTCAAAAACTTTTTTCTGCTGTTGTTGCTAAACTGACGAGATATGTGTAGTTCTAGAGAGTTTGGATGTCCTTTAGCAGGATGGGGATAGGCAACACATCTGAATAGCTTCTGACTGTTGTATTTACTGACATCCTTAGTCACCGTAAAAATGGCTACCTTGTTTACTCCTACTAAACTAACCACAAATATATGTGATTATAAGAAACCTCATATTTGTACCTGGACACATACATCAAATTATTTCTACTTTGTCTAAGATACGATTACAAAATAAATACAAAGAAGAGCCCTCATCAAAACAATAAATAAGTAATGTTTATTTACATATATTATATGTATAATAACTATCGATAAAAAGCTCAACACACGTTATACAAATGTACTTTTTTAGGAGTATTTTTAAAAAGAAAAATATTATATTTATTTCATTATTGTACATAACACAGAAATACTCCTATTGTATTTTCTGCTCTGTGTTATATTGAAAAATGTTCTATTCCTAACCTTAAATTGTAAAGTGCAGCTATGATAATAATAATTAAATAAATATTTATTTAGTATCTCTCGTGTATTGTCGTTTCTCTTTTGGATTCTGATTCTTTATGAGGCCACCGATATGAGCCAAAGATTAGTATTGATGTCCTGGGCCTCGGACTACCAATAAATACTAACCAGAACGCAATCCGCACCATAAAATAATTGTTTTTGTCAAAAACAATTTGATATTCTATAAGTGAAATTCTGTTCCGAGCAAAATATGTATACAGACAAACTATACGAGCTCCGCTCGGCCCATAAGCAATTTTGAAACTGGAATCATATTATTTTTTACAAGGACCTTGTTCCGTGTTAGTCTGGCTAACTAAAGAAGTCTGCACAATTGCTGATTCTACTTAATACCACATAACAACATTTCCCAATAGAAATAAAATAAAAGTTCACAACCCCTCACCGATTAGTTGAGCCACGATAAAAACGTAATTATACACACGAATGCGCATGATTCACGAAATATTTCAATACTGTATACATTTGCTACGCTGAAACCTTAACCCATGCGAAACTCAACTTTAGACCTACGACATGATGCTCAAAACACAGTAACAGAGAGAGTATTAAAAGTTTAAAGATGTAACAAATCCCTGGTTTAACGTGCAAAGAATCCTTAACTTTATTTTAATGCACATTAGGTAGGTTTTGTGTCGTAGTGGCTATGATGTTTATAGGAAAAGTGATGGTCGGCGTGGGAACCATCAAAATGGAAGCATGCCGTTTAGCCGTGAACGATATAGTTAGAGATATTGTTTAAATATTAATAGATACTTATTGACTCTTTAGTGTTATGACTCATTTTTAAATACTTTTATTTTTAATGCGATTTTTATCCATACAAATACCTTACAATCTGAGTTTTTTTTTTTTGTTAAACCTAACAAAATAATAAATAAATAATAAATTACAGCCGTTTTCCTGATGTAGTTCGCTATTAGCGGAAAAATGGTCCAACTCGGTAGAGTAGGTTTAGAAGTTTTCAAAGCGTCTTCGTTTCGAAAAAGCTCCAACAAAAAATCTTCGTGTAGAAATTAGATTATAATTTATAAAAATAGAAGAAACAAATAATAAAGGAGACCTATTGATAATATGTACCTACACAATACTTTAGGTGTAAAAAGTAAATTTTATGATATTCCAAATGTTATAAAACAAAGTCCCCAAAAACTGTCTGTGTTTATTCGATTGATTTTCTCTAAATCTCTTCAACGGATGATTCACTCGGTTTTCACCGTAGATTGAGCGATTCAAGAGGAGGGTTTTAGTACTGTTAAGATAACAATTTAGTCATGGGCGAAGCCGGGGCGGATATTTGGTAATCTTATAAAGATAATCTTCCTCATTTAAAATCTTATTAGGATGGGGTAGATTATTGATGTAGTGTATCTTATGGTTGTCGTCCATTGAGGTAAATGCTCGTAATTGCCGTGCTGAGCACGCGGATCGGCGATCGCAGATTAGGCTTCGGACCGGCGCAACTGCTGCCTGTCGCCGATTAGATTGATGCGAGTAGCAGGAGATCGGTCGTCTTTGCGTTCATTGAAAGAGGCCTGTGTCCAGCAGTGGACCGATAAGGGCTGATAATGATGATCTTATAATTGTTATAGGAATTACTCCAGAGTCTAGAAAAAATAGCGCCCATATCTCATAACTAGCTTAAAGAAGTAGTGCCATCTTGCGTTACAGTGGAATTGGGAAGGTACCTCTCACAGGACACCGCCGGAAAGTGACATCTTCCGTACAATGTTTCTTGCGAGTTGTGAGTAGATGGGGGCCACGCACCGGCATTGTAATTATGCTACTATCATGTTGATGGGCGTTGGTAGTCGTAAAAAGGCCCTGCTTGCTCGATCACCCCCCCTCCCATATTATAAAAAGGGCACATCATTGGCTTGACAACGTCAACTCCTCCAGGTTCAGCCTTGTCGTCGTGTTGGGGCTTAGTAGACACATTGGGTGAAGCCAATTCAACCGACGGGGGGCTGCTCATTGTACCCATATTAGAAGAAAGGACTTCTTAAGCAAAGGGATGTGGGTATGTGAGTCACTTCCTGCCAGCTGTCGAGGTGTCCCGATAATTCGTTGTTCCGGGGCACACACCAAAGGCGGCACTGTTGGCACCTGCTGTGGTATTAGTGGGTCACCAAAGACGTCATTTTTGGCACTCGCAGTGGTTTCGCTAGGTATTCGGCTGTTAAATGTGCCGCGAGGCTCACACATCACTGAATTCCCTACATTCCGCTGAAGACGCGTTTCCCCGCGACACAAAAAATTCCATGTACGTCTCAGCAATCTCATTTTGTGACACTTTAACTTTCTTTTTTTTTAACGGACTTGGCCCATCATTCGTCTCCACCGCAGCTGCTCCTGTATCGGCAGGGTCTACAGCGGCATCCCCTGACGACAGCTGATATGATGTCAGGGAGCCCGAGGAAAACGATTAGAAATAGGTAGTGTCATGCTGCATAGAAGGAGGTAGTGCCATGCATTATACTACATCCTCCTATGCAGCAGGGGAGAGAGGTGCCTCTCTCTCACTTAATAGAGGAGTAAAGTGACAGCGTCGCTGTTGCGTTTCGTGCGGTTCGTGAGTTACCGGTGGCCCATTAGTGGGGGGTGATAGGAGGGCAAAGCATCTGCGTAACAATCATACGAATTTCCATGGGCGTCGGTGGTCACCAAAGGCACCGATTACTCGTTTGCCCCCTTATGCTATAAAAAAAGTTAAAACTGTATTTCTATTAAATTCATTTAATTACTTTATCTTTCTATTAAACATCATCGCAATCGGCGCAGCATAATCATGACTCTCATCTCGTTAGCCTTTGTACTAACTAATATCGGGACAATCAAACAGGTGCAGCTGGGTTCGTTGACGTGCATTGTTCACGCGTCAACACGTCATAGTATCGTTATCACGTCTAGGTGTGCGCGATGACTGGACACATTTTAATTAAACTTTAATTATTCGTGTTATCTTCGAATTGGATCTTAATTTATGTTAGTATCGTCTCCTTCTTCGACGGTTGTTTCATAATCATCGAGGGGTAGTGCCGTGTTGTATTGCAGCCGAATTGGGCCGGCACGACCGAGGAACGTCTCGCTCAAATGGCACTGCCGTAAAGTGACAGCAATGCGTTTTCTGCGGCTCGTGAGTAGTCGATGGCTCATTTGAGGGGTGGAGGTAAGGAAGGTAACGACTGCATAAAAAATATGCGGATGTCTATGGGCGCGGGTATATAAGGCTCCGATTTCTCGTTTAAAAGTTATCCGTTTTAAAAGGCAATTACAATTACATTGCTACATTGTAGATGAATGGGAGAACGACAGAGGCAGCTCTGCCATCGTGTGAGACACATGATGGCTAGTATGTCGCGTTTCGTGCGAGCGCGAGGAGAAATCATCCACTCCAGCTCGCGTGCGCACATCCTTGGTATTCATCAACTTTAAGTAAATGTGATCTAGATGTCAGTATGTTCAACAATAAACAGAGGCCAAGATTCGAGGCCCCGGTTGTACAAAAAAGATGAAGTATGTATTGGGTCCATTTCTAATAACAATAAAAACCCGAAAGCCGTGAGTTACCTGTGATACACCCCCATGTATTACAGCAAATTAAGCCGTGGGCCGTGCTTGATTTCTTTCAGGTCCTGTCGGACTGCTGCCCCCTTGCCGGCTCCACCGCCACGAAAAAACTTCAACCATGGCAGGGCTCTAAATAGATGGCGCGGAAGATTACTTTCGACAGTAGTCATCAAGAAAAAAGTCTGAAACACACCCAGTGTGAGAACCCCTTATTTGTTGCCGTGGGAAAACGCAATGACGCGCATTCGCCGGCCCTGGGTGGATTCCAGTGGTGAGTGCCATCGGTGCCGCCTTTGCTGAGTGTGAGGTGTCCCAGAACAACAAATCGTCATGGCGCCTTGTCGGCCCGAGGTCTATAAAGAACCGACGCCTCCTCCACATATGGGTTGCCCCACACCACAGGACAAGCCCACCAGCTTTGTAACTGTCTAATGGGGTGAGGTCCCTATCCTCGCCCCTTTACCCGTGCGCAAAACTGCCTCCCCCTGTGCTCTTTTGTCCCCTCTTCTCATAGGAGGGGTGCAAAAGCATCCCCCGGGGGGGGATGCTCTTTGCACTCTTTTGCACTCTTTTTCAGTTGGTGTTGCCAGGGTTAATCCCAGGCTATTGAGCCAGGGCCTCGTCAAGGCTTGATTCATGGTCACCCACAATTAAATAGTGTCACAGCCGGTAAAATATTATCGACCGTGCATGTATGTACTTATGTTTATAAATAGATTTATATGTTTTCTGTTATCTTGAACGGCTTGTCCAGTTCCATAGCAAGAGACACTGGGTACGTATATTCGTATATAGATCCTCCGACTGTTTAATGATCATGATGAAAAATACACAATATATATATTAAAAATATAACAATTAGTGTGTAATAAACTTTTAAGAATTTCTGTGGATTGTGT
>JAFELO010000449.1:963599-1017283 GCA_017140195.1 Eumaeus atala | reverse complement strand
TTTCTTTTATAGGGAAACGTAGTCAAAAGGCAACACAAGGATTCCTTTTAAATCGTCACGTCCGTCCGCATGTCCTTTTGTCGATCCGTATGTCGCAGACGTTTCACTTGGTGGTAATGGGTGAATGTTTGACATTCGGTACGTGGGGTAGCTATGATTGACGGTCAGTGGCTAACGTGGCGGTTAGGCCACGTGTTACGCCAGAGGTCGCGGTTTCGTAACCCGCCTAGGTCATGGATATTTATATATGTATTATATGTATTTTCATAATAAAAATTTTAAATATATACAATTTCTTAAATTTATAAAACATATCAAATATATTTCAGTTGACTAGTACCTGTCACACAAGACCTTACGGGTACTTAGCACAGGGCTAGGCTAACGTAATGTGATAAGTCCACAGATATTATTATTATTATTTCATTAACCGCTAAGTAATGTAATATCAATCGTATGAGACTTTTACGGTCGTTACACATTTTGTAAATAATTATTATAAACAAATAAATAAATTTGAATAAAATATCCCACTCTTGTTATAGACGCCAAAGCTCGTAAGTATAACACCTTCACGTCATAGCTGCTGGATGGATTTCGATTATTCTAGTTATGTATCAGAATAACGCATAAGATATAAAAATACGACGCACTCTCGTGGTTTTGTCTGTAAACCACACGAACGAACTCGCGGGCAACAAGAAAACAAAATATTTTGATTTATACTTTAAATTAAATAATTGTATAAATTAAAATAAAATAAAATAGAAATTAATACCAAGACTGACGTGCCATGATCAGATTGATTGAGTACTCGCACTATCCGCAGGTGTCAAGAGTGTTCGCAACCGGTGTGGATGTATGAAGAGAGTAATGAATGTGGAGGACGGAAGGCAGGTATTTAAGGATCGTGGCGTACTGCATTCTGTTCCTTCTGCCTACCCCATTAGGGTCCTGGCGTGAAGGTGTGTTGTTGTTGTTGTATAAATTACAAATTATTATCATTTCTTAACTTGTTAATATTTTTTGTATTTTTTCGTAAGACATAGTGAAATTGCAGGGGATACGGTCTGGCCACAACCGAGGAAGCAGCTCTGACTTATGGGTTACCATGGGGTCGTGTGGTTTATGATAACCTGGTGGCCTATTAGGGGTATGTGGTGAAGGAGTGTAAGGTTTCTGTAAAACCTCTGGTCTAGTGTTCTGATTGCTCGTTTGCTTTCATAAGTTAGTGAGAGGTGCATGCTGCATTGCAACGGAATCGGGCCTGCGCGACCGGGGAAGTACCTCTCGCTAACAAAATGTCATCAAAGGTTTGTGAGTTGCCGGTTGTCCATTAGGGGAATGGAGAAAAGGAGGACAACGAATCGGTACAGTAATTATGCTGATGTCCATGGGTGACGATAGTCTTAAAAAGGCACCGATTTCTCGTTTGTCCCGTATACTAATATAATCATTTATAAAAATCCCGCCGATCTCCGGTCCGCTTCTACCACTATTCCTTAGTCACTTCAGTAAGACGTACCATGCCGCATTGTACCCAAATTGAGCGGGCACGTCCTGGGTGGTAGCCCCTGTGGCTCATAACGCTTTATAGTCATGCTATGAGTCTCCCGTCTGAGGGGACGAGAATTAACAGGTTTTAAACCCCGATTTGATCTCACTGTCATGTTCAATAATGATAAACAGGATTCAATAATGATAAAAATTAATTCAAACCCACTGTCATGTACAATAGGATTAACAGGATCTAGACCTGGATTTAAATCCACTGTCATGCCCGATAGTGATGAACAGGATCTAGACCTGGATTTAAATCCACTGTCATGCCCGATAGTGATAAACAGGATTTAGACCTGGATTTAGATCCACTGTCATGTCTGGTAGGGATGAATACGATTTCGACCTGGATTTAAGTCCACTGCCATATCCAATAGTGATGGACAGGATTAAAACCTGGATTTAAGCCCACTGCGATGTCCAATACACATCAATATTGGACATGGCAAAATGTTCAAATCCTGAGTTCATCAACACTGCCATGTCCAATGATGATAAACAAGATTTAAACCTGGAAAAAAAAACACACGGATTTAAGCCCGCCGACATAACAGCACACGTTAGAAAAAAACTCAAAAAATGCTAAGGAAAAGTGAAACACAGATAGTAAATTCCGTAACCCTATTGTTTATGAGCGTATGAATATACAGGAGAGTGATTTTGTTTATCTGCTGCAGAATGAATTTACATCGCCCTGTAGATTCGGTGTTTTCTTAGCGTTAGCGCGAGGCGTCGCTACTTTAAATCTGGTGGGTACGTAGGGCTGTCACCACTGTCCTCTTACTAATATAATTACTATTAATATGATGTCATATTAAATGGATAGCACAAATATAACTGGCGTGCAGACATATACGTAACATGTTTACATATTACATTTAAGTTCGTCGATGATGATATATCTATACGGATTATAAACAAAGTACCCAAAAGCTGTCTATCTGTATGTGATAGATTTTCTCAACATTTACTGGGTGGTTTTTCATGCGGTTTTCACCATTGTTAGATCGATTCCTGATTTTAGTATATAATTTTATTTGTAATACATTGGAGGAGCCGGTGCGAATCGCTAGTCTATACATAAAAATCTACACAAAAGTATGTCTGTATGAGATCGGTTTTCTCAAAAGGTGCCGCACAGAATTCGTATTTCTTTCACCAATGGACAAGGCAGTTCTTGAGGAAGACTTTGCTCTATAATTTGGTAAGCCCCTGTTAATCCTGAACAATGCCGGGGTGGACCGCTAGTATATTATTAATGCAAAAGTTTGTGAGTATTGATGAATATTTGTAACGCAAGAAAAACTAAATAGATTTGAATAAAACTTGGTACAACAATCTAGAATACTTCTTATTGGTGTCTTAAGTTCATTGGTACTTTTACGGATATTATTGCGGTTCATTTATTTATTAAAGTAGCCTGACTTTACAAAAGATTTGCAGCGGATTTTGTCGCTGGTGACTCCACCCTATCAAATCAGTAATAGTAGTTTTATCGTAACACATCTTACTTTTTAATTCGAGAAAGTGAAAAGAATCTTAGAAAAAGATTTTACGCGGGAGAAACCGCGGGATATATCTAGTAGAAAAAAATATCTTTTTTACTTTATTATCACTCCAACAAATTTTTGAAACGTTTTTTTCCCAATATAGTATGAATGATAATAATATAAATAGATATTTGTACTTACGATGTTCAATAAAGACCGGTAATAAAAGTAATATCAAATAGATAAATAGTTGTTGTAGTATTTAAATCTTTATTTGTTTATTTATTCAAGTGTTGCCGATATACCTAGTAGCTATGTAGGTCATAAGACATGAGATACCTGTTGTAAAATGTAATTCTCTGTGTTAATATTTCATTTTTGTCTGTTTGATGGCTGCGATTTCAATGTTTCCGCTGCGATATATGTTTCGTAAAAAGTGACAGAGGGAAAATCCCGTAGCACCGGCCCAATTTAACAGGAATGCAGCAAGCACTGACCTCATAATAATGATCTGTTACAAACATGCACAGGTACGTACATACATACATAATCAATTAATAACTACTCGTCGACAGCCCTATGTTCACAAAATGTTGGCACTTACCCGCGCCTCCCCCAGCGCCTCACAGCACCCTGTATGTTATAATTTTTGCCTTCCCCAAATATATTTGGGAACAAAAGGAGCCTTAATGAATGTATCGCGAATTCGCGAAGCCATGATTAAGCATTGTTGCCGAAATCTCGCCAAACCTCGCCCAGTCTAAGGATATTTTTATTTGTCTTATTGGAGGGTGGGCGGTTTTTATTGTTTAAAAATATCTATTATGACAGTGACTGTTTGCTATTTTGCACAGTCATACCAACACAAAAACATCGCCATAATTGTAAGCTTACAGATAAGTTGTAGCAATTATGTTTTGCTACTTAAACATTTTATAAAAAAGTATATCTGTCATCTTTGACTGTTAGATCTAGGGTTTGTTCGGTGTCGAAGAAAGGACGCTCTTTTCTTTTGCTGGAGGTGGTCCGCAAGCAAACAGTGGATTGATAGGAAGGACTCCTCCAGGTCCAACAAAAGGGCATCCATGAATGGTGTCCGTAGCAGCAATGAGAATAATCCATATCTCTTAAAGAAACAACAACAAAACACATCATCACGCCAGCTCCCCAATGGGGTAGGCAGAGATAACGGAGTGCCATACATCACGATCCCTACATAACTGCCCTGCCTCCTCCACACTAAAATACAACATTCCAAATTTCAAAGATACAATACCTATAATCTCCTAGTAAAACATTATGGTTATATTATAACATGACATAATGGTTCCATTGTGTCATGTTATAATATAATAAATCCATGGACGAAATTATAACATAATGGTTCCATTTTTGGCCATTTGGCAATGCCTAAAAATCTACCCCCACCTGAAAGAAACAATGTAATAATATTCCTTTACTAAACGCAGACAAAGTCTCGGCTATCAGCTAGTAGCAAATAAAATAACAAAAATAGAACCACCTACCCACATTGCTTGTGAAATCCGAAGACGTTTCTATTATCATTAGCACCCCATTCCCTCCCCCCCCCTCCCCCACTTTTCCATACCTCTTTCTTACCAACTCTATACAAAAGTTTGAATAAGAGTAATACACGTATTCTACTGTTTTATATGTAGAGACACCATTCTTTGTGTATAAGGAAGGCCAGTCTTTTATTAATTTTACGAAACATTTAAGTTAATAGGATTTTCAGAACTAATC
Organism: Eumaeus atala; assembly: GCA_017140195.1. Lineage (NCBI taxonomy): Eukaryota > Metazoa > Arthropoda > Insecta > Lepidoptera > Lycaenidae > Eumaeus > Eumaeus atala. Next base: position 1,012,469 of record JAFELO010000449.1, on the reverse strand, counting down.
TATGACGATTAGTTGATCGCGTTATGAAATCTTTTTATGATTAATCTTTCAAAGGTCGCTGCGCTACATTCCAAGCTCTACTATTACGATATCCGGAATTCGGTACCTGTGCAAAATAATTTAAACAAAGTTAGGCGCGGAACTCAGAGAGGAAAGGCACACCGAAATGTGTGTGTAAAAGATGTCACAATTCTTGGGATTTTCGATTAATTATAACTTAGGGATCCAATAAATGGGCTTCACTAGAATTTGAAATAAGTTTCCTACAATTATTCTGCTGGCAAACGTCCAATAGGCTAGTTACTATATTCTGCTGGCCAATAGGGGAGTTACGATGATTATTACTCTTGTGTCAAATTATACTGACCAAAAGACTAGTCCCATAGATGGCCACTGTAGCCGAGATTTAGCCAGAATGATTTTTTTTTACTTTTCATACTAATGTTAAGTTTATTTATAAAAGCAACTGAAATACACCGAATTAGGTAAATGTGGTATGACGGCCACTCATCATCAGGCGTTCCAGTGGCTATAAAATAAAGGATTATTTACCTTCATTCATCATTATCATAATATATAAATGCGGATCGCGTTAGTTCATTATCAGTAACATCAGCAGCAGTAGCCAGAAGACGTCCAGTCCACGGTACTGCACGCCTTTCTTACCTATTTAAAATTACTGAAACATGAAGACACAGTCCTATAAAAACAACAATACTGGCCACATTACTGTCGAAGAGATGATTCGATTGTTCTGAAGATTGGTTTAAGTCTCCGCATGTGAACTTAATTAATGAGAGTGAACGAATGAGTAAGCTTATTCCGTTCATTCATAAGCCTTCCTTGAGTGTGTTAATTGTGTGGCGATGTTGAGATTTGGATGAGTAATCTCATTGTTACAATGTGATTAATTATACATTACTTATACTGTAACATTTCAACCATACATCAGTTTTTATAGAACAGAGCGTGTATCGTGGGCTTTTAAGTTATATAAGTATATGTTAAAGTCCACCCGTAACTATGGTTGCTGTAAAGCTTCTGAAACGTCGGGCTACATAATTAATTAAATATACCGCGATAAAATCCATAAAAGAAGTTTTATTGTAATTATATGTTAAAGATGGATGGGGCCGTAATATCACAGAAAGTATTTGTTTTCGAGGATTTTTTTTAACAATTGAATATCATTTTAACAAACAAAATTTATAGTCAATGCTCTAAGGAAGCTTCCCAATTAGTTGACAGAGTGCAACTTGGGCATTATCCGACTTTAGTGATGGTTTGGTGGGGTGTTTGCTAAGAAGGAGTGACTGTGCCATATTTTTGTGGAAAAGGTATCGAAACATCGGCACAAGTGTATCAAGATCATAGAGCTCAGTCCATCCAATCTTAGCTAATTATTCGAACAACGGTATATTCTGGATTTGACCAGTATTGAAGATATCCACGACCTTAATCCGCTGGATTGTGATTTATGGGCAGTTTTAGAGAGTACAGCTTGCTCTAAAAGCCATGATAATTTGGAATCTCTAAAATAATAATAGTTTTATACTTGTGTATTAAACTAACACACTTTAAAAATAATCAATGTTATTTGCATTAAAAAAATCCTTTCTTACAATATTTATGGCAATACTTGGTACAGACTTTGATAAAATTGACCAAATATAAACTGATACCTCTTGGTGAGCTTTTTTTTATGATATGTATAGATTATTACGCCCATATACACACTTACCATCAGGAATTATGCAGAAGCGTCCCTTCCTCCACCCACTTCCCCCGTGTTGCGATGTAGCATGACACTGCCTCTCACTAAATGGCGTGAAGATGTGTTGTTATAGTTGAAATTATTTTAATATAATATTTATTCAAGGGGAGCAGCAGCGGGCTATTGAACGTGCTATGTTGTATGTTCCTTTGTACGACAGAATTCGTAACAAAGTCATAAGGCAGAGAACTAAAGTATCCGATATCACTCGATGAACAGGCTGGCTGGAGTGGCAATGGGCTGGTCACACACTTAGAAGATCACATGGCAGATGGACCAGTAAGGTTCTAGAGTGGAGGCCGCGTTTTGGAAAACGAAGTGTTGGTGGACCGTTCACCAGGTGGGAAGACGATCTCTGTGCAGTAACCGGACCGGGAAGGATGCGAGTATCAAGAGACCGACCGTCTTGGCGCCTATTGAAAGAGGCCTATGTGCAGCAGTAGACCGATAAGGGCCGATAATAATGAAATTAGCCCTCCTCTCTTTCTCCGTGAGTTTATTAGGCACTAGCACCATCCCGCGCCTTCATCCGCGTAACTCCGGACCCATTGGTCGTAGTGTCATGGTATATAGCCTTATTTAGATCAATTTCTCGATAAATGGACCAACAATGAAAATATTTTTTCAATTCCGGGCAGTAGTTCCTGAGATTAGCGTGTTCAAACAAACGAACTCCTCAGTTCAGTATTATGAATATGAGTATAGATCGTACATTTTGGCGGATATTATAATACGATATGTTCTAAGCGTTCGTTAAATATATTCCGCAGCCGGTGATAAGACTCATTGAAAGTTAATGCTTTCTGTTCGTATGAATATTTCAAATGTGCTCGATCGGCGATAATACGGAGACGAATTCACTTGTGGTACGGACAGGAAAAAAATCTACAGTGCTTTTCCAGACGCCATATTTTTTTTGTTTCTGCTTCGCAAACATAGCATTGCTACTACTACTTACTGCTACGCTTCTCTAACGTAGCATAGCTACTGTTCGGTAACGTAGCATTCTTACGCTTCGCTAACGTAAAATTGTTACGATATGTAGCGTAGCAGATTACATCACTCGGCTCATCTACCATTATTTTAACGTGATTTTGAGTCATACGCAAAATTTCTATTCGTATTTAGGTTTTAAAAACTGTTTATTTTTTTTAATGAATACAATTCCCTAATAGGACTTGAATGTATCATCAAACAACAACAACATTCGAACAGTGTAAAAAGTGGTCTCATTAAATGTTTGCTGAGATTTATATGTACAGACACCCTACTGTAAAAATGAATATTAGTGAAGTAAGTGTCTTCATTCTTTGTTGGGTGTTTCTTTGTCCGATAGAATTCGTAATGAAGTCATACGGCAGAGACCGAAAGTTTCCGATATCCGCTTAAGTGGCCACGGGCTTTTCACACACTCAGAGGAACAGATGGCAGATGGGGCACTGTGGTTCTTAATAAGAGACCGCGTTTGGGAAAACAAAGTGTTGGTCGACCGTTCACCAGGTGGGATGATGATCTCCGTGCAGCAGCTGGTCCGGGATGGATGAGAGTAGCAGGAGGTCGGCCGTCTTGGCGTTCATTGAAATAGGCCCGTGACCAGCAGTGGACCGATAAGGGCTGATAATGATAATGATGATGATGAAGTGTCTTTATTTTTTATAATAAAGTGAAAAGTAATTAAACCATCCACGCTTATAAGAACTACTCTCTATTATTACGATTTTGAATAACACGGTTTTTTTTTTATTTGAGGCAAGTAACTAATAATGACTTTAATTCCACCCTCCCGCACAGAGGCAACTTTATACCCATTCTTTTAGAAATCAACCGGATGGTAGGTAAAATTACGACCTATATCAGGGCTTACAAATACTTATGTTAAGATTATAAATCGAGCGATATTTTTTTTTCATTATTTTGTCAATTTTGTACGAGTAATTTGTCTGTGGACATTCAAAGTAAGTCATAAATTAAAGTCAAGTAAGTCATATATTAAAAGCAAGGTTTAAGGTTAGGCTATAATTAACCTAAGAAAATAATAAATGGGCTACCTGGGCTAAAATTATCCTAGGTTTTTTTGCCATCCGTACCATTTAGCATGGGTACTGTACACTGCATGTTCGCAGATAAGAGGTGCACACATTAACCCGGCCGGCTGAACCGGACGAAAGGTTGCAGTCGCGCTTGTTTCCCTAGCCGACTCTTAGACTATCTCGATATCGACCGATATCACTTACCGTATAAGGCCACTGGCTTTAAAACCCTAGACCGATGAACAGTTATGTCAAGTACAGTAGCAATAGGTCAATATGGAAAAAATGTTTCGAAATTGGATGCAAAATGGCGCAGTCATTTTTACGATGGTGCTAGGTTTGAACTCATGGCGCGCATCAAATTAATGAACATTCTATACTTAATTAAATGAAAAACACACGTACAAAATTATGGATTAGCCATTAAGCTAACACTCACCGATCTTCCCGCCAGTTCTTAATGGATCAGAGAGAACCGATTTGCTTACTCGACGGCAAAAAAATATTATTTAATAAGCTCAGTGTCGTTCACATTATTTACTAAGCTCAGTGTCGTTCACATTATTATCATCTTCATCGGATAGACAACGTCCACAGCTGGACATACGCCTCTCTCATAGCGCCGTATCAAGGCGAATCTTGATTACACACTGTACCTTAAAATCCACTCACATACGCCAAAAAACAGTACCAGCTAACGCAGTCGGGTATGGTATAAATTTTCTATGTACAGTTTTGTCTTGTGGGAGCGCGCGTCGGTCTGATAATGATAAATATAAACGTATTGAATATTAAAAAACCGCGACAGATTCACGTCTCGGCGACATCCCTCTTCAAAATGTGGAATCCGTCCACATCATTTCGATCCATTATGTTTAATTCCTCGTGGCGTGTGTCTCAGATTTTTCTCCGGAGACAGACTGGGGATTATTAGATTTTCTCCAGTCTGTGGCACAGAATTTTCCAGACTTCCAACCGACGTATGTAAATTTCCACTAATTTTCATAAAACCGTGTGCCCGTAATATTTTTCCTTCATTCGATTGCGTTGAAATGAATCGAAATCTTTATAATAATATTTTATATTGGGATGTTAGTTGAAAACAAAAGAATAGCGATGACGCATTCGGGGAGGTACTCGAGCTTTTGTAAGAGGCCTTGCTACAAGCAGCCGAAATGTACCGCCAAGGAAGGCTAGGGAAACACATCTGCATAACAATTATGCTGATGTCAATGGGAGTTGGTAGTCATCGGAACGTACTGACTTCTTTGCCCTCTAATACGAAACGGAGTAAAAATGTCATCCCCGACTGGTGTGAAAACCATTCCGAAACGTAACATGTCATTTTTCCAGTGGAATCGGACCAGCCCCACCGCAGAGGTACCTCTAGACTACTTAACACTTGTGTTATGTGAGCCAGTAGTTCCAGTGGGTATTCTATCGAAGATTTCCTTATCAAAGGAAAATTGTGTACGCCAACATATAATACCGATTTTTATAGTTTAAGAAAGCAAAGTACTAGTTGGAGCGTCCTTCCGTCCCCCTCTTGGGCCGTGGGCCACCAAATGTGTGAAGTCATAAACCATTCAATTCGAGGTAGTGGCATACTGCATTGCCGCCAAATTGGGCCGGCACATCCAGACCTCTCGCTCACATGATAGTGCCGTCAAGTAGCATCTTCGGTTTTGTATTTCGTGCGGTTTTTGACTGGGTGATGGTCCATTGGAGCGGAGGAGGAAAGAAGACAGAGCAAAGGTATCAATTAATAGTAATTATCGACTACTCACCATTATACCGGACAGTGATGCATCCAACATCGAGGAGGCAGGCAATGCGTCTGCAAGATGCCCTGGGACGTTTGCGAATTTCTATGGGCGGCGTCACTATCCACCTGCTCATTTGGCCTCTACCTCATAAAAAACACCGCTCGCGCTTGGTCGTGTAGCCCAACATACATGACACAATCATATTACGCGACTGCAATTATGTTAAATTGTATTGCAAGAGACACTATACGTTCACGTTTTCCATTAACCGCCCACAAACTTACCCGCATACTGCGCATCCCCTTATCACAAACTGATAAGGCTTAAAGTCATCTGTAGAGGCGCATTGATAAGATGGGCAGAGCAAAGTCATTCGTAAAATTGCTGACTACGATTGTGGTTTTAAATCTGTCTGAGGCTCATGTAGGTAAGTTCATATTTTTTTTTGGATCGCCTGATGACAAGTGCTAAATGATCTTTTCATCCGTAGTTAAAAGGTGAAGAAATTGCAGCGAAGACTAGCATCGCCTCGGGTCACACACTCGTGGCTCCGGTCATAGCGTCTAGTATATAGCCTATAGCTTTCCTCAATAAATGGACTATTGAACACAAAGTTTTTTTTCTATTCGAGCAAGTAATTACGATTAGCTCGATTAAACAAACAAACCCACAAACTCGTCGACGTTTATATAATTAGTATAAAAGTAGAAAAGTAGATGTACATTTCTTCGTCAAACATCGCATCAGCATAGCTGTCTATATGACGGTATCATCAGAGTGAGAGGTACCTCCCCGGTCATGCCGGCCCAAGGAAGGCAACGCATCGGCATAGTAATTGTATTGTTTTGTTTGCCCCCCCCCCCCCTATTCTAAAAATCGGCTAGACTATGATGCAGACTATTTTACCCATTAGTATGATGATAAGGCAACAAAGTGTCAAAGTTCCCCCAGTCATGATCAATGAGTCATTCATTCACGTCAGGGCCGAGGCCGTTTTAGTTACCGCGCGTGAGCTGCCCTCCGCGCCAGAGTTGGAGGATGGAGGACAGTATCTCTGACTATGAAAATTATATTTAAATTAGCTATTATAGATATGCTCATATCGGGATGCATCCCTCCCATCAGCGGGAGAGTGGGCTGGGTGGTCGGATCTTTTTAAGGCCCTAAACTTGGCCTTGTCGACGAGCACTGATAATAATCCGATGAGCTTCATCGCATTGTCTCCTCCTCGCTTCCACAGAACCAGTTAACGTCCGAAAAAAAGAGTCTAGTTTTGGAAACGTATAAGTCTTGGTATTCATTCATGAGAACATAAACGCACATAAATGTATAGCGTAATCGTTTTAAATAAAAAAGAAAAAATATGACGGCTTAGACACCCAGTGTGATTTAGATGTATGCAACTCAAATTGTATGAATTTCAATCCGTGAAGTCATACAAAATGTAGTAGGGTATTCCCAAAACATTACTCTCCCTCAAACGCCAAAAACGTCAAAAGTCGGGTTTAAGCCGTGCAATAATGGCAGATCGCATATTTATTGTATGTTATATACAAGCCCATGTTGAGCTAAAATGATATAATAAAAGCGCGCATCTAATGCGACTACCGTTAGTGAAATCAGAGGCGGCGTGTGTGATTATATATCTCGCAAATTAACCCCAAGGCACGGATCTCGGCAACTTCACACTAGATGAGTCCATTTCATTTAAAAAAATCGTTGCAACTATGAGTACTACAGCCTTATTGCAGCTGAAGTGTGCCTGAACAGTGGAAGACTCTCGATCTAGTTTGTCAGAATTCGGCACCCCAGTTCAAGTTTCGGGGTGGAGAAACGAAACGGATCTAGGTACATATCTTTTCATTGTGCAGAAGTTTTTAAGGATCTCACTGCCTTCTGCTGTAATGGAGATGTCCATTATAGCTGAACGACTGAGGAGGTACCCCTTGCTCATATCATGTCTGGGAGAGTCCGGTGTTCCATTGCAAATTTGTGGGTAGGGAAAAGAAACGTACCTACACATTTTAAATTGTGGAGAAGTTTTTGAGGATTTCACTGTCTGCCGCTGTAATGAGTGTGCCAGTTACAGCGGAACTACCGAGGCAGTACCTCTCGCTCATATTCATCTCTGAGAGAGTCCATTATCCCATTGAAAGTTTGGGAATGGGGAAAAGAATCGCACGTACATAATTTTTTATTGAGCAGAAGTTTTTGTGGATTTTATTCCAATGTAGGCAAGTGATACTCGTCGTGTTGATGCAGGAAATTAGTACTAATTTTGATTCATGTAATCGTATATTACTGGTTTAATATTTTTTAATTTATTATTGAAAAATGAAATAAAAACCATTTATATAAAGTTATGTATTATATCACACAAGTGTGTATTTTTACAGGAGCAAAGCATTTATGCCGCATGAGCACATGGTGGGCTGCTGAGGCAGGGCCTGATAGACTAGCCACAGGGAAGGCTCGCTTCTCCGACAATTCCCGTAGTCATTGAAACCTATTCATTCCTGGTCCAAATTAAGCGTCTTTGAATCTTATAGCGTCTCCTGCGCACTCCCATTTGCTTATTCGCTGGCGACGAAGAAGAGCAGATATTGCGATGTTGTCTCTGCTCCCATCATCGACCTTCTCCTCAGGAGACCAGCGCACCTTAGGCTCCATCGCTTATCGGAACTACGGTGATGATGCTGGAGAACCACACGTCCGCTCTCCCCCATCGCCAGAGTGAAGACTGACCTGTGATAGGGAGTATCAAACTGTTCTGCTAAAAAGTAGCAAATGTTAGAAACACCACCACTTCTCTTTTTATCTGGCTGTGTCCCACACACAGTCCAATAAAAAGAGAAGTGGTTGTGTGATGGGATAATATTTGTCTGGGTGTGATGGGATAATGAGCGGATATGTGTAGATTTTTATGTCCTTTACTACAGCGTGAACTGCTTGATGGATTACAAAATCTTGTTAGATTCTTCTTACAAGACGAGTTTTTTTTTTTCTATGTAATGTCAGGTTATTCACTTAAAATCATTCGATTAATTTTCCTAAATACGGGTATTGTCGTAAACTGGCGCAGTAAAATTTTTTATTCGATTTAACCTTCCAAAGAATTATGAGGACACTTCTAGTAAACTCTACAGACACGTTAGACGATAATAGTGTTCGGTTGACGCTTCTTTCATATTCCTCGGTTCCAAGGTGAGTAAGTGGCAGCCGATGTGTTAATGCATCGAATTAGCAGCGATTATGGTTTCGCCCGTGCAGGCTGTGCAAGGCTGGGATTGAGTTACGTCTGAGTTTAACACAACTAGTGAGTCCTCGGATTGATGCGTGTTTTACTGTATTGTAATAACAAGTATTTATTCAACTTCACCTGTCGCGATGTTTGTCTGTCCGTGATCAAAATTTGCAAGCTAAATTCCACACAATTCCCAGTGTCTGTTTGATGATATTTGGCATGCATACGTGAACCGGATGACAGTATAAAATTGTTATATCATGGAGCTGATCTGATGATGAAGATGAAAGTTATAGGATCTATACAATCAAATTTTGCAACATTTTCGTGTTCGTAGATCAAAATCAAGGTCTGCCGGAAGTGGCTATGGGAACTCTTTAGGACAATATAGCCGTTATATCGTGTGGGCTTGTTTCATTCGTCTAGACAAAAAACCTGGGTCTAGACGTTATTTTATAATAAAATTTGGTATAAAAAATCTTTTTATAACTCACTTTTTCTTTTCATTCCCATCATAAGCAAGAGAACGTCAATTGCCTGACTGAAGCTTTCCGAAAAAGCTGTTTTATCCAAAACGTGAATCCACCTGATAGGAGGCCATCTTCCAATCCAACCTGCTATTTGGGAACCTTTCTTCGCCAGTTGTCAGTTCTGCCAGTAATAGGGCCTGCCCATTGCCACTTCATCATCCCAACTTCTTTTTAGATTAGGACGAATGTGTTTTAACAGACAACTATCTTCAATGCTATAGCTATACAGGTAAAAGGAATGTGGATGATGAGTAGTCTCCAGGCTGCTCCGCTTTTTTGTGATTACATAAAACATACTATTACAATAAGTTGTATATATATTTGTAGTTTTTCACGCAAAAACCACTGTACTGATTGTGATGTAGTCTTGACGAGACATAGATTATAATCGGGATTAACGAATTTATTTGCAACGTCAACTTTTGGAAGATGTAGTGTCATGCTGCATAGGAGGAGTGTCCGCACCATGGTTCAAGCCTTGTCGTGGCGGTGGGGCTTAGTAGCCTGGGGTGCACCCAGGCGAAGCCAATTGAACCGAGGTGGATCTTTGCACTCCTGTTATAAGAAGAGGTGGCTTAAAGATCAGGAGAAGGGATCCTCTTATAAGCAGATTGGACCTAAGAGCAACAGGAAGAGACGCCTTTGCTCACGGGGCAAAGGGCGAGGATGGGAACCTCACCCCATTGCACTGTCCCAAAGTCGGTGGGGTTGTCCTGTGGTGCAGGGCAACCTCATCTGTGGAGGTGGTCCCTTAAGAGGCTGACTAGCCGTCGAGGTGCTCTGATGTTGTGTTCCGGGGCACCTCACCACTCAATGGACCCCACCCAGGGCCGGTGAAGACGCGTAAATTCATTTCCCCTTATCAACGAAAGAAAAGGAGTGCACTATGCATGATACTACATCTTCCTATTAAACGGAATTAGGCCGGCATGACCGGGGAAGTACAGTTTAAACATATTTTCTTGACATGTCAACCTTACACGCATGTGTTTAACTTGTTTTTACAAAGTGCATAATTCGACTTTTTTTCGGACCTCAATTTTTGCTGTGGAACCGAAGAGAAGCCCAATACAGTTTCATCTGAATACAGTTGCACATTATGTGGACGATTTTGGAACGCTCACTGTAAATCTTGTTACTTTTCTAGATCATGCTTTCATTACAAAAAAAAAAAATAACAGTACTAACGTGGCTAAAATCGCAGGTCAAAGGTAATATTTGTTATCTAACAGTCTTGATTCTCATAATATATTATAAATTGCGATATCGTCCGTAAAAAGAAGATTTTTTTAGCTTATGATGGATGTATTGCCATCATTTGATGGCAAAACGTAATTCGTGATATCAAATCGCATGTATTTATATGTTAATGGCCTCTAACAAGTAAGTAAAATACTTATAAATATTCAAACGACATTGATATAAAATATGAAGATAAATCAAGAAGATATTTTTTGACGAGGCCATCTGGAAGGAGTGTAAATGCATCCATTCTACTCGTACTAATGTGTCATGCAGACGCCTGTGGGAAACTATTTATTTGGAAAATATGTAGAATCATAGTTTGTCTCTAATCAGTGATAATTATTTTAGGCGGGGGGCTAACGAGCCCTCATAAACTTTTGGTGACAGAAGAGAACAGATACATCCGCATCGAGATTATACTGATTGCAGAATCTCCGCCTTGCCCTAAATATACCACCCGAAACAGAAATCCTCAGTCGTACCGAGAGTAACTTCAGAAAAAATTGTTATTATTTGACTAGAGTTTATTTTATTAAATGATGCACCGCCTGTGGTATAGAAAAAAAAGTGGTTTTCACAAACCGCAACAACAGCGGCCGTCATTTGAATAATGATAACGACAATTGCGCATCTATTTATGATACATCGTAGCCACACATTTCCCGTGTGCCTAAACAATGGGGAGTTAAGCATTATTTGTAGTGGTACGCGCTAGAAACACACACGTCAGCCCAAATTAAACCGGCATTAGGGGTGATTTGGTTAAGTGCCGGATGTTTTGATCGTTGCAGAGATAAACACATACAAACATACAATAAAGTATATTGAATGTTACCTTATTACTGAGTTGTAAAAGGTAGTATTCCGTATTATACGCAAAATGGGCCAGCCTCTCTCAATCACATGATACCGCAGCAAGGTGACAGCTATGCTCACGTATCGTGCGGTTTTTGAGTTTCTGTAGCTAAGGCTAATAACAAGTATGACTATGGACGGCTGTTTTAAAGTTCCCACACTATACTATAAAATGGATGCTTTTTAAATAGCATAAGGGGGCAAACGATCAATCGGAGCATGGGAGGATGCAGCATCATGCACTATGCATGAGACTACATCATCCTATGCAACATGGCACTACCTCTTTCTATGCTTATCCGTTCATGATTAAATTCAGCACTAAAGGCAATTGTTTTAGTGTAGTATACAACTAAGTAATCGCAATAGTTTGACTCAACTCGAAGTGACACCATCAAGTTCGCAGGAAAGAAAAAGAAACCATAACGCCTCAAGCAGTCAGAGCACCCCGCGTGTTGCGGTTTAATTTGCGTGGGACTTGATTATGCCATAAAATCTTTCACCCCGTACAGCGCCAGGGATGTAATTTTCAGGAATCCTTTCTTGGCCGGTCTCGCTAGTAAAGGCATAGAGACCGATGACCACTATCTATTTGCCTCTTACTGGTTTTGTATGTTATCATCACCACACGCGATAGAATAACCGTCATTTCACGCCGATACCAACCATATGCTGATTTAATTGTATAATAAAATAGTGACATCTAGTAGGGGTTAAAAAACAACATAGTCAACAGAATTACAGCGCCCTCTGGATCGTTATGGATCAAATTGACACCGGTGGAGAAATTAGAGTTATTTCATGGCTTTTACATTGAAATAACTCTAATTTCTCGGTATGCAGATAGATGGCGTAAACATATGTATACTCACTATAAAGTAAGATTTCAATGATCTTACTTTATAGTGAGATACATACATATCGAATCGTCTTTAAATACCGAAATAAATGGGTAAATGTCTATGGATCTATGAATCTAAGGATTCATAGATCAAACACTGCAGAACTCCTTAACGGATTTTGTTGCAACTTGACAATGTTGTAGTAATGAGAATATTACTTTTTACACATGGTTTTGTCTGTAAGCCTCACTGACGAAGTACCTAATTTATTAAATGAATCCTACTGGTCCAGTGTTTGTCCCAGTGGGATCTCACACACCCTGGTTTCCTGAAGCATGTGTGTTAGAGGTTTGCGATAGTATGTTTACGGGTCCACTGACCTCATGCATATTTTAATTACTAAAATAATGTGATAAAATGGTGCGAATAAATCATTTCTTACTAAAGTATAAGATGCACAATTTCATACTGGACTCCTAAACATTCGTGACCTACACAAACATATTTTTTGCTAAAACAACCTTAAGCATACGGACTTAAGTTGTTTTTATAAAGTGCATATTTTGACACATTGTGAAAGTCTTGTATACGGACGGTTTCGTGAGTCTGATTGTATATTTGTTAATCAATAGTAGAAAAGTTGAAATTTTTGACAATAGCCCCGACTACAATATTAGAAAACTCTGTACTGGTGCTGCTATGATACGAGTCTTACTAATGTTATAGATGCGAAATTTTGTACGTATGTTTGTCATACTTTCACGCCACTACTGAACGGATTTCGCTGAAATTTAGCATAGAAATGTATAAACAAAAACAAGCTGGAATAACGTTATAATTACTTTCGTCCCCGAAAAAAAATAACTTTAGAGTTAATAGATTTTACGCAAGTGAGACCGTGGTACACGGCTAGTCAAATGTTGTAGATAATCACTTTTCCACCACGTCATCTTTCGTTCCTTTGAAGAGAGGAAAAGGTATAATGACCAAGATGAATTAATAATTGTCATTACCTACGAGTGGACTGTAGTTGATTAACTAATATATAAATAGTCTAATTTAAACTAAAAATAGATTGTCTCTTTTTAGATACAAGAATGCCCCAGAGCAATTTTAGTCCAAATACTTATAACATCCTACTGCGTCAAAAGGAGGGTAGGGTGCGTTTAGAAGGTATGTGTAATGTTATGGCTAATATATATTTTTCTTTAATTAATTTATATATAACATAAATACGTATGTATATTTCTATATTATATGTAACAGCCTAAAAAGCTTAGAATAACGCCAGTTAAACTTAACTCCGTGCGGTAACTGCTCCGGAATGGATGTGAATAGCAGATCACCTGTCTTGGCGTTCATTGAGAGAGGCCTGTGTCCAGCGGTGGACCGATAAGGGCTGATAATGATGATGACCATGATATACTAGCAACCACTCGCGCTTCGTAAAATTCGTCCTGAGCGAATGTCCGAACCCTAAAATTAGAAGCTTGTACGTTTACGGTTTCTAAGATTTAATGATTAATCATTGAGTGTCATTTCGCTTTTATGATACATAGGTACAGATTATGTCCTATATCATTTACTTCTCAATCTAACATTAGGTTAGTTTTAGTCGCTGGCGTCGATACAAATTAAAACAATAATTATGCCAACAAACAAAATCGTTCGACTTAAGATAGATATCCACCGATGATGACCCCTGCCCATCTGTAACCATAAGGCTAGTAGTCTATTGCTAAAGCTTTACTATCAGAACGACCTTCGCTGACCGAATCGTAGAGCCGCTATCAATCACCAGTGATAAAAAACCTTTCATGTTAATGGACTACTGTTCGCTATCAGTGTATTCATTTAGGTGTTTTGTGCTTCGAGCGGCGGGTGGAGATGAGGTCGTATTTTGCAAACGATTTCGACGACTTACCAAAATATTTCACCAACTGGAGCAATGATTATCTCAATGATGTGAGTTTTTTATATTCCTAACCGTACAAATGCTTCCACGTAGATAGCTGAAAGTATCGTCAATGATATGTATGGCCTACGATGGGAAGATACCTACCGTATCGTAGCTAAATATCGAGAGAGAGGGGGTCAGTCCCTCTTTCGAAGCCAAACCTAATCTCGTCGCCAGACGAGCACTCATAGCAATACGATGAAGCTGTTACTGGACTTCTCTTCGCTTCCATAGCAAAAGTTCTGGTCCGAAAAAAAAAAAGTTTGCATATATGCGATGTAAACAAAGCCTAAGATGTTTATGTAATGTAGACGTAGCTTAAGATGTTTATGTGATGTAAATTTAGCTATAGATGTTTATGTGATGTAAACGTAGCTTAAGATGTTTATGTGATGTAAACGAAGCTTAAGATGTTTATGTGATGTAAATTTAGCTTAAGATCTTTATGTGATGTAAACGTAGCTTAAGATATTTATGTGATGTAAACGAAGCTTAAGATGTTTACGTGATATAAACGGAGCTTAAGATGTCTATGTGATGTAAACGAAGCTTAAGATGTTTATGTGATGTAAATTTAGCTTAAGATGTTTATGTGATGTAAACGTAGCTTAAGATGTTTATGTGATGTAAACGAAGCTTAAGATGTTTATGTGATATAAACGGAGCTTAAGATGTTTATGTGATGTAAATTTAGCTTAAGATGTTTATGTGATGTAAACGAAGCTTAAGATATTTATGTGAAATAAACGGAGCTTAAGATGTTTATGTGATGTAGACGTAGCTTAAGACGTTTATAGAATGTAAAGGTAGCTATACCAATATACCAACGATAATGCAACGCTTACCTTAGTTGAAATTCATAAGTTGCCCCTTCCTTACATATGTTAGTAAAACGAGTCTTCTCGGCCAAGATAATAACGGTTACTTTAGCTAAACTTAAATAACTATCGGGATGCATCCTTCCCATTTGCGGGAAATGTGGGTGTCAACTTCCTATCGGACACGATGTCAATTAGACCATCGCCCAACGTGTCTTATAGTAACCGATAAAGCTTCACCGGACACTTTCGTCAGCATTGCACAGTAAAAGAAGCAATATCTGCGTAAATGATTTTATGTGCTTTGTAGGATATCTCGAGCTTTAGCGGGATTCGTGATATATGTATTTATTTGTTTAAAAAAACAATATCTTAAATTTGTGAATGCAAATATTGGGCCCTTAGTAATTTATTTATATTGGTATTACATAAATTTGTAATAGGCACAGAACAGGGAAGTAACACATATTATGTTTCTCAGCAGAAGCGCCGTCTAATGTCTAGTGGAAATTTGTAAAAAAAATAAAGCCGTGTCATTGTATCTACGGTTTCCATAGAAAGTGAAAGCGTTTTTTAAAATAGGGCCCCGTAGTTGCGAAAGCAATGCAAGCAAACAAATAAACAAGCAATTAAATGTTTATTCTTTATTATCTTTTATATAAAATTATTGTTAGTTAACTTACTTCTCCGAAACAGCTTTATCGGATTTGCATATAAAATTTGGCGAAAATCGGTAATGTTGTTCAGTAGGTCTGAGAATCTGGTACTATCCATTTTGCATACCCCCTTAGTTATAAGGGCTCTTGACCCAACCCGTTGCCGGGTCAACTAGCACAGACCCCTAATGTTATGATGTATCGGTTTAAAAACCATAAAACGTATAAGAGCGTGAAATTTGGAGGCTTTTATATAAAGCTCTTATATGTACCATAAATTGTATGACAGCGCATTCCTGTGAATGTGTCAAATTTAAAAAGTCTATAAATTTACACGTACACGTTTGATATGAACAGACAGACGGACGAACATGAAACACAACAAAACAATGTCCACCTGGATCATCCAGTACTCTGGTCAGGTCATCGAATAATCTCCCGGTGCTGGGCCACTGGACACCCGCCCACTGAAAGGATTCGGTTTTTACCTTTGGAGGTTTGGAGCACTAAAATCCAGGATGTTTCGTTCTATTTCAGCTCGACACATCTCAATACCCATTCCCCAACACACTTTGGCACGTCAAACCGCTCAACGAAGTGGCTCTTAAGGCCACAGCGATGGTAATAGTCGGCGTCGTCGGCATATTCCTCAACACCATAATTCTGGTCATTCTCATCAAGCACAAGTGGTTGTGGACAGCGAGCAACTACCTGGTTGGCAACCTGGCATTGGCAGATCTACTGAACCTACTCCTTTGCCCGTGGTTCATGCTCGTGAGGGATTTCTACCAAAATTACGTTTTGAAGAACTTCGGCTGTAGATTTGAAGGATTCCTACAAGGTATTTTATTTCTGTAAAATATAAACTTAGAGTCGTAAATACATGACTAGACATATGCATAATTGTTATGCACACGTATTTCCTTTTCACTCTCCCGCCTCCAATGGACCATCAGAGACATCGACAGTACGAGACACAACAGGATCGCCGTAACTTCGCGGCAGTATCGTGTGCCAAACGTCGTGCCGGCCCAATCCGCTGCAATGCAGCAAGACATTATATCTTACCAAATGTATTGCAATTAGCTGTAAATAAGTTTGTCCAGTTTATGTCACTGAGTTCCGTTTCCAGCTTTCCGCCTACAATTCCTCTCATATAAGATCAACTTTCTATCTCCTATTTCTCTACTTCTTAAATCAGCTTTCCGCCTTCTGTTTTTCTATTTCTTTTGTCAAACTTCCGCCTCCTATATCCCTATTTCTTATATCAGCTTTCCGTCTCCTATTTCTCTATTTCTTATATCAGTTTTTCGTTCCCTATTTCTTATTCCAGTTTTCTTTGTTCTGCATTTTATTTCAGCCACACTACTGCTAGCGAGCGTGGCAGCTGTGATGGTGGTGTCATACGACAGGCTTGCGGCTGCTGCTCTCACCTCTGATGCCAGGATAACAAGAGCCGCGGCACCCAAGTTAATAATCGCTTGCTGGATCATACCGATGTTCCTGTCTCTGCCTTGGATGATAAAAAGAGAGTATATGGTAAGTATCTGTGAGGACCTTAACATGTGGCAGGCGGTTCCTCTGCCTATCCCATCAGGAAAGTCTGTTGTGTTTGTAGTTTTATTGTGTGTTTGTTTTATGGCATGTTTTAGTTATATTTTATACCACGTCAGCTCACCTCACCAAAGACACCACGGACGACCTAAGAATTATGCCAAGTTTTTGCCAACCTTCTCTCCTTTTCACCAATGGATACCGGAAACGTACAAAGCACACAAAAGGTAGCACAGTCGTGACTTTACAGCACTATAATGCGATCGAAAGTTACCAACAATAAGCCCCTTTTAACAAAATTTGTCTCCTTACAGGAACGGCAGTGGTTGGATTTTTTGGAATCGTTCTGTGTGGAAGACCTGAAAGTCCTAGGCATATACTGGCACTTCATATTGCTATTGCTGGTGTGGCTACCACTTGGAGTGATGTTAGTGACGGTGATTATGCTGATTTTTTCCTTAATTCTGTTACGGTGATGTCAGGGAGGGCCTCAACTATTACTGCAGTATCGTTGCGATGTCTGCGAACTTTGAGCTGCTTGCTACTCCATTTCATGTCAAGATAAGACGCGGCCTGAAGTGAGGTGGAAGGAGGAAAGGAGTCAGCTACAACAGGAAACCAGGGTGATGTATTGATAGCAGGATGACCTAAGTCATCGAATTTTTTACATTATAATAATAAGGCAAACGTCTCATACTGCGCTGAAAAGGGACAAAGGACTCAGGGAAAATGGAAATAACGGAGAATTTGTAGGAAATTAAGCTCAGCTGTAATTCAACATAGAGATGAGGTCTTTGTTTCTCGATTACGACAATATTCTTCTTAACCTTCTGAGTTAAGGACTATCTAGCATGCATTCTAGATGAGTACAAGCCTTTTACCAAACATTATGGCTTTTACATTTTAGGTAGTGCCATGCTGCATAGGAAGAGGTAGCGCCATGCATGGTGCATGACACTACATCCTCCTATGCAACATAATTTGGCTGGCACGACCGGGCCGCTAATTTTTCGACTCAAACTTTCCAGTATGGCACAATAATGTGGCGCTTGGAGTGGAGTGCGCGCGAGCTGGCGTCCCGGGGCGGAGGGCAGACGGTCTCGCGCGCCAGGAGCCAGGCGCTGAGGATCACCGCCTGCGTGCTCATCGCTACGTCCATTTGCCGGATCCCTTATACGGTGATGCTGTACTGGAGAAACAATTTGAGTAACGAGATAAATGCGGTATGCGACATTCCTTATGCTTTAACGTTTTGTTGTAGTAAACATTTGAAACTACATTTGAGGGTGTATGAAAATATGTTAGGAATTAAATCGTGGGAAAATTGACACTGGTGGTGCTATGGTGTAGTGGATAGCGCTTCGGGCATCCATTCCATTGTTCTAGACTCGAATCCAATCAATGAGTTTTTATAACTTAAGTACATTTTCTGAGTGCTCTGGCGGAGAAAGGAACCCTCGTGAGGAAGCCCAGATTTTCGAATTCAACCTCATCTAGGATTGGACCTGGTTTACCGCCTGAATTGCAGATGTCAGATGGCAGTCCTGTGTAAGACTGGCGCCCTCGTCAAAGCCCCCAGATTTCACAGGCTAGAATAATGATGGCGTCGCTCGCGTACCTTCCACTTCTGAATCATGTTCTTTCTAAAGCAGTAGAATCCAGTCGCTTCTCGCAACGTGTTGAGTGTGAGGAGCCTTATGACAGCTACCGATGCACATAAACATAAGAGGGAAGTTGTAGTTCCTTTATGCTGCTTTACACCTGCTCCCTCGATGGGCCACCGCACTATGACTAGCATGATATGATACTGTACATAGTATAACATGATACTGTAGATAGCACATCACACCGCACCTTTATTATAATATACCTGCATTTTTGTAGTGATGCATGTACGCAACAGTCCCAAAACGCAGGCTAAGGCAGAGGAGTAACAATAGCGTGGGTAAACGGTCAAGTGCCGCGGATCTCGGCTGGAAGAAATCCCATTTAGAGTGAACGTGTCTATTGGCAAAAGAATCCTAAGTCTATGGTTGGGTTACTCTGTTGTACTGGAAGAACCTCCAACCAATTTGACATGAGTTAATGTGATACGCGCCACAGGGCAACATTATATTTTTACGTGCGATCGTATATTTCAAGCAGTTGGAGCTTCTTAACGACTAAAACCCACTCCATAATCATACACACAACCAGGGTTTAAAGTTTATGCAGATGAATCCAGATGAAACCATCTAGGAATAAATAGTGTCATGCTCCTATGCAACGGAATTGGGTCGGCACGACCGGGGAGGTACCTCTCGCTCAAATGATACCGCCGTAAAGTGACATCTTCAGTGTCGCATTTCGTGTGGCTTGTGAGTTTACCGGTGGCCCATTATGGGACGGGAAGTAGGGTAACGCATCGGCATAGTTATGTTAATGTTCATGGGCGTAGGTAGTCGTAAAAACGCTCCGATTCCGTTCTTGCCCCCTTATTCTATAAAAAAAGTGGATATCTCTTAAACTCATTATTTTATTTTCCTTCATCAGGTGGAAGGCGGTTACGAGATTATCTGGTTCACGGCCAACTTCCTGATGTACGTGAACAGCGCCGTCAACCCGTTGATCTACGGGTTCACCAACGTGCGCTTTAGACGCGCCATGGACCGCACACCTGCCGTCAGGTGCTTTAAGTTCGGCGCATGGTGCTGCGTATGCACCACGGTAAACCTACTTCACTTCTATTTAGTGAGCCACCTCAACTACAGAGGCCTGGAAGTCAGCTCCGCATATCTCTTTCTCTCCTTAGCAAGGCTGAATATTCCCCTTGATATTCCTGTCCACTGCTGAGTATTGCGTAGCTCCAACTTCTGTCTTTGACTACCTGTCCTTTTGCCTGTGTAAGCCATCTCTAAAATCAAAGGTGGTCCTACATTGCAGCGCAATTAAGCCAAAACAACTGAAGTACCTCTCGCTCAGACAGTACCCACCGTAAAGTTCCTTGTGTGGTCGTTTTTGGTGGTCCATCAGAACGAGTTTAAAACACCCCTTTTATCGCTCTAGGCATAACATATTTTATCGCTCTAGGCATAACATATTTTATCGCTCTAGGCATGACATATTTTGCTCTCTTTTAATCGTTTCGAACCTTGTTACAGATCAAAAAGAAAAACTTGACCGAACAAAACAACATAGAAAGAGTATTCGTGATCGACAGCACACAAAAGGCGAATAGGAAACTGTCGCGAGCAGTCAAGAACTTACTGAACATAAACAAACAGACAGTCGAACTGAGCGTCCATAAAGCAGACGAACTTACGAAGCCCACGAAAATAACTCCTTTGAGACTCGAGCAAATTTAAAGGATCTCCTGGAAGAAAACTTTATTGATATTGGTGTTCAAAATAAGGAGGGCATATCCACCACTAGATAAAGAGATAATCATGATGGACGTCGACTTGATATAATATAAAAAAGTTATGATAAATTAAAGATAAAGATTTACAAAAATATCAATATTTCATATATTTTGAATGTCACTATGAACTTTATAGAAACAACTTAAGCCTATGCGCGTAAGGTCCACTTTGCAAAAAAATATGTGATATACAAAGTCTAGAATGACAGTTCAGAATGAAATCTTGTGTTTCTGTAAATCAATGAGTACCTAAAATATAATCATTTTGTTGACCGGCAGCTCTCACGTTCCGATTTTAATGGTTTATACGAACAATTAAAGTTAAAAATAATTTCACTTGCATTTAAAATTACTAATAAGAACAACGAAAAGAAGGGATGACGTAGCGAATGTAAATAAATAATTAGGGTTTTTACTATAATTCCTGTAGTACTATAACATATATCAGAAAGATAGGATATCTACCTCTTTGTGGGTACTATAGAGATTATAGATGTATTGAGTAGATCTGAGTTGAGATGATAGAAAAACTGAATATATCTTTTGACTATTATAATTAAATTAATAAACATATAGATATAATGTATAACAAACAGTCAGTGTTGTTAACGTCCTGCGTATTGAATATTTCCTAGATAGGAAGAGGTAGTGTCATGCTGCATAACAGGAGCTATATAGGGCAGGACACTACATCCTCCTATGCAACGGAATTGGGCTGGCACGACCGTAGAGGTCACTCTCGCTCACATAATACCGCCGCAAAGTGACATCTTCAGTGTCACGTTTCGTTCGGTTTGTGAGTAGCCGGTGGCCCATTGAGGGGTGGGGGGAGGAGGACAACGCGTCTGCATAGTAATTGTGTCGATGTTCATGGGCGTCGGTAGTCGTAAAAAGACTCCGATTGCTGTTTGGCCCTTGTTCTATAGAAAAGAGTATTGTACAGCCGGTCGTCGAGAACGGTCGGTGGTGGAGTCGGCTGCTGCAATTGGCAATTCTTAACTACCTGACGACAACAACAATATAATATCATCCGGTTTCCTAAGAGGGGAAGCAAAGCAACGGTGCGTCACACATGACGATCCTTCCATGCTTTACTTCCTCCAAACTCATTATTTTTCACACATTATTCGGTCAATCTGGTCGTGGTAAATCTTGGTCTTCCCGGGTACATTCTCACATTCGCATTACATATTTGTAGCTGTCTTTTGCAGTCCAAAAATTCAATTACTAAATATTGTCATATTTGTTGCATATTCCTTGGCATATTTTGTGGAAAAATGTGATAATTGTACTATTTTGCTAATTCCTCGCAAGACCTGTCCATCGTCATTATCGCCTTCGTCATCATTATTATCATCATCAAGCATCCTATTTACAAATCCACGGGATTTTCGCTTGTATTGTCCAGCAAAGTGGTAAGCTCCTGGACTTTGGTCTCTAGAATTTCTTTCAAATGCGCCTCGACTCGGAGGATGTTTGTAGCTTCTTGTAACAAGTTCATACTCTGCATCAGTTGATCCTGGAACGAATAATCACTCTTATATAATCTGCAGTAGGTAGATGGTATAGGGTGGATAGGGGGTAGGTAACTAGATAGGGGAAACGAGCAGTCGCTGCACGCATAGTAAGAGATTGTCTCATGCTGCAATGCAACGGGATTGGGCCCACCTGATAACGCCGTAAAATGACATATACGGTGTAGCGTTTCTGTTGTGAGTAGCCGGTGGCCCACGGAGGGGCAGGTTAAAAGAAGGGTAAAGCATTGTCATAATAATTACGCTGATGTTCATGAATAGTCGTAGAGGGGCTCCGACTTCCCTTTTGTCCCGAAAAATTCGATGCAGATGCGTTGCTCTCCTTTTCATTCTTCTCCAATGAGGAAATGGGAACGCGATAACTTTTTATAGCCTATGATGTCAGCAGAGTTAAAGACTTTTGGTGACTACCAACACCCATAGACATCCGCATAATTTTTATGCAGACGTGGCATATTCCTATTTCACGTCTAAATTAATGTACATTCAGGCAATAAAGAATTTTTTTGATTTTTGATTCTATTTGATGACAATAGTTGGTCCGCCGAAGGCTAGCTAATGTTTTCTTTACACAACACGATTGAGACATATGTAAGTTTATTATTCTTATGCCTTATTCAGTTGTAATTCTGCGATGGTATCATCCAATAGTAAGAAAAAAAAATGATGCCTAAGCAAGTGCGCGGGTACTGATAAAATCATCTTTGCTTCAATGCATAGAATATTATTAATAGTATGAGTTTAATAATATATCTGACCTACTCATTGGACACAAGCCAAATATTTTAACAAATTACTTTTAACTGAATGGTAATTCTATAGGCACTCTTCAATGAATCAATTCGATCACATAATTTGTAAGTTAACAACAGAACTATGGAGTTAATTGAGCTGTCATGCTGTGTATGTCACAGCTGAATTTACAGCTTTCGTTTGGCTTGTGCAGTCACATTTAACATTTCTTTTCGTAATTTGTTGTTATACTTTCATCCCTCAATGAAAGTTATAAACACCATCGCGTCCGACACTACCGAATCCTGATAGAACCGACGCAAAAACCCAACTGATCTTCATTATTGAAATGATTTGTTAGTATTAAAATGACTTTCAAATGGCTGATTGGAGGGACACCTCCCCTTCTGATTGGAGGGACACCTCCCCTTCTGGAGGATCAGGATGACAATTCTGCGGGTGTTAATGGGCGTTGATAGTCATCAAAAGTTTTGAATTTTTGTTTTATAGAATAGGGGGCAAACGAGCATTCGGAGCCTTTTTATGTCTACCAACGCGCATGAACATCCACGTAATTACTATGCGTAATCGTCCTCCTTTCAAGCCCCCCAATGGGCCACCGGCTACTCACAAACCGCACGAAATGATGAAGATGTCACTTCACGGCGGTATTCAGTGAGCGAGAAGTACCTCACCGGGCGTGCCGGCCCAATTCCGTGTCATGCACTGTGCATGGCGCTACTTCCTCCTATGCATCATGCCACTATCTCTACATTAAATTACTCGTTTACCTCTTAATGCTATGAAAATCAATATCACTTTGTGGTGTGTACAACGAAATCAATTCCTAAGGAATAAATACCAAAAACCTTAATCACCTGAGCGCCAGCTTTCGTCAATTTTCCTGTTTCAAACTCCCTCTTGGTCTGCACAGTCATAACCGACTGGAGTTCGAGAAGTATTGTGCCACGAAACCGGGACCAGCCAGGCTCGATCAGATCTGCCACTTCCAAGAGCTCATGACATAAGTCGACTTTACGCTTTAGCAAGTGATCTGGAAGTCCTGAAGAAAGTCCATATAAATACTTCGCTATTGTGAAAATATATATCAGTCGATAATGACAATGAATATTATGAATACGACAATTAAAATGATTGTACATCATCACAAGAAGTAGTGCCATCCCCACCATGACTCAAGCCTTATCGTGGCTTTGGGGCTCAGTAGTCTGGGGAGATCCGAGACGCCTTGGGCGAAGCTAATTGAACCGAGGAAGTGTATACTCTTTGTACCCCTCTTATAAGAAGAGGGGACAAAAGAGCAAAACAACAATGAGGCGGAGCTATTGCGCACGCGGCAAGGGACGAGGATGGGAACCTCGCCCCATTGCACTGTCCCAAAGTTGGTGGGGTTGTCCTGTGGTGTGGACAACCCCATCTGTGGAGGTGGCGTCGATCCCTTAGGGAGCTAACTAGTCGTCGAGGTGCCCTGATGACTTGCTGTTCCGGGGCACCTCAACAAAGGCTGCACTGATGGCACTCGCGGTTGTTTTTGTGGGTATTCGGCACTATAATGTGCCGCGAGCCCCACACACCACTGGACCCCACCCAGGACCAGGGAAGGCGCGTAAATGCGTTTCCCCGCGTCAACAAAAAAAAAACAAAAGAAAAAGAAAAGTAGTGCCATGCTGGATTGCTGCGGAATTAGGCCGGCACAACCAGGGAGGTGCCTCCCACTCATATGACACCGCCGTAAAGTGACCGTTACACTGCCGTGTTTCGGTGCAGTTTGTGAGCACACATCGGAGGGGAGGGGGTCAGGAGGCAACACATCTGTATGACAAGAATCTATCTATTGGTGTCGATAGTCGTCAAAAGGCTCCGATTTCTCGGTTCTGCCGTCTTATAGTATTAAAAAATCCTTAAAGGAAATTAATACAGATATTTTAAATGGTGTTAACATGAGTTTAAAATTTTAATTTATTATCTGAATTGATTTATTGCATATACTGGAAATGCCAAAACGATCGTCAGCCCGGTGAAGCCAGATTGAAGATCTCTACTCTGATTTCTATAATTAAAATAGGAGATTACCTTGACCCAGTGGGTGAGGCTTACAAATGATTTCAAAACCAATTGTAATCCCAAAAATATCTTACTGGAGATAATTAAATGTAATAAAATATCATACATTAAGTAACAATCATATAATAATAAAGACTTTTGGTATTCACCTGCTAGTGCGTAATCTTTGTAGTTACCATAGACCTGCATCAGCCCCAACTTGGCCTGAATCATCAAATGATTAGTTGGATGCAGTGTTTCTTTATATTTGTTTATAAATTCTTCAAATTCTTTAGGACCACTTTTGTTAATTTTATTCAACTCTTCCTTTAATGCTTTATTGCCCCAAACCATCTGACGATTTTGGATAAGATGGCTACATTTTTCACACTTCCAAGGAGCAGATTCGTCTAACGGATCTGTAGATACTAGCATGGCACCTTTAGATAAATTGTTATCTTTATATGGACCGTTGCATATAGAACAGAATATATTCCCTAGGTACGTTCCGAATTCCGTAGGATCTGCACACCTTTCACATTCGCAATCAAAGCACTTGTGTATCCTTAAATATCGTCGCCTATCCAAAGTTCCCCATAACAAATTAGTGTAAGTTGCTGTAATTATTTCACCTTTGGCTATTGGCACCGTTGACATTAATGCCAGATGGTAATCGTCGCCCAAATAAATATGACGCGTGTTGGGCCTGCAATTGTGGTTTATCATTGATGCTGTGACATAAATAGCGCGCAACATTCTGCATCCATCAGGTGATCGAACATCGAGTGCATTCGTGTCAAATATCGATGCAACTTTTAAAATGGTTTCCTCCGTAAATGGTAGTTCTAACACTTGAACAATAAATGTGACTAGATTTACCTTTAGGACTAGATATAAAGGTGTATTCGTTCTGTCTTCCAAATGTGTTTCCAGACTCATAATATTTTCAAATTGTTTTGGATTTGATTCCTTCAATAAAAGTATTCTTAGTGGTGCTATAACACAATAAGCAGCTTCCAATTTATCCGGTCGCTCGTATTTTATATCACATTTATAATTTCTTTTAGTCATAACCTTGCACTCTTGCTCTCTATGTATTTCTGATTGTTCACAAGTCTCGTCACACATGGGCCAATTGCAAAGAGAACATTTGTAGAAATCTGACTTGTATTCAATTTGCAATGGCGTGAGTTTTTTACCACAGGCCAGGCAATGGGGCGTGCAAGATATATCCGGACCACTTACTGCTGCTTTCTCTTTCAGGATCATCTCTCCCTGCTTGATATCCCTGGTAGCAACCATATGTCTTCCCAAAGTATCTGAGTATTGTATTTTGAACGATCTACAGTTGTGCCTGTGACCTTCACGCCAGCCGATTTTCTGGTGTGCTTTGGAACAGTAGTACACCAATTTGCATCCTCCACAAGTTTGGTTCGCTTGTACTTGGCAGACATCACACACAGGTGGCACACGTTTATAAAACTCCATTTCTTAAGAAGGTATACGATTTTGGGAATGGGACAAGTGTCTCGTGTCCGTCCCAACACAATACTCGTTTAAAATAGACGCGTGAAGTTATCAGAGATGCAAGGCTTTGAACTAGTGCCAACGGAATGGACAATTACAACATATGCCGCTAGCAAAATAAAATGGCAAAGGCTAAGACCGTAAATTTCGACCGTGATACGTATTGTAAGCCTACTATCTATTTTTTGTTGTGTATGGGGATAAACAATCAGTCGCGTGTTATATTAGCGAAAGGTACAACCTCGGTTAAGTCGGCTCAGTTCGTTTGCAATAGCACTATTTTTAGCAGATTGCAGCGAAACTAATTGGGTTATAGCTTTTCCGCTATTTGCAACTTAGGTACCTATTTAGTTTTATGAAAGTTTCTTACTATTTTTATGAAGTTTACTTAAGAAACGATAAACGACGTGTGGTATGAAAGAAAACGTTACCACTCAAATCATGCGAAATGCTTTCCCGCATTTACGTTTTATGAAACGTTACTGCTATGCTGAATGGGAGGAGGTAGTGCCATGAATGGTGCATGACACTACATCCTGATATGCAACGGAATTGGGCCGGCACGACCAGGGAAGTACCTTTCGCTCACTTGATACAGGCCTAAAGCGACAGCGTCCCTGTCATGTTTCGTGTGGTTGGTGATTAGCTAGTGGTCCACTGGGGGGTGGGATGATGGAGGGCAACGCAATCATGCAAATGTCGATGGGTATCGGTAGTCATCACAAGGCTCCGATTGTTTGTTTGCCCCCATAAGCTATAAAAAACCGTCGCTTACGTCTTTTAAGCATCTTTCACTTTAGAGTGCCATATATGCTCTTACATGTACCACGCGGCTTCTTCATTTTTTTTATCTTTTTTTATATTATAGGAGTCAAGAGAGAAATTGGAACCATTTGATGAATACCGGTGTCAATATACATTATGCAGATGTGTTGCTCTCCTTTCCGCGTCCCCACAAATAGGCCACCGGCCAGTCACAAACCGCACGAAACGCGACAGAATAGCTGCCACCGTACGGCGGTGTCATATGAGCGAGAGACACCTCCCCGGTTGTGATGCCCCAATTCGGCTGTATTTCAGCATAACACCACCTCTTAGATATAGATACTTTAGGTAAGAAGCCGAATCAGGGTCCGCATGGGAATTTACAATATAGAAATCACTTTACGTACAACATAGGTATCACTTTACGTACAACATAGGTATCACTTTACATACACCGTTTTTTTTTACACACAAGCCGTTTCGATGGAGTATGAATACACAGGCAATACGCGACACGAGTATTTTTTTAAGTGATTTTTAAACTCTTTTTTCTGCATATTTCTGCATGCGTGCAAGCATGGTATAGACACGCCTTATTTATAGCAAATTTTTATTTTTACATGCGTGTTTCGGTTACGCAACAGGCACATTCTGAAGCCGGCAGTCTCGAATTAACCTGCGCAAGAGCATCGCGTTTCATACATTTGTAAGAGAAAATTCAATGTTATGCTAGTTTAACACTTTTCAGAGCATATGTTTATTTCTGGTAAACTTTGAAGTGATTTATACATTGGAATATACTTTGGCAAGTTATTGGGTAAGTTTATGTCAGAAAATACAAGTTTTAATGTTGTAGCTCACTGAATCATGTACATACAGATTTCGTGGAAACTGAAATGGGAATGAAGTTAACAATTAAATTTAAAAAAACGCGATTTATACCAAAAGCACTCATCTCTCGGATTGTAATAAAACATTTTTTTTCATAAACAGATTAATCTTCCAGTTTAATCACGGAAACATTTTTATTGTTTAATAATCATCAGAAATTATTATTTATTTTTACAATTTAACATAAATAATATGTACCAAATATTTAATAATGAATCAACATAACAATTCATCATTTAATTTTGATCACATCCATGTAATATGACACAGTTTGCTGGTATAGGTATAGAGGAGCGTTATTTAAGTTAAAACTATCGCCTAGTTCATTATAGAAGGCTGTCGAATTGGAGAAGGGCGGAACGTAGATTAGACTTACCACTGCACAAAACGCCATAGAATGGCCCATTGTGTGGGGGGATGATAGGAGGGCAACGCCTCTGCGTAACAGTCATCCGAATGTCCGTGGGCGTCGGTAGTCATTAAAAGGCTCCGATTGCTCGTTTGCCACATTATGCCATATAAGAAGAATAACCATTTATTCTTGCAGGTACTTCCCCGGTCGTGCTAGTTTGATTGAGATTTTCTTATAACCTCGAAATCACCAAAAAAAGTTCACAATTTTGTTCATCAATAGGCTTATCATTTAAGTACACTTTTTGTGTCACACCAACCTGGCCTGAAATAATGGCTGTTACGTTTTTAATTATTTTTTAAAAGGAGATCCATGACCAGCAAATCAAAACATTCACCCAATGTATCTCCCAGTCTACAGTATACTAGTAGTGGGAATCTTTTATTTTCAACAATGAAAAAAACGTAGCCAGAGAGAATAAAAGTTGAACCCATTTTTATATTGTTAAAAAGAATTACATCTTTGGACAAATATAGATAGTTTAGGATATCAGAGACCTGTCCACAGGTCTCATGTTTCACTTTAGATCTCTTCTTATGAATCTTTATGAGTGTAAATTCCTTCAGACGAAATTTTTGTTAAGTAAATAAATTCAATGATATTTTAAATATTTTTAGAATCATGGGCACTGATTCCAATCTACCTTATACGGTGAGTACTGAATTATTTAGGCAAATTATACTAATACATAAACTAACAGTCTTTGGGAAGTGCAAACACCCAATGCTCTTTCAGATTTTGTGTCACTGATTCTGCTACTTACAATCTCGACGGCTCGACAAAAAAAAATTCTTGTACTGCGATAATATTTTAGTGCCATCTTTTGTGCTGCTCTGAAACTAATATAAAGTTTATCCAGACAACTGATATGTTAGTACCTATTGTCGCGTGCAGATGTCTCTACAAAGGAGTGCTCATAAATCTTACCAGATGTGGTACCGTGTTCATTTCAACTAACATTATGTTAGTTATGTTACATGTCACAATATGTACTGTAATGTTAAAAAATATTAATACATTGATAAAAAATCTGAAGAAAATATATTCTTTTTTTTTCTCTATCCCTTTTTTTTGGGTTTTATTATTTTTCGTAGCTTACAGTAATTCTTTAATTTTTAAACGTACAATAGGTAACTTCATTTGATAAAATCGGTTTAGTTTTTGAGCCACGCTCTATCTATACACATATAGAATGGAATGATGACCATTTTAATAGCCTATGGAAAGCTATTAAATTATCTTCCTTCCTTGTTTGTGCCGGACTCTGCTACCAAATGTTTGTCTACGTCTCCTACCAACAGGTGAAGAAGTCTGAAGAGTTTGGCAGGTACTTAGCGGCGTCGAGGGATTTGAAACCCGGCGATGTGATCCTGAATGAGAATCCCCTAGTCTTCGGACCCAGGGGGACGCCGGACCCGGAGGCTTCCATGCCCTGCGTGGGATGTTACAAGCCGGTGTTCACGGACGTCGGTGAGAGATGCCACAAGTAAGAGACGTTGTCACTGTTGCATTGCAGTTGAATTGGGCCGGCATTAGTGGGGGAGTACCTCTCGCATGGTACCGACGCAAAGTGATAACCATGTTAAGTAAGGTCGCCCATTGGAGTGGGGTAGCGGTAAGGTACACATGTGCGGATTGTCAGTAGCGTCGGTAGTCACCACGAAGCTTCGACTCCTTCATATGAAAACCACTGCATTATAGCAAGCAGGAATTATTATCTCCAGAATTGTTGCAATGGACGTGACCCAGTAACAATGCCCGAGAGGAAGTAGATATAATTACTAAAATTCATTATTTATTGACATTTTGTATGTGTATTTTAAATGTAATTGTAATAAAATGGGTGTAAACCTGAAGTGAAGAATTTATTATTTTATATTGTTATCATCAACGATTATGACTTTCTTCCCTCTGCGTTCCGAAGATGTGTTGTTGTATATATAGAGCCTTGGTGCTTCCAGATGCGGGTGGCCCATCTGCTCTGGCAGCTGCTCAGGACTGGCAGACCCGAGACATCACGGATACGAGTGTGTTATACTCAGCGCCAGACCTGAGTGTGTTCTGGACAACACGGCCGATTACTACAGGTAATGTACCAGTTAATATGCCAGATTGCTTAGGTGTAAAAATAACTCAATCTTGTACATCAATCAGTCTTTTACATTGTCTTCCTAGCCGATTTTCAACCACGACCACGTATATGGACGAACTGGCGGCGCAAGACATATTATTGTGCACTTTTTTATAGCATAAGGGGGCAAACAAGCAATCGGAGCCTCCTTACGACTACCAAGTGCCATGAATATCTGCACAGTTACTGTGCCGATTCGTTGCCCTCCTTCCCTCCTCCTGGACTACCGGCTACTCACAAACCGCACGAAACGCGTCACCGAAGATGTCATTCTCCGCTGGTGGGATATCTGGTGCAGATTCAATAGCTCAATCAAGGCAGGGCGTAACACCGCCAACTTCCTGACGCCGGACTGTTATTAGACATTGGAAAATCCCTAAAAAAACTTTCTGTGTGGTCTGTGGTTGAACACGCTTACTACAGGACCACGAGGCAGACCTCGGGGACCTGTGGTAAGAAAAAAGATACAAGACACGGTACGGTTCCACATACATTGTCATAGTTTATACCTCGTAAACTACACGATGTCCGCACGTAGTTTACAAGGTGGTTTCTGTGTAATTTGGCTGTCTGTTTGCACAATCTATAAAGATAAGACCAGCTGGCGCGGTGGTAACAGAGATCGGACAGACCGTGCATGTTGCGCAAGAATTCGCGGGTTTGAAACCGCACAGGTCATGTCTATTGTATATGTCGCATTCGGATTCGAAATCGCCGTATTTCATTACGGCTGGCCATTTAAAAAAAAACCGGGCCGTTTTATTTTGTGGCGAGCGAACGGTTAGCAGGTTTGAATACGACTGAGTGAATTTGCGCCAGAAAGAGTTCGGTACTATACGATAATTAATAAAGCTAGCCATGTAATAATCATCAATCATCAATCATTATCCGCCTTTTTGACACGTTTTATTTTCTAATTTTAACACTCGCGGCGTTGGTTGACATGACAACAACAATGTCGTCGATTGTAGAATACAGGTATAACGAGAACTATGCCCAGATATGTTCGAAGGTTTAGGGGGGAGCGTCGCTCCCGGCTAAGCCTTCGTGGTTAGGTTACTTTTTATTAGCACTGAAAAAACTTGGCCTAATTTCATATTTGTATCGATCACTGTCGCTGGCCAAAATCAAAAGATTTAACGAGTCTAAACGTCAGATGGCATATTGAAGAACGTTTCGCAATGACTATCCGGCTAATCTTTAGCCCGCCACAAAAAGAAACGGCCATGTTTTCAAAAATGGCTAGCCGTAAT
This sequence comes from Eumaeus atala, assembly GCA_017140195.1. Classification (NCBI taxonomy): domain Eukaryota; kingdom Metazoa; phylum Arthropoda; class Insecta; order Lepidoptera; family Lycaenidae; genus Eumaeus; species Eumaeus atala. Next base: position 980,488 of record JAFELO010000449.1, on the reverse strand, counting down.
GTTATACGGCGATTAATGCAATACGACTATGACATATACATTTCTATAATAGATATTTTAAATATATAACATTTCTTAAAATTATAAAAGGTTATTAAGTATATTGCCCATGTGTAGTACCCGTAACACAAGTCCCTACGGTACTTAGCAGAGGGCTAGGCTGACGTCCCCACCATGGTTCAAGCCTTGCCGTTGCGGTGGGGATCAGTAGCCTGGGGTGATCCGAGACACCTTGGGCGAAGCGAATTGAACCGAGGAGGTGGCGACTCTTAGTACCCCTCCTATAAAAAGAGGGGAATAAAGAGCAGGAGGAGGGGCCGCTCTTTGTACCCCTCTTATAAGAAGAGGGGACAAAAGAGCAAAAATTGGCGGCGCTTTCGCGCACGGGGCAAGGGGCGAGGATGGTAACCTCACTCCATTGCACTGTCCCAAAGTCGGTGGGGTTGACCTGTGGTGCGGGACAACCCCATCTGTGGAGGTGGCGTCGGTCTCTTTGGGGGCTGACTTGCCGTCGAGGTGCCCTGATGATTTGTTTTTCCGGGGCACCTCATCAAAGTGCGGCACTGGTGGCACTCGCGGCGGTTTTTGTGGGTATTCGGCACTATATAATGTGCCGCGAGCCCCACACACCACTGGACCCTACCCTGGGCCAGTGAAAGGGCGTAAATGCGTTTCCCCGCGACTAAAAAAAAGGGCTAGGCTGACGTAGTGACGTATTAAAACATAAAAGAAAAATTAATACACGTACTCTACAATTTCGGAAATGTACTGGGAACAGTTACCACCAGTAACTACGAACTCCGAATATAGCAGTGAGTATGTTTCGTAAAGTTGCGCTTGCAGTTTTAAACTTTTCAAGCATTATATTAATTAGAAGTTGGTAATATTTCGCGTTTAATTTTAATTCACACATTTATGGCTTTAACTCGTTTATATTCATCAGCATAGCATTTTATAAAGCTTTATTCCTATTAGTCGTAGCGTCATGGTATTCTTCTATATATTTTTTATGGTATAGAGGCGCAAACGAGCGATCGGAGCCTGTCAACGACTACCGACGCCCATGAACATCAGGATAATTATGCCGAAGCGTTGCCATCCTTTTCACCTCTTCCCCAAACGGGCCACCGGCTCACAAACCGCACGAAACACGACGCCGTAGGTGTCACTTTAAACGGTGTGAAGTGTGCGAGAGGTACCCCCCCCCCCCGGTCGTGCCGGCAAAATTCTGTTGCATAGCAGGATGTAGTGTCACGCACATCATCTAGCAGCCTGTAAATTTACTCATGAATATTACTGTCATACACAAGCATCCTTTTTTGATTTGACGAGTACTACCGCCTACGCCTACCAGCTATCTACCAGAGGCTATGTGTATATGCGTTGCCATCCTTTTCCCTATCCAATAGGCTATCGGACCCTCACAGACCGCACAAAACCCGACGTAGCCGTCACAGAGGATAGCTAACTCCGTGGTTATGTTGGCACAATACAATGGCACAGAAACATCATGTCGCTAATGACATGATGTGGTGCTTGCAAATAAAATTCAATAGATCACACGAAGTTGATATAATGTATGTAGAGGATGTCGAAGTGCACAGGTGATTCGGGCCAAGGATAACCTTTTTTGGTTAGATTTACTCCGTAAACAGGTATACATACTAGTACTATATGGAATACGTCTAATATCTTTCTATATATAAAACCAAGACACCAAAAGATTTTTGTATGTGATTTTCTTAAAAACTAACGGAATCACCCACGTATAGAGATTTTTCTGAGAAAGGTTTTACTATATAATTTGTCATTTTCATAGTTGATCAATATCAATGTTCACAGAATTCCCCTTTTCATGACTACGCATGGCTATAAACATTCGCCGGAGAGGTTGCAAATGCACCACATCAGCATTATTTAAGCTACACGAGATCCCACACACAAAACATTTTTTAAAACTAAAGTCCCCAAAAGTTGTCCGTATATATATGATTAATTTTCTTAGAATCTACTTAACGCATTTTCGTGCAGTTTCCACATATGGATAGAGCAACTCCCGGGGTAGGCTTTAGTCGTGCCGGCCCAATTCTGTTGCATAGGAGGATGTAGTGTAATGTACTGTTCATGGCACTACCTCCACCTTGCAGCATGGCACTACCTCGTACTAAGCAGCAGCAGAACCCTGCATCACAATGTGTGTTTGTGTATTTGCAGACATGATGCTCTCCTGCCACTGCGATGCCTGCTGCTGCAGTGCACAGAGCCAGGCAAATGGCAAAAGCTAATGGAAATGCAGTCACATATGGAGTGCAGATTACCGGGAAGCGAAGCTTATGAGTAAGTATTAATTTTTCTTTCCATATTATTGGAGGGAAAACGAGCAATTTGACTACTTCCGACGCCTATAAACATCTGCACGCCTATAAACATCTGCACGCCTATAAATATCTGCACGCCTATAAACATCTGCACGCCTATAAACATCTGCACGCCTGTAAACATCTGCACGCCTATAAACATCTGCACGCCTATAAGCATCTGCACGCCTATAAACATCTGCACGCCTATAAGCATCTGCACGCCTATAAGCATCGGCACGCCTATAAGCATCTGCACGCCTATAAACATCTGCACGCCTATAAACATCTGCACGCCTATAAACATCTGCACGCCTATAAACATCTGCACGCCTATAAACATCTGCACGCCTATAAACATCTGGACGCCTATAAACATCTGCACGCCTATAAACATCTGCATGATTCGTAGTCCTCCTCCCCTTCAATGGGCCGCCTGCTACACACAAAACGAACGAATCGCGACAGCGAAGACAACATCATGTCAACGTAATGTATCTCCCCGGTAGTGACAGCCCAATTCCGCTGCTATGTAGCATGGCACTACCTCTTACAATTTCAGTAACTACTAGAAGGTGGGCTAGTCTAAAAAAATACTACCAAGGAAAATCGGGTTTAAGACAACTTTCCTTTCTTTAAACCGTTCTTTCTGCCATTACGGCCAAAAAAAGATGTAAATTCAGACCGCCTACCTGCGGAATTTCCGCGAAAAATTAAATGTGGAAATTCCCTAGAATCGGTTGTCTTACATCTCAAAGTATGTGTATTTCTGAACCTTCCTTAAAATTAACTTATACGGCTGGAAAACGATTAGATATTTTTATAGAATAGGGGGCAGCCGAGCAATCTGAGCCTTTTTACGATTACCGACGCCCATGAACATCCACATAATGATTATGTTGATAGGTTAAACTCCCCCCCCCCTCCAATGGGCGACCGACTACTCACAAGCCGCACGAAACGCGCCATCTCCGCCGCATAGGAGGATGCAGAATCATGCACTATGCATGGCGCTGCCTCCTCCTATGAAACATGGCTAGTGCCATTACCTCTTCCTAATCTTCAGACATTTCTTTAATAAACGCCTAATGTAATAGCAACCCCTTTCTTTCCTACAAATTTCGACGATGAAGTTATTACATTTGAAATTAATGTAATTATCTAATGATAATGCTTAACATAAAATTCGGAAATTGTAATTATTTAATCGACAACTTGTGTAATTGAAAATTTTGAATATTACAGACAAAAGATATCAGAAAGTTTGAAGATTGAACTTCTTTGAAAACATATTTACATAAATAATTTAACATTTCCATTGTTTCAGTGAGGCGAACGAATTTATCGTTGAATACCTAATTAATAACTTCATAGAGAAGCTAAATGTTGACATCAAAAAGAAATATTTCAAGGACTTTTCTAAAGAACTGCTACACAAGATATGTGGTATCATTGACACTAATGCCCTAGAAATTCGGTTACCCACAGGCTCCGAGTTAAACGCTTTATATTCAGAAACAAGTCTACTTGAGCATAGCTGTGTACCAAACACAAAACATACTTTCAATGTTTCGACAAAGAACAAAAATGAACTTTATAATATAATGGTCAAAATTGTTTTGCCAGTGAATCAAGGGGATCACATAAAAACTATGTACAGTCATGCTTTATGGGGCACGTTAGCTAGACGACAGCATCTAAAGGATACGAAATATTTCTCATGTAAATGCGAAAGGTGTACCGATCCAACGGAACTTGGGACTTATTTGAGTGCCATGAAATGTATGGGCAATGAAAACGAGTCCTGTGGAGGTATACATCTCCCTGAAGACCCGTTAGATGATGAGACAGATTGGGCCTGTAATACATGTCCTGTAAAAGTGAACAATGCTCATGTCAGCACGATCATTTCTCAGATGCAAGTTGAAGTCGATAATGTTCAAATGATGGCTGGGTCGGTTACGACGTTGGAAAATCTGTTGTGTCGTCTTTCAACATTTTTACATCCGAATCATTATCATTTGTATTCGATCAAGCATTCACTAGCGCAATTATACGGTAGACAACCAAGTTACATATCTGAAGATATTTTAGACAAGAAAATTAAAATGTGCGATGATTTATTGAGTATAACAAAAATACTAGACCCAGGCAATGCAAGGCTAAGTTTATACAGCGCCGTTCTACATCATGAACTCCATTCGGCATTAGTATTAAAATCTAAAAAGGACAATGGAGAAGGAAACACCAAATCAACTGAAGAAATCAAACCACTGCTTGATAAGGCAAATGTATCAATAAAGGCTGCTTTATCAGCGCTTATTGATGATAAAGACGAAATGTCCGGACAGATGCTGTATAGTGTTATTGAAGATACTAAGAGTAGCTTTGAAAGATATTGCAGGGAGAAGAAAATTACATTTGAATAACTTAGATATTTATTGATAATTGCTTAAATAAAATAAATTATTATTATTAAAATAAATAACAGTAAAACATAGTAGAATCACATAAGCCTTAACATTATTATCACAGTTTAAAATTCAATATTGATTATGAATATAAATTAGGCCTTCGTAGGCTCAAGTGTAAACCGTAGAGTCAAATGGTAGATACAGTTCGATCATTCATTTATTATCTAACGCGTATTTTTTAATTTCTGCTAATGTTTCGGATACCAATGTAGACTTGCCCTGGTTTTGTCTGCATTAACGCTGGAAACGATCCAGTCAGTGTATCTAGACACACGTGTGTAAATGCCTGGCATCTTCGCTCTTGCACATCCGCTGCCTGTCGAGACGACTCCTACTACCATGGACCGACCTTGATCTTCTTTGACCATGAGGGGACCACCGCTATCAGCCTGAAATTGAAACGAGTAAGTAAATTTCATCTAAGGGCAATGCTGGATTAGTTGGGATAAAACACCATGGGAGTATTGTAGCAGTTATGTTCTAAAAATTAAATATTTTATAGAAAGGTATATACGTCATCTTTGACTGTAAGGCTTAATGTTCTCTGTGTCGGAGAAATGTCTCTCTTTTTCCTTTTGGCGATGAGGTGGATGGATATATTTGCGATGGCTGACGCCATCTACCATCGCCAAATCATAATTTAATGGTATTTTTTTTTCTTTTACCGGGTACCTATATATTCGTGATATAAAGTATATCAAATATGTAAGAATGCACGAATTAATATTTCATATAGAAGGATGAGTACATGATTTCTTACCGACATATCTTATTAAGTCTTTATTAATGTTAAATTGCCTTAATTCTCTTAAGCGTGTATTTTGATAGTAGTAATTACATGATCCATAATGTAATGATAGACCGCATCAATAATGTTTTAGTTTGAATAGTGTATGCCACGTGTGAAAGTATGATGTTTAATTCTATTTAATTGTAACAGTGTTTATATCTCTCCTGGCTTTAGTTGGCACATGAAGCTAGGAGAATGGGACGGAATATTATTAATTGTGTGTTTCTTTTCAGTGCTCTACACTATTTTTCTTTTTGTTAATAAAACACTATATCCTTCAAATGTTAAATATGAGGAATGTAGGTCAATCCGTGAAAATTAGTGGTTATAGACTATGTATATATATAAAGGACCATCCTAGTTGCAGCCGGGAGTCTCGGACGACGATTATACGGATACGGATACGATTGAATCATAGATTACGAGTTCAAATAAATTAATCTACTCACTATTTGGATAACATCCTGATGGGTGAGTGCGTCTCATATATAACTATCGTCATTTCGTCGTTATAATGTAACCCGCTGCATCGCTATCTGTTGTTTGGCTTGCAAGTTTTAAAATACCTAGTGTCCAGTCCCAAAATACCTTCGTTACATTATAGCTATGTCATTAAGTTTGGTGCTGTTTCCCGAGAATTCAGGTCATCAAGGGCATTTAGAAGTAGTCCGTACTTCTGCATTTACTCGGTTCATGATTGTCTATGGTAGCTATTCAGCTGGACAGCGTACTGCAATATCTCTTCTTTTGCACCCAAACTACGACATTCAATTGCAAATTGTGCATTCTTCACACTGTTCATTGCCAAAGTTGCATAAACAATAATGCGAAATTAAATATGTTTTTATGTGTCTGTGCACGGGTGTTTTTTATACTAACATTAAAAAACAATCGACGGAAACTGTGCTCTATCGCAATTTATTTAATGTTGATCCAAACAATAAGTGAATACTAAATTACTTTATCCTTGTGCGAAAAATATTTTGGCACCTACGTTAACCGGAAGCATAGTCGGGTAGGCAATAGTCTAGTGTACTTCCGGTCTTCACAGGAAGTTTATTATTTTCTGTGGTCACAGGAAAGTCTTCGAAAACACAAAACACCATATTTGCTGCCATTACTGTGTTACATGCAATAATGGGCTCCGAGTAAAAAAAGTTTTGTAGAAGGGAGCTGTCGCTCACTTTTTTAGGACTACCGACGCACATAAATATTTTCACAACTACTATGCCGATGCGATGTCCTCCTTTTTTTCTCTCCACCAACGGGCCACCGGCTATTCACAAACCGCACGACACCAGACACCGAAGATGTCACACGTCATGTGAGCGGTACCGGTTCAATTTCGCTACAATTCAGTATAAGAATTGCATGGCATGCTAAGAGCCTAAAAAGTACTTTGGAGATATTATCCTAGTTGGCTGAATAAAAACCTCCCTCACACGGTAGAAACTGTTGACTATCCCAACAGTTTTGTAATAAATCTAGCTACCACCATTATCACCGTAAGCAAAATTAGTCAATTTTCATTGTAATTAGAGAATGTCGCTTATAAAGGACGTAAAAATACCATACATCTATCCAATTATCAAAGCCGCTTCGTTTAAAGTTCACTTATCGATCCATGCTGCTCACTTTTTTACATCTATCTCGCTTACCCAGCACGAGTCGCGCCCGCCGACATCATGGCCCGCACACATCTGCGTGGCAATGACTTTGACCTTGCTGCCATTGGACTCGTACCAACTGTTGCACTCGTCGTTACCCACGACCATGACTTCGGTCTTCTGGAGGATGTCCGGCCTATCACCTATCGAAATAGCAATCAGTGTTCAATGACCTATATTTACAAGATATATAGTATGAGACAATAAAAAAAACATTCGTGCAGAAATATTTTTAAGAATTTTAAGGTTCCTTTTAAACAACTAAAATCACTGCAATGTCCGTACATCCGCATGTATTTCAAGGGAATTTTTTTCAGAAACGCATGGATATTTTCCATGTTTTCGTAAAAAAAAATATTTTCAAATACTCTGATCTGCAATTCCTTCAAGCAGAGACGCAGAGGCAACACCAGAGGCTGAGCTGAATATGAACGCAATATTAATATAACCACCTCTTACCCACTGCATTCATCTTTACATATCCATCTTATGTTAGTGTGCTGCAGAAGTCAGTAGCCAGTAGATGCTATGTTCTTTTCTTCACGACAGCTGATGTGAAGAAAAGAACCGCGCGGTCATATTCTTTTTGCTACCCCACGTATGCCGACGAAGGCTCACATTCTATATGCCCTTATCGCCTTATTCCTTTGACGTTCTGGTAACACCTGATGAGCAAGGTCGACCAGGGCACGAGGGTGTAACACTGTCAACTTCCAGACACCCGACGATTAGTAATTAGAAAATCCCAATAACACTTTCTGGTACAAACCTGAGAACGGATGAACAGGCTCGCCACTAGGTCACAATGTCAACTAATGACTTACCAACTGCCCTGTCTTCGTTAGTGAAACCCCATCCGGCGACTGTCGCTAGTGTGCCACTGAAGTCGGAAGCCAGTGGATGCGGGAGGCAGGCGGGTCGGAGTTCATTGCTCCACGACAGCTGTCGTAGGGTCTTCAGGAGAGCAACGTCGTTAGGCTTCCTTTTACACCTAAAATATTAATCTTACTTTGAACCTGAACCTCGAGCCTTAAAAATAAAATGTGTCCACAATTGATCTATACTAATAATATAAAGCTGAAAGTTTACTAGTTTGTTTCATTGTGCTAATTACTCCAGGACATGCTGGCCCGAATTTTTTTTTTTGTGTTGAATAGTCTACTTAAAGAGAAAGGTTATGAGCTATATTCCTCAACGCTACGATTTATAGGACCGGAGTTACGTGAGTGAAAACGCAGGGTGATGCTAGTTATAAGTAATGTTGAATCTCTTAATTATATTTTGAACTGTTCTAATAGTACGACTTATTATATTGTCCTTTCTGGGGTTTTTGTACATAAGATAGTAATTGTAATGGGAGTTAGTTTATACTTTTACGTAGAAGTCTCTACTTCTAGATTATTTGTATAGACTATTATCCTTTTGAACCATATCTACATTTTAATCCTGGCTCCATTCCTTTAAATTATTATTTTTATTGTTTTAAATTATTACGTATTCTTTGAGCCACTATTTGTACCACTCTTATAGTGGACACGTTATTGATCGATATGCCATTTCAAAAGCCAATACTTTTATAAGTATTGTAAATTTGTTATGTAAATAGAAAGAATGATGGAAAGAGACTTAGGCCAATCACCGCCGCTACCTACCAAGTATTTGTGGAGACAATAGAAGGAACCTTGGTCTGGGAGGAAATGTACGTAATAAAATATGTGTTTTTTTATTTTCCTGCATCCTTCTCTAAGCAGCTTGGTCTAACCAGCAGTCGGAGTTACGGTAAGTACCAGTGTCCAGAAACATCCAAAAAACCAGTGTATATAATAAATGCATTGTCCTCTTTTATCCCATCTCTAAAGTGGCCACCGGATTGCTCCACGATCAACAGCCACCCTGTCACTTGTGTCAGGCCAATAAAAGTGCTGTTGAATTGAGCCTCCACGACCTTGCTGGGTAGACAGTAGTGGTAGAACGTGCCCTTAAATGCTTTCTATAATTGGCCACAAAGCCCATTCCCTGTCTTTATTTCCCACAACACTGATAATGTTTAGCTGTCATACTGTGTATTATTCATTGGCAAATTGACGTTACCTCACCTTAGAGAAGGGTCCATCCCTGTGGGATTAGTCGACATGATTCTGTTATAATGATTATTAATTTGGTTTTACACTTGGTGATTGTGTAAATGTGAGGAATATTTTGAAATGATGATAATGGGTTTTCTGATAATCAGAATGCTGTCAAATTAGCTCTCTTCTTCTTCGCTATTCTACTCTTTCATTACCAAGCCCCTGCTGGTCATGCTTTTGCGGATGCGTATACAGTCTTGATTATTTGACAAGCAGACCAAATCTTTGTTATCTTTATACTTTACTTATTTTTGGTACTATCTTAACTACTTATTTTTATTCAAATTGATATTATTTTGGGAATATTTTATAATCTAAATATACGATAAAAATTGTTTATCGCTAGGTGATATCGATATAATTTTCATGAATCTTGGAATGATTATAAAAAAGTCAAATTTAACTTGTTTGAAAGGCAAAGTTTGATTAAAGTCTCTAGTTAGAGCACAAAATTCATCAAGAAGAATATTTATTTGGCGCATTGAACCAACTTACCTGTGTATAAGGAGGATCTAAAATACTAGTGGACCAGCGCAAGCCATAAACGGCTTAAGCCAGCCGCCATAAAACAGCACGCTTACAATGATCATATGTGGGCACTTACCTATATTCTGGATGTGGTATGATCTTCGACAGCTGCTCATTTTGGTCCGTGATGGATATGTCCGTATACCCTACCACCACGGAGAGTTGTGTCGTCTTGTAAAACTCATCAAATACACTAAAACATGGATAGCTTTTAGCAAGAATACATTTACTTTTCTTATAAATCAAAATAATATCGTCGCGAGAGACTAGTCCGTCGGTCCAGATTTCGTATCCACCTATAATAATATTCTGAATTCTAGTTAGATTAATATAATAAAGAAGGCAGTGCCGACCCACCCTGGTTTATTCTTGCTAAAAGCTATCCATGTTTTAGTGAAACATGGATAGCTTTTAGCAAGAATACATTTATTTTTCTTATAAATCAAAATAATAGCGTCGCGAGAGACTAGTCCGTCGGTCCAGATTTCGTATCCACCTATAATAATATTCTGAATTCTAGTTAGATTAATATAATAAAGGAGGCAGTGCCGACCCACCCTGGTTTATTGCTTGTCATGGTGGTCAATAGCCAGGGGTGAATCCCGACATCTTAGGCGATGCTAATCGAGCCATGAGGGCTGCTCTTTGTACCCGTCTAAGAAAAGGGAACAAAATAGCACAGGAGTAGGTGGTTTTGCGTACGAAGCAGGGGTTGAGAATGGGAACCTTACCCCATTGCACTGTCCCAAATTCGGTGGTGTTGTCCTGGGGGTGAGGGCAATCCTCCAGTGGAGGAGGCGTCGGTTCCTTAGGGTATTGACTAGCCGTAGATGTTGCACTGATGAATTGTATTTCCGGTTCGCCTCACCAAAGGTGGCACTGGTGGCATTCGCAGTAGTTTTTGTGGGTATTTGGCACCGTAATGTGCCGAGAGCCCGACCACCACTGGATTCCAACCCAGACCGGTGAAGGTGTAAATGCATTTCCACGTGTCAAAAAAAGGAGCAAAGTGCCGAATTATGCCATAACCAAATTAAGAGAGGTCACACGCATTTAGCAATAGAGGAAACGTGAAAAGCATAAAAAGCTAGATGAAGTATTATTTTATTTAAAAAAAGGGTCCCAGAACGATTTATATGCATATTAATGGGAAAACGAATTCCACTGCTGCTATTAACACGGAATTAATTGGGACTTTATTCTAATTTGTTTTATTGCGTAACAAAAGATCCAATTCCCCTGGACCACCGCACGACATAAAAAGGCTCTGAATATTGGGTTGGGTTTCTTAATTAGCTTTTTCATCTTTAGCACCAACCCTCTATGGGCTAGTAGCATACTGCCTTTAGATTTTTTTAATCTTCAGGGGAGAAATGTATAAAAATGTTTACCTAATCTCAATAAGCAAATAGACAAATCTGGTACAATAATGGATCATAATGGATTTAACATTAGTACTATTTATTTTCAAAATTAAATATTGATATTACAAATTTGATTTTTATTGTACGAATAGTTTTTAAAACAGAAAATAAAATATTGCGATTTAAAGATTCGATGTTAAGTAGAATATGACAATTAAAGTTTCGTGTAAGACAAAAAAATATACTGTTTCGTTATTCTGGCTCTAATTGTAGTTCAAAATTTAAAAAAACTAGAAAAGGTAACATTTTAGCAATAGCATCGAATATGATGATATGGATATGATAGTCAATTATTCTTGCTGTACCCTTTCTATCTGAAATAGTAGTAAACCAATCTGTAGTTTTTTTTAATCAGGTACTTAATATAAATATTATATTAAGTACCTGATTAAAAAAATATTTTATATATATTTCTTCACTATCCATTTTATTTACCCAGTCAGTCTTATTGTAGTTTCATCATTGGCTTTTCTTCATCCTCAATTGGACATTAGCTTCATCATCATCATCATTATCAGCCCTTATCGGTCCACTGCTGGACATAAGGCTCTTTCAATGAACGCCAAGACGACCGATCGCCTCCTGCTGTTAATTGAATATTTTTTGGTGCTCTCATCAGAACTAGGCCTTAAGACCACCATCTTCAGCTGTTGTAGTGTCAAGTTGGAATCGAGCAGATCTTTTTCTTTGCTCAATAGATATCCTGACATTGTGATGCTGAAAATTTTGGTACATGGTATATTTAAAATCTCATCTTTAGCATGTTTATAATCAAAAAGAAGAAACCTGCAGACACAGTGTCCAGCTGTCAGCAGCCAGCGCTCGTTGATGACCGTGGCACCGCACTGGTGAGTCCCCTGGCGCCACACGCTGGCTGCCCATGGGAACTCGGCCGGTAGACTGTCACTGCCGCCCACTATCCTGCCACGACGAGCAGTAATCTTACCGCAGTCAACGTCGGCCACTGAAAAGAGAGAAACCGCTAAAAGTGTATAAGTCCACTCCTGGACGTAGGTCCGTTCTAAGAACGCCAAACCAAACCAAACCCAAATAAAAAGGGACCGACTAGATAAATATTAAAATATATTTATTAAGTTTAAGTTGTGTTTGAAACTTATTCATAGGAATAAATTTCAAACTCAACGTAAGCTTAATCGGTAGATATGTTAACAAAAAACTCATACGAGTTTTTATATTTCTATTTATTACAGGCACAAATACTACAACATGCAAAAAAAATGGTGCTCCTATATATAAGTGTCAAGAATGTTAGTTCTATCATATGCTTGCCTATCTTAAGACCAGTAATTCTAACTTAAGCTGAGTTTGGTCTCACTTTTTACTCAGAATTGCGATCACATAGGTGTCACTTTACGGTGGTATCATATTATCGCAGGGGAGAGGGAGGGCAGGTACTTACGTAACACCCCGGTCGTGCCAGCCTAATCAAGCTGCAATATATCATGGCAATATCTCTTATAAATTATGAGGCACACAACTTACAACGTAGTTCGTTGTACGTATACACTTAAGTGCTTAAAAGGTCTGCCAATAAATTTTGTGAAACACTTTTTTATCATGATGTTGAGGTTTCACTTGGTATGAAATTCTATGTTCCCTTTCGAATCAACATACTCGTAGCTTACAATTTTTTTATTAATTAAACATTATCTAGAATACCGAACGTTCTAAGCGGATAGAAAATATACGAAGTGTCAACTTTCTCAAGGGTAATCACATCTAGTCCTAGAAGAGTCTAGAAGATTGACGTTTATTATTTGAGCAGATAAGCAGTTGAAATGTGTTTTTTTTATTTCTATGACTTAAGAGAGCAAACGAATCTGAAACAGCTACAATGAAGCAATAGCAATTCATATGACCAACATTTACATAAATACTAACGCTTACGTAATATCGAAAAGTCAAGTAACTGAAAATGCCCGGCTCTCGACCATGAGTGACAGGGGCCAGTTGCCATTACAAAATATATAGACCATCCTCAGCAATCGATCCATGGGTAGATCTTGAGAAAATCGACTAAACAAACAGCTTTCAGGGACTTTGTTTTTTAAACATTGTATAGATCTTAAGCCGAAGAGATGCCCGGCATGTAAGTGCGGTAGATCATCAAGAAGTCAAGAAACCGGGGTTTGTTTGGAAAAGGTTTCATTTATATTCTTAAGGTACGGGATCCATTAAAAACGTAACCAATCCGACTATATAGCGTTAGCTGAATATATTATTTAAATCCCTAAAAAAACTATTTATTTTACAATCAAGTCACGGTCAAGCCCTTTTAGCTACGTACGTACTTTTTCACAGTTATACAGAACAAGAAGCAAATTTCGCTAACAATCTAAAGATTAAAGCCTGTTTTGGGATTTAGGGAGGCCCTGAACTGATTTGAAATCGAAAGTCCTCGAAGGTGATTTTATACGAAATGTGTGATGCGATAACTGGCCGGTGACACACAAAATGTACTTGAATGATAAGCCCATCAATGGAAAAAATTGTGATTATTTTGTACGATTTCGAGGTTATTGGGTAATCTCAATCAAGCTAGCACGACCGGGGAAGTACATATATGACAACTTCTTAAAAGATATTCTATATAACTGTGATCCAGGGGGATGCATGGAGTGAAAGCGGGTAAAACATTTGGATAGTTATTATCCGTGGGAACATCATAGGCACAACAGTAGTTTCAATTACACGTTTTCCCCCTTTGTTATGTAATGAAAAAATGATATTCAAATTGTGAAGTAAATAATAAACAGACGGTAGAAGTAATTCATTTTCGTTTCATAGAGTTTTAAATAAATGATTTTATAGAACTTTCATGTCAGGTTTACTACAAAAAAAAAATTTTGTGGAATAGAAAGACAATATTTACTAACGTGTATAACTTACACAGTAAAAATTTTGATATTCACCGATTTCATTACAAATTAATGACGTGTTCAGAAGTGGGATAAGTAACTTTTCTATGGTTTATTTTGGACATAATGTTTTATTATTATGTTATTTAACATTATAATGCACGTGTCTATTTTTGTATCTCACAAGGCACAGTTCATTTATAACGATTAAGGTATTGCAATTTTTTCATAACTTTAAAAACAAAAATCTGTGATTCATCATAATAGAATATTATGTTTAAGCCGATGGCGGCTTAAACGTAATATCCTATTATTTTTACATAATTTAAAGTATTATAAGTGATTGTTATGGTTTTAAACAAATTATAAATGAAAAAAAAAATACATTTATCCACTCATATTTAAAGTAGTTATTACTTACAATTGATAAAACATGCCACACATTCCAAAAATAACAAGACAGCACAGATAAAGTAATTCATTTTGTACATCACTATTTAAGTTAATGATTAAATAAAAAAAGATCGTTTGTATAAAATCTAAACACTCGTGTCAAAGTACGAACCTTTACTATACTGTTAAGATTTAATACTGTTATTTTAAAGGATTCTATGATTTGTTGCTTGAAGGCCTTACCCCTATAGCTTTGTTCCTGAAGTGATGTAAAACGACTGCATAGCTATCGATACTTTTCATATGTTGAGTATAAATAAACCAATGAGGATATTCTTCTCGACTAAAAAGTGGAGTAATCTATTTTATACATTATTCACTGTTCAGTATTATGATGACTAATACTATAATATGAAAACCGGTGTTAGGGCTTCAACCATGACTGCAGCCGAGAACTTGAAATTTTTGTGGGATTCGTTGCTTTTTTAGCTTCTTGGTGTATTTTTTATTTACTTAAAACAAATATTTTATTAAGGATTTTGTGAAAGTCATACTGTGTCTTTATGTAGCTCTCCTTTGTTTCTTTAATATTTTTATATTATATGTTTAGTGCATATTTTTAATATAAAATCGACATTGCATTTTTACGTACAAGAAGTCCTTCATCACGCGTACGGCCAATTAGTGGCAAAAATAGTTAAGAATAAAGAGAAATATAGTTTTCAAAGTATTTAAAATCTTACACTCGGAATTATTACTACCAGTTTAAAACTATATCACACTATCAAATGCACAAAGTCGAAAAAAAGGGAGTTCACCGTGAGGTGAATTCCCACTTTTTCCGACTTTCCCATTTCCTACAATTATCATCATCCTCAACTAAAAGTTATCTACTGATAGATCCCCCAATCACATCAATAGCCCCCTCGTATCGCACCACAACAATATTATTTTTTTGCATACACAACATAAAGAAACATCGATAACATTCGGTTAATTTATTGGCAGCGGGTACATCACTGAGAATAATTCATTGTCAGGTTCGGCGCGTAGCCTCGTCCGATAAACAGATAACGGCAGCGGAACTGTCATTATCCATATACTCATATAGTGTGAGATATTACTGCACAATGCCAATTGAATATTTACCAAAATTACTAAAGTAGGGTGACAATTGGCATGCCAGACACATGACCGTCGCCTTGAAGTTTTATCGTAAATATTTGAGTTTAAAATTTAAATATATTTTAATATAATCTATTATTTACACTAAAGTAACATAACCAAGTCAACATATTTAGAAATGTTGTTATCGTTTTAATACTGAGTTCATATTCCTTGCCTAATTTTACGTACAAAAATTATGTTTACTAATACTTTTAATTTATTTCACATTTCATATACATTTGTTTGCTTAAGATAAAGGTTACTAGGGTATCCATATCTCTTACTTATAATACTAAGGACAATTTGTGCAATCTTTATAATGTGAAGTACAATTCGAACTAAATTAGGGAGACCATCTTAGAGGTGGGAGCCCTAATGAAACGTTACTTTAATCTGTCAATTATCAATCATCAAGGAAACCTGTCTTAATGTTACCCACATAAGTCGTCAAATTGTAACACAAACATGAACATAGAAACAAATAGGTTTTTTCCTAAACCATAGAGCCTTGTTTAATAGTTTATACCATTGATCATAAATATTATATACGCAACATAAGACTCGGATGTTAATGGGCATGGTATGGTATGGTTTAACGAGTATTTAATTCTGCCGTGCTCGGTGGAAGCCAATAGAAATGAACAAATTTAATAATAATAATATTATATGTGGACTTATAACATCACGGCCCAGTCCTGCGTTAAGTATTTTAAGGACCTGTGTTACTGGTACTAGACAACGGACAATATATCAATTACAATTTACAACATTACAACATGCAAAACTCAAGTGATATCCCAGGCGGACTAACTACTACGTTACCAATGAGCCAGCCGGTCGTCAACATTTAAATATTATATTGCTTATAACAAAAATAAATATTTAATAAGCTGACGGTTTTATTAATTATAATATACAAAAATACTACTTACTGTTTTTGTATTTCATAACATATTAATATTTATGTATGTTGTAGATATTTCGGTACTAAGTGGATACATCGTTTCTTTTCGTGTATTTATTGAAAGTATATTTAATATTGTAATAAGATTCATCTATACTTATAATTATATTCAATATA